>CVMT01000001.1:3536455-3667689 GCA_000985935.1 Talaromyces islandicus | reverse complement strand
AAAAAAAAAAAAAAAAAAAAAAAAAAAAGAGATCTACCAGCGAGACAACTCACCCAACTGACAGCCAATACGTACCGAGCAGCGCCCGCTGCTCTTCCAGATTTGGGTCAGGCTTTCTGTGCAGTCCCAAATCGTACAAAGTAGAAACACAAAACTGAGCCAACAGCAACAGTCGGGGGTGGCATTTCTCTGCAGGATACGTGTACCATGCGCAGTGGACCAACAGACCACGGAGCAACTCGAGATTCCTCTCGGAGTATGTTACGATCCTCAACGCAACGTGCTTCATAATCTCCTCGGCGACGGTTTTGCGCAGAGGGTGCTCACTGCCCATGCTTGCTGCCACGATACACAAAAAGAGAAAAGGCTCTCTGTTTCTGAGGCTAGCAGCTGTCTCGCCGTGCGCAATCAATACAAAAGGGAACTTGGGCACCAGGTCAAGCTGGAAGGTCGCAACCAAACGCTCCGCTTCGGCCTCGCTCAGCAGCCCTCGGTCTACGATGGACGGCTGGCCCTCCAGAACAGAGCTGGTCGGCGGATCAGGGCCATGGGACGGCTCTGTAGCAGCATCTATCAGCGCGGCAATCTCTGTAGAATCTCTACAAGCTATAGATGGGCCCACGTCGTTGACCACGTCGTTGGTGAGCGAATGAGAAATGCTATCGGGTGGTGTCTGCACGTTCTGTCGGGTCAAGACCGCCAGCTGCGACGTCAGCTGGTCGATTTTTTTCTCCAGTACCTCTACACGGCTGCACCATAAGTTAATTATTGATTTTTTAAAAGTGCCATGTATAGTAGTTAGGAAGATTACCTCGGAGCGGCCTTGTGCTTCCGCTTCGTCTGCGGAAGATCTAGGTATGTGCATGCCTTGCCCAAACGAGCACACCGCTGACACAGGTTGACGGTCTGCGGCGTGCATTTCGCCTTGGCAGCCGTGCACGCTACGCATGCCCTCCTCTTGACTGCAGGTGTTGTGGTGCTCATGATGTCGCATACGGACGGAGCGGGCGATCGGGTGATGTTGCTGAGCGAGCAGTTGGGGACGGGAGAACCGGAGCATCCGGTCGGGGCGGTTTGTCATCCTAGCCCTAATCCCGGTTTGTCATCCACTGGATCAATTGATGTATATAAGGAGGTGAATATCACGATTACATCAATCTATTCATCATTGAAATACCAATTGGTATTTTGTCGCCTTCAATCAATTCATTGAAACAAAATGTCTTCATACGCCATCACCGGAGCCTCCAAAGGCATTGGCCGCGAGTTCGTACGCCAACTCGCTGCGAATACAGCCAACACAGTGCTGGCAGTTGTACGAGACCCCGAATCGCCCGGCATCTCTGAGTTGGCCTCCAAGTACGCCAATGTGCACCTTATAAAAGGCGATGCTACGGATCCAAAGTCCCTTCTCGAGGCTGCCTCAACCGCCGCCGCCATCACCGGCGGTACTCTGGACGTGCTCATCCACAACTCCAACGCCGTCGATATGGCCTCCGCGGGCTTGAGCCCGAGTCAGCTGCCTTTCGATGCCGAAGCCCTTCGGGCCATTTACGACAAGCCGCTTAGTACGGCAGTCTACGGCGGTATATGGACGACAAACGCTTTCTTGCCACTGATTGAGAAGGGCACTCAGAAGAAGATCGTGCACATCTCCAGTGCCATGGCAGATTCGCAGCTTATCAAAACGTCTGGTATCAGTTATGCTGTTCCGTACGCTGCTGCAAAGGCCGGCATGAATGTCCAAGTAGCCAAGTACGCGGCAGAGCTAGCGCCCAAAGGCATCAAGGTGTTGGCGCTGAGCCCTGGGTGGGTTGATACGTGGGAGGGTAGGTGACCTGTTACAATATATAAGCATAACGGATACTGATATTATCGCAGGAGAGAAATCGCCTGAGGTGCAACAAATACTCGAGGTCATGCTAAAAGAGTTTCAGGCAGTTGAGCCTGAACTCAAGGGGCAGATTTCGCCGGAGGAGAGTGTTGGAAAGTGCCTTCAGGTGATTGAGCGTCTGGATGCCGAGAATAGCGGGTTGCTCCTGAGCCAACATGGAAATACGACAAAATGGTTGTGAGTGTATTAGACATGTAGATGGAAATTGACAAATTGCCTAGAATATCTACATGTAGGTATAAGAACAGGGTCTTAGAAGTGTAAACTTTTACGCGCTTATTAATACTTGCCAACTGTAATGCATAACACTAGCCTGTTGGGAGCTAGAAGGCACCCCAATTAAACAGCTTCGTAGTCCCACTGTGAGTCTATAAGCAGCCCACATAAGTTGAATTCCATGTGCCTCCAACGTCTCCGTTGCATGTATACATTGAAGCGTGAAGCATTAGAGTACAAGGCGCAACGTCATCCTGACTCTGACAGCGAAGAATGTCAGGTGGCGGAAAGCTAAATATTCCTGGCATCTGATGGCAAATTTCTTTTCCGTTGTCTTTCTACCCCTCCGTGATTTTCCATCCTGACCAGTCACACTAACACTATGGAGGAAAATCCCGTACCTGGGTCAGGACCACCAGCGAGAAGGGTCCCCCTGTGGACCCCAGATGTGCCGCCAAAGTATAGTGACCCTCGATTTCACATCCTGACTTGTTTACTAAAACCACCATTAGCGACATTGAAAAAACTATCGAAGCGTATCAAAAAAGAATCGAAGAGGTGCAAGATGATCCAGTCCAAGTTGCCCAACTTCAGTGCTGGCTCGATCCCTATCTTGAGCTGAAACGCGAGCGCGAGCAAGTCTCCATCTTTCATCTCCATTTCGCTTGATTCGCTCTTCTGATATATTCTAGACGCATCATGCAACAGATGCCGGATAGCAGTCTACCGCTCGAAGTCCGTTCGCGCATTCTAGAGCTATCAGAATTTGCAAATCTCTATCGAGCAAAAAGCCCCAGTCATCCTTTCCTAGCAAGCATTATAGCGATACAAAATGCCTACAAGTCTGGTCAGCTGGTGGTTAGAGAAGGGATGGTATCATATTGGTACCGAAACCAACAACTGACAAAACCTAATACCATACAACCACGATGACTATAGCAAATGGGCTTCCCAATATGGCAACGGAATCGAGGAAGTAATACTCCTAGAACGAGTACGTGACCTTCTTTCTATTTTGTGAACACCAATTACTAACATTGATATAGCCAACTAGCGAGGAACACCGTCTATTTCTCTCCAACCGTTGAAATCTTTTCGACTCAATCCTTGCAATCAATCGCAACAACACAGCAATGTACACATATACTTGCTTGTTATTCTGATATATAATTTTAAGCTAACTTAAGGGTCTTGGGACTCTTTATCTCTCGTTTCTTGATGACACAGGTGCTTCGCTAATGGCTATTACGGAGTCGAATTTTCGGTATTTGAAGAGCATGCGTCCTGCTAATTCAACTGCAGAGCCACTTCAGATCTAACCGGTCACAGTGAGCACGGCTATGGGTAGAATTTCGAGAGAGGCCGTACCACATCGGTGGTGGATTTATCAGCTCAAGTCTCAATTTACCACATCTCATGGGCGCAAGAGTGGCAGAAATCCTTCGGGGTTGGCATACAATTCGTTCATGGAGATACGATGAACCGCAATCTGCTGGGCATTTGGCCTAAAGGCTCATCAGCTGCTGATCTGTCAAAACCAATACGCAGACATCATGCAAACGATGCTGCTGGATCGGTTCGGGCTTGGTGCACAGGAGAGAACGTCTATCTCTCCCCCACGATAAATGGAGGGCTCGGCGAGTATCAGACAGGATGACCTGACCAATCGGGCCGTAGTCGGCGACTATTCGCGCGGCTCTTCTGGATGGGCTGTGCGGGCGTTCAACACTAAAGCGGTGTAACCTTGGACGAGCTGCATGCGAAGCACATCCGTACGCTTGGTCAGGGCGGCACGACTAAAACCGATTCCTTTGTGGATTCATGCTGCGGATGATCGGTCCGGGCCTTCCAGTAAAGCCCGAGGCTGCACAGTCGTGGAGTCATGTTTGGTGGTGATGGATTTCCAGAATGATTTCATAACGCAATACAAGAGTCCTCGCATGGGGATAAACTTTGCAATTACCAGAGAATCAAGAGAGTTCCTACGGTATCGATCTTTGATCTACATCTTGAGAAATCTGCTGCTGGAAATTCAATGTAATATACTAGAACTCCCACATGTGTCCTTGTTAAAGTTCAACGCCTGCATTACAGGACTTGATCAAGAATCTCCCGGATCAACGCGACAGTCTCATCTATCTGGTTCAGAAACGGTGCGCAGTGACTGGACGCCAGCTCTTTAACGATCCACGACTGCTGAGTGGCCGCCATCATGCCGAATTGTGCCTCCTTTGGCACAGCACGATCTTCCGTAGTAACAATAAATGCTAAACGTCCCCTGAGCGCCTCATCCGCCCAGGCTGGATGGGGCTGGGGCGACGTGAAGGCCAAGGTCGCATGCGGCTTGAGATTTGCGAGCAAAGTTTGCGCCCGGGCCGAATCCACATCGGCAGCAAGATTGTTGATTGGATCGTCAACTATGTTGAGATTCACTGACGGCTATTCGCAGGTTAGCAAGTTGGTCGATATGATAGCTATATAAAAGTAAAAGTGGCCCCTACCATATCGAGCAAGATCCAAGGAGGAAGATTCCCACCCTGGAGACCAGCACAACTGAGGCCTTCGGGCACGATGAAAGCCCCCAGGAAAAGCAATCCAATGACGCCTCCAAGTTTGCCTTCTTGCACCCGCTGCGATTTGGCCAGCGCGGTAGCTGCTGCGGCGCCGGGCATGCCGGCGTAGGAGTGCATGAAGAGCAGAACATCTTTCCCTTCATCCTCCACGAGGGAACGTAGCACAGCAGTGAGAGCCTCGGTGTCGGCATGACAGTCGGTTTTGGAGGGTTCCTTAGGGTCTAAGGAGGGATAACCAGCATAGTGAACATCGTAGCCAGCAATCGTGAGTGCTTGGAGAAATGGCTCATAGAAAGCTTTGGTGATCCAAGCTCCTGGAATAAAGAGGATGGCGGTCATGTTTTCGAGTTCGCTGATAATTTGTTTACAATGAGCGATAGCAAAGGGAGCTGGTTAGCTATTGGATCCCGGCCGAATATGTAGGTACATATTATGTACGACCCCACTAAAGAAGAAATTCCCCTTTCCACGCTACGACGAGTTACCCGAACGTGCGTCGCATGCATGCGTAGCGTGTCTTCCATTTATATACTGCCTATAGGAATCAGCTAGAATTACGTCGAGAAAGTACAACGAAAGTGAAAACTTACGAAAAGATTTTCCGAGTCCAATGAGTCAGAACAGACTTTCCATTTAGAGTCTGTGCAAACAGATTCCCCGAGATCTCGAACTTTGGGTCGTGCCACACCAGCTCGCCGTCGTCCGTCATGATCATGTCCGCGACGAAATCGCGCGCACCAATTGCGGTGGTATTCTCAATCGACGGCGTGAACAGAATCAATCCATCGGCTAGTGGAGCTCCGGACTTTTCAATATTGAAAATCGCTGGGTGGAAGGTAGGCTCGGTTGCGATTCGCTGCAGACGCTATAATGAAACTCTGATAGGGCCAGTAGTCGGTGGTAAAAGAGCAGGTAGCCCGGCATTTGGGGTTCCGGTTTAGATGCCTCGAATGATTTATTGTGCTCTCTAGGTGAGAGTTATAGGGGCCGTGCACCTTGTACAATAAAAGATGTGAGTGACTGATCAAACTGGTTTTGTTTGAAATCTGGCTTGAGAGAGAAAAAAAGATTGTACTCCAGAAAATTCGCCGTCTAATTTATATTTTTTGGCTGGATTAAATGTAATTGATAACTGATTTCCTTTCAAGAAATGAAATTGACCTGATCTTCAAAACTGCCTCATTTGGATAAAAAACAGTCTACCACAAATCGTCTAGACCGAACGTGCAACCCGCCTAATTCTGCGTCAGAAGTCTTAGCTCTATATCTTGCATCAGCATTAATAAACCATTTCCACCATTGTTTATTTCTCGAGTGTTTATTCCCCCAATTGTATCAACGCCTAGTGCTTACTCCCAGAGTTCACAAGGTTCACCAGAAATTCGCCAGCACCAAATTTAACCTAATTTAATCTATATTATTAAAATCAAATAAAATACAGTCATTACCACAAAGGATATATCCCACAACATTTCCAGCATAAGTTATACAGATACCTTCGCCACAGTGTTCACACGTCATTTCTCAGTTCTGTGGTACCCATTCACCCCGGAACCCAACCAGTTCTCTCACATGGTCCAGGACACTTTGCAACCACAGAGAACGTTCGTCTCCGACTCGCTTCAGAATATCCGGGTCATCCATGGCTACAGAGGCTACCGATAACTGCCACATCATCACAACCCCGCGCAAACCCGGCACGTCCACACCTGGCTGGCCTCCACGGTGGTCATCGCCGGGTGGTTGGAGGAACTCATTCAGTACCGCGTTCACGCTACGGGATATAGAGGAAACCATGGCTGCTATATTCTCCTTCAAAATCGCACACTGAAAGGGCCACTCTTCCTCCTTGGGCGACCAGGTCGACATCCACGTGCAGCATCGCAGCAGACTTTGGTTCAGTATTATTCGTGCGGCAAAACATAGTGTACGGGGCACAGCAGGTAAGCAGGATGAATATTCATATAACATGTGAGGTGCTCCAGGCCACTGCAATACGGCGTGGTCGTGAGGCGAGACCGGTCTCGTCTGGTAATGGTAATGGAAAGGTAATGAAGATTCCCAAATCTCAAGTTCTGCATCCTCCACCTGCATCATCATAATCAGGTTCCGTATGTTAGTCTCTGGGTCGAAACAGTGAGTTCCTTGAATTGCCTCGTCCACGTCAGCCTGCCACTGCGCTATTCGATACATGGCACACAAGAGCGTCGGGCCGGGCATGGAAAAATTAAGGCGGCCGATCCATGAGTCTAGTGACAGTGGTGGTCTTAACCGACCATTTAAGCAATTGATAGTCATTTGTAAGAAAATAAGGTTCAAAACTCTAGTGTCGATCACTTGAGCTCTTGCTTGGGCCTCCACACGCTGCACCATGGCAATGGCGCCGTACATGTGTGCCAACCGAGACTCTGGATGAGGTTTAGCCTTTGTAGAGCTTGGAAGGATAAGCTCGAATTGACTCATGAGGCAGATTGAAGCCAGTATTTCATTTATGGGTGCTCGTTCCTGGCTCTGCAGTTGGGCATTGATACCTTGTATTGCCTTGGAATACTCCGTTCGTGCGGGAACCTCCGAGCCGGAGACCTTGTGCTTTCGTTCTTGATAGGCCAAGGCAACGGCCAAGATGGCGTGTGAAGTGGGTGAATTTCTGGGTGCTCTCTCGAATAATTTAGGTAGCATCTGAAAAAGGCCTATCCACGGGCTCAGGATTCTAGAATGGCAGCCGTAGTCTCGGAAAAATAATTGCAATGCGCTGGATTCGACATTATCCAACTCGAGACTACGGCATGTCGTAGACGAATAGTCGACTTCGGGAGACGCCACTGATTTGTCGTCATCGGTCGTGCTCTCGTCTTCGTCTTGCTTGGAAGCTCGCTGGCGCCATAGCGCTGCGGCTCGGTTGGCAGTCTTGCTGTTCTCGTTGCGAAAATTATCAAGAGGGTCAGGGTACCGGCAGTCGATGTTTTTTCGAGTACATCTGCGACAGCGTGGTCGTTCTTCCCCACACTAAACCCTCCGTATGGTTAGATCCATTTCAGGATTTTTGTAGGGTTGATCAGCTGCTAGATGTTAGCATAACATACCTTGACTCTTCCTTTGCGGCACCCCTGACAGCCTGTGCTTCTGCGGCTTGACTTCTGGGTCACAAACATCCTCCACAGTCAAGCCAGTAAGACTTTAACGTGTTCAGGAATGAAATAAATAAAGATGAGAAATAAGTTCCAGGTACGTGTGAAGTCTACGCGTATATTGCTGTCCGAGATTGGTTTTGGGGCATGTGCCGCGAGTCTAAATGGAGCAAGAAATGCGGCTCAGCTGGGATTTTGTACTTCGCAAAGGGCTCCGTAGATATCTCTAGGTTATGGAGTGCACGATAATCTTGATTGAATACTGTCATTAGCTGAGAATTACCAAGAGGGCCAAAATCATGAATGAAACCAATTGCGCCACACGACGCGTTGTGCCAAGGCTGACATCAAAAGGGCTGAACCAAATTTCTAGGAGCATCGAGCAATAAAAAATCAGATAACTACTCACCGGACAGACAGAGGACATTAGAGCTATTTTCAGGGGTTGCGGGTTATTAGAATTGGCCCCAGTCAAGTTTCCCACGTAATGATACCGAAGGATCGCCATTGCCTCTGAACTACTCTGTATTCAAGAACGGAGTATCTAGAGTCTAAATATGGATCAATTTTCCAAAAAAAAAAAAAAAAAGAAAGAAAGAAAGAAAAAATTGAGCGTCTGGAATCAGAGTACCAGCCTATTATTGGCTTCTGCGCGAGTTCTCCATCCTCATGCGTTCTTCCGCTTTATCTCTGCGTCAGGCGACGGTCCACCTCGCATAGGCGGGGCGCCAGCTTAGGTCGCTAGACTGCAAAGGGTACTTGGACGTGTCGATTCGGATCGGCCTTCACAAGGAGCGAAATTAAGCGTGCGCGAGGTGAGAACTAGCAGCAGGTAGTGCTGGTTTGGCAGTGAATGGCGTCGATTAAGGTTGTTCTGACTCTTTCCAAATGCGGAAACCGTCGCGAGCTGAGCCCCCGCGACACGCTCAGCCTTAACTGCTCGTCACAACGTGGCGGCGCGTTGCGAGGATCTTGCAATCTTACGGTTGTCTTCTTAAACCGTCCCGATAAAAGTACTGCTATTCAACAAGGGCAGCATGGACTCAAGGGCAATCGGTCAACCGCTGTATTTACATCGTCGATGCATTCCGCCATGATCAACAAGTCTTTCGTTCCTGTTCCCAACTATTCACTCGCCTGCTTTGTCCCAGCGTGTCCTGATAGTCTGCAGATTCTACGGTAACGGTGATCGGCGACTATACTTTCCATAAAGCCAACAAGATCGTGTGGGGCGCTTCACTGCCGGCATATATTTTATCGTCCTCACTCTGATGTGTATGCATGCCTTGAATATGCCCAAGTCAAGTACGGCAGTTGCTCTTGTTTCACACCAACAAATGAATACTGATATCGGGTCTCCAACCCACAGGATTTTAAATATGCACCGTCATTCCAGTTTACTCCCTGCTCTCTTTTCTATCAGTCTGCTTTCCTAAAGCTGCTGTGTCGCTAGGACCATGGCAGGCCTTCTATGAGTTTCTTGCTCTGGGATGTTTCTTGCTTCTTTCTTCTCCTAAATGAATGGATTTCTCCCAGCGATAGCCGGCGGGATCTGTTCTTTTCAGCATTGAGAGCTCCCCGGGAGAATGACGCACCGCCTTTGGATGGTCTAGAGTGGTACTGGGTACGTATATTATCTCAATGAACTTTCTTATACTAACAAGCACTAACAGAAAAGATGGATTTGTATTTTCCAGTACCCGATAGTCGCTCTCGGCATTGCAGCGGCTACGGACATCACCCAGGCCGCTAGCATTTACTGTGAATCCAGTAACAAGCCGTATTTTGCTCATCTCTGGATATATCTTTATCATGACCCACTTTTTATCAACCTAGGCTAAAGTATGAGTGGGTATAGCTTGAAGTAATATCAGCCGTCTCATTAGCCGTCGCCATGTTGTCGATCCTAGGGTGTTACCAGCGGTTAAAATCGAACATAGCTGGCCGTCGCGCGTTGCAAAAATTGCTGGCATGCAAACTTCTCGTTGTATTACCTTTCTTGAAAACGTAAGAGTGAGGATTCCTACAAGCAATGATCATGAGTTTGTAACTGACTTTGTAAATTGTTTTCCTAATCTTAACATTAACCGATCTTCTCAAACCAGCTTCGACTCTGACGTATGCCGACGTCAAGAGCGGTATCTCGTCATTGACTATCTGTGTTCAAACCTCATTATTCGCAGTGTTCTTTCATTACGCTTTATAATGCAAGCGAGGCAGCAGGCCTCCATAGGAAACCCTCGTATCCAACCAGGAATACGGCCCCAACGACAGCTACCGCAACAAGCCCCCTTACAGCGGACTCCCGCCGTACGATGCCAAGATGGGCTTTTTCAGAGCTTAGCTGACTGTCCTAGACCCTCGCGAGATTTTCAGTGCGATCAAATTCATCTTTACAATGCGCAGCGAGGCAGAAAAGGGTACTACGTTTGATGCCGGCTATGGTGGAAATATTGGTCTTGAGCCTCTCCGTTTGAGTAATCAGTTTCGTGTTAGATTATAGATTGATGATCAAACGGCTGGAATATGAAACGCAATTTCATACTTTAATGTTCGATGTCCCAAATTCCTATTTAGCAGTGTATTTATCTTACCTAAAACGGACAAATGATCCTTTCAAAATAAAGAGTTGGTGTCGGCATAAAAACAGCTGGCTCAACGGCACGTGCCTTCCTCTAAATGACATCTGCCGTCAACCCCTCCCGCAAGACCTCGACAGTCCTCGCTTGCCAAGAACATGACAGATCAATTCACATCTTGCAGTAAGACTTGGTTGACTGCAGAGGAGGCCGTCTCTTGAAGTCGAAGTATCCCGCTTGATTGCCTTGTGGTCATTGACAGTATTTGCATCAAACCAACTCCCATGTTAGTCATCCAAGCGTAAGCGATTTCTCTCCAGCCCTTCCACGCTCAATCAATGCTGGTATAAAAACTAAAATGACAGCAGTGACATCTTCTATACCACTTCAAATCAGACTGCTCTCGGCAGGGTTGTTATCGCATCAAGATTCATCCTACCTGACTGAGGACATCCGGCATGGGCGATTCATCCTACAAGACGCATACCAATAGCATGCCATGTCAGTTTATAACTGCAGGACAGTTAAGAGAGTTCTGATAAAGACAATATGCATAATTGAAGTCCTTTGCTCTTCTTTTTGGATTTGCACGGAAAGAAGACACGGCAGATATGAAAATGTGCTAATATGACGCGGACCACAGAAAAACATCTTATTTTTGAATTCGAAACAGCCTAATAATAACTATACGAGGATACCCAGCCACTTTAAGCGCAGGTCTTAAAAAGACGCCATTAATCTAGCGGAATTTTTCCGAAGCTCTGTGGGGAACCAGCGTATATCGCACTTCTTTGCCGAATCGGGAAAAGAGTCGACTATCTGACAGGCATGGGATATTCCGACAAAGGCAGTTCATTCGCGCATTTCAACATGGGATCGCCTGTCAACTGGTGTATGCTCGATTTTGGGATGTGACGTTCCTAAATGAGAACCCGCAACTTTAATAAGACCACATACCCAAAGAGGAAGTACAAAGCGCAAGGTGCCGGTGGAAGAATATATAAGTATTCGTTTATTCATTTACATTCATTTCACATATTAACCGTCTATATATTTATATAGATAGATAGATATATGTGCATACAGCACTACGCATACACCGTCCCGATTTCGGCTTCAGTCATGATATCAAGCCAGTAAAAAAACGGCTGCGACAGGTCGGGGGTATTATTAACCGCCGATTTATCCACATCAGCTCGACGCCAGATTTCAAATAAAATGCCAACTGCACCCTGAATAGTATTCAGACCAAGCCGACGGCCCATGTGATGAAACTGCGTCACGACGAATTCTCGCCAGTGCAAATAACTGCCTTCTTGGCTAGCGAGCGCGAGAGTCTCGGCGCTCAAGAAGGAGGAAGCTTGACTGCTGCTGAGGTCATGCGAATTCAGCAAGGCAAATATCTTGTCGGGCTGTAATATGGAACCGGCGACAATCAAAGGGACGAGCAAAAGACTGTGAGCGCCAGACGTCGGCGGAATAAACGATGCCATGGACAGGATCTGCATGGCCGTCGCAATGATCTTGGCCGTCAACTCGAGCAACGAGCGTGGAGAATCGCTGACATCGAAACTCGGCGGAGACGGGGTCGACTCGGACCAGTCAGCGGCTGAAAAGCGCTCCTGAAGCAGCTGCGGGAAATCCAGGTACAGTTGGAGCAGGATCGTGAGCCTCAAGATATGGGCCAAGTTTTGCAAATGGCTCACCGGGGTGAGCTCGTCGCCTGTGTCTTCGACTTTGTCGCCTTCGGGCACTTGGTATCGCAGCACTGCTTGTTCCACCTTCCAGGCTCGTTCTACCAGATTGGATTCCATCCGTTGTCGGTTTGCAGTCGGTGTTACTTGTTTGAAGACTCGTCTGAGTGACGATTTATGTCTTCCCAGATTGCACGTCTGTGACCAATATATAAACAAGGGTGTTGAGATTCCGGTCCACGCGTTGACGTAGACGTGCTTTATGTCCTCCTGGTCGCAAAATGGAAGAAGATAGTCCGCCATATCGCACGGCTGTGTTATCGTGACGGCTGCACTGGATTCCCAGTAGCTGATAATGCCGACAAGAAAGCTCCTGGCGGGTGAAGAGCAGGCGACAGCAAGACTTGTATTCGACGATTTCTTGATGTCCGAAATCCAGTTTTTGAACAATATTCGTGCGCCGTTGAGGTGATTACTCGGGGGAGCGGCCGGATTATGCCATGCCTGTGGACTCTGTCAATCGAGAACAATCATTCAAGATCAATGGGGGACATACCTCGGTCAAGCCTAGCAGAATGCAGCTAATCAATACTTCTGGGCCGACCCGAACCGGCCCAACTTGATTCGACGGCTTCTCTTCAGTGATCATCAAAAGCTCTGATTTCATATAGCCAATGGCCTCGATTTTGTGCTCTAATGAAGCGGTCATCATGCCGTTTCGCTGGTGGCCCATATAAGCTGCCGATAGCGCCATGACAGAGTGATAAATGAGGGGGGATGTGAGCATCAGATCCGCGACGACTGCACGGAATGAGTTCTTTGGAGAATAAAAACAGCAACTGTTCAGGCAGAAATATGTGAAATAGTTGCGTGACAGGGTGGTGCTCCGGTCCTCCAGGAACCGAGGAACACTGGTCTTGGTGATGGGCCGCCACGGCCTTGGCGCACTGTTATCTTCTGGCTGGTTGCTGCTGCTGTGACTTCGATACGATGCTGGCGATCGAAAGGGCAACTCGGCGCTGAAGGGCGAAGACGACGACCGCGGCGAGGATGAAAGCGGTGAGACGGCAGTTTTATTGCTCGTCGAAAGGGATTCGTCGCTCGTGATCAGAGATCCAGGCCGGCGTCGATCAGCTTTGAAGACAGATCGCTGTTTCGCGGCAGACGATTCTGTGGGCGACTGCTCCTCCATCGAGGCCAGCGCGGCCTGCAACCTTCGCGCGCCATCTGCAAAGCCGGGCACATCCTTTGCATTCTTTGTTGGTTCGCTGCTCTCGTCTAGGATCTGGTATTTGGACGACCATTTCACGGGTCGATTGTATCCGGGGCATTCAAAGCCTTTTCGCGTGCATTGATTACAACTGGGGATAGTCTCGTCGCATTTGATTTTCTGCCGTGGACTTGTTAGCATTGCTCGTCTTGACGGGAAAGGGAAAACAAAAACCGCAAACATACCCTCTTCTTGCACCGCTGACAGCCACCTAGACCACCAGTGTTAATACTGATAAAAACCAGGAACAAGGAGCCCTTGGAGAGTAAACCTTACTGCGCGACTTGACCTGAGCGCGAGACACGGGCTGCTGCCCCTCCGGCATCGTACCGGCTGGCCCGCGCTATTCCGGACCACAAGAGAAAGAAACGAAGAAAAAGAAAGACCAAATCACATCAATGCGATGAGCATCAACAATTCAAGAAAGAAAAAAAAAAAGGCTATTATTAAAGGGTTGTAAAGAAAACTCGCAAAACCAACGGCGAGGAAAGGACTAGACGTCCCTCGATCGAACTGAGTAAGCTTAATGCCGGAGAGTTTTGGCGCCGGCCTGGTTCGACCGAAATTCAGGCGCCCCAAAGAAAGCAAACACCGAGTGGGTTAAAACTGCGACGTCGTGAACCAACACTCCAGACAGGAAGAACCTTAATTTCAGTGGCCTTGTTATTCTATGCCTTCTTCTAGATTGCGCGCTTGGCCCGACGGGGCTAGCGTGTTTCGGTTTTCCCCCAGGGTGGTTATTATTGCTCGAGATTGCAATGTACATATAACTACATATTATCGCGGAACATAGTGTAGCGATTATATCCATTTCCAGCTCCATCCTGTTTGCACCATGCGCGAAGCCACAAACAAGCAAGTCCCGATAAACGCAGCCACGCCCGTGAAAATCTTCATATAAAGATACCCACCGTCGTCGCGCTCGATCAGGGCGCCCGCAACCGGGGTGCCAATAAAGGCTCCCACGGCATACAAGAACCAGTTAGTCCCGTTCCGAGTCCCAATCTCCTTGATGTCGGATATCTGGGCGACCAGGGCGCTGACCAAGGCGACAAAGGCGCCATTGGAGAACCCGATCAGAGCGGCGAATACCACCAGAGGCGCGGTTGAAGCGGCGGGGATCCACAGCGCGAGCGAGAAGATGGCAGAGAGCAGTGTTATTATTATCATGCAGTTGAAACGGCCAATCATGTCGGCAAGGCGGCCCGCAACTATACGGCCAAAAGCACTGTGAAAGAAAGTAAGCCAGCGTTGTGGCTTGCGGGAGAGAAAGGAAATTCTGCTTACCTGACAGCATTGAGAATGGCCAAAAGATAACTAGCCAACCCCCGATCAACGCCTTGTTTTGTCGCATCCAGGATGATAAACGTCGCGGGAAGATAGACCGATATGGCAAATGCGAAACACGCAAGCGAGGTCAGTAAGAAGCGCGGCTCCTTCAGAGGACGGATGAAATCCATGATGTGAAACCGTTTCGGAACGTGTTTGATTCTAGAGGCCGTCAAGAAATTGGCGGCGATGACGAAGCCCAAGAAGAGGAAGCCGACAGCCCGCAGGGCCCATCCAAAATTGACTTCACTGTTCAGCCGGTTGACCATGATACTAGCAAAGGATGAGCTCTCGCGTCCAAGACAACTAGAAGTAAGAATACGTACGGGATGGTCACACCACCAATGGCCGAGCCAGACGAGGCGATACCTATTGCCAGAGCTCTGCGTTTCTTGAACCATGTCGCGATCGTGTTTGATGAAGAAAAGAAAACAGCCGCAGCGCCGATGCCAGTGCAGATAGACTGCGCCAGCATGAACTGATAATATTCCTTTGACAGAGACATCATCATGATGCCAAGCACGAGCAAAAGCGAGCCTGCCATCATCGAATAGCGTGGGCCGTAC
The DNA here is from genome assembly GCA_000985935.1 of Talaromyces islandicus. Taxonomy (NCBI): domain Eukaryota; kingdom Fungi; phylum Ascomycota; class Eurotiomycetes; order Eurotiales; family Trichocomaceae; genus Talaromyces; species Talaromyces islandicus. The sequence goes on along the minus strand of CVMT01000001.1, from coordinate 3,652,440 downwards.
GAGTCGAAGATCTTCCCAAAAACGGGCGCCAAGGCGAACATCACAAATGCCTGGAGTGAATTGATCCATCCGATAGAGCTTGACGAGTAGCTGCTGAGCAGCTCATTTTCGTAGATGGTCTGGAAGATACCGACTGAGTTGTTCCAGCCTACACTAACGAAATTCGCACACCATCCGCCGGCCACGATCATCCAAGCCTGCAGCCCGCCATCCGGGGGGTCGCTTGGCTTCACGGCGGGCGGTTGGGTCTCTGGATTGGGCTGATTTTGTGCGTCATTGAGAGACGCCGCAGTTCCCTTTTCCACATCTGCAATGGGATCTTTCTGCCGGGGTGCTGCGTCGGTCATACTAGATAATTAATCTCGGATGAAGCCGAAGCCGCAGTGCGGGCGGCCACGTGTTGCGACAATGATAATCGATAATCGACAAATTTATACGATAAATCAAGGTTCGTAGCGCCTCTTGGCAGTCAATTGGGCAAGTGCTTTTTTATAGGGCTGGCCAAGCAAAATTGTGGTTTCAGCATGGTCGAGTCTGAGTAGTGCCTGGGGAAGCAATAGTTAGGTAGTAATAGTGCTTATTGTGCCATTACCGAGGCAAAGTCCCGCTGGGAAAACACTGTTCCGCCATGGGCTTGTTCACATGTCATGCCAATATAGATTCGGGAGAGAGCATAGAGGTGATATTTCTTGGTGTCTTGTGTGCTCGACGTGTTTGCGAAATGTAGTGGTTGGCAGTATCCACCACGTCTTCAATGCGATGGCCGTTGGAGTAACTACGTAGTCCATGCGGGGTAAACAAGACTCGGAGCCTCAGGCACGGTGCGACGCGTTGCGAAATTAACTCTCCGACAACTCAACGCCTCCCAGTCACAACACACTCACCACGAAACACGCACGCACGCACACACAAAAGACGCCTCTATTTTCTACGTGCTGAAATGTCCGCCTTTGCTTCCGGCTCGTCGGCCGATTCCAAAGGGCCCAGCGAGTTTGAGTTTCAGCGGTCGGAGCTTGTGCGCGAAATCGCTCTTGTCCGTATCCTCTTCTGCCTCTACATTTTTCTTTTCCGCTGTATTTACTGACTATTTCTCGTTTAACAGAGTATGGAGTCTGTGCTCCAGAATATAAACCGGTTGAATCGGAATCTCGAGAGTATTATCGCAGTACGCTTCCAGTCACAATATTTCGAGAATGAACGCTTTTGGCTAATTAAGAATTATTTTCTCAGGTTGGAAACGAGTTTAGCTCCGTCGAAGCACTATGGAGCCAATTCGAGCATTTTATGGGCCCCGAAGACGAGAAAGATGGGAATCACAATGAGCACCAAGAAGGCGAAGGGGACACCCAGGCTACAGAGAACGAGACCATGACGGGAAGCAAGTGATTGTCACGATCGATATGTTTGTTGTTTTAAGTGATACCCTTGGTCTAGGCTACATTACCGGCGTTGAAATGTTATAGAATATGTTCATTTGTCTAAATACAATAACAACAGGCCAACACCCAACTCCTACTCCAAGTATGCTTGATATGCCTCGCGGCCCATGATCAATGATTCACAAAGGAAAAAAGAAGATGCGGAAAGAAAAGAAAAGAAATATGAAGGATCCAAGTCTGCATGGAACCCAATCACAGGACATGGCCGCTCATAATCAAGATGTTCAGGAATACAACATGACGAAAACATCCGAGAACGACGAAGCAAAAGGAAGGAAGAAAAGAAGAAAGGAAAATAATAAGCGGAGCTTAGTCTCCGAGTGACATCCCGTACAATCCATATCCATGCGCATCAAAACATATCGCGTTGAAGAAGAAAAGAATCTTTGTCGAAGGCAACCAGGCTGTCAACAATTCAACAAGCTTGCGACACTTACAGAATCTTGCAGGTACGCTTCTTGACCTTGCGGCCCCGTGTAGGACCTTTGCCGCTGGGGCCAGCGCTCGAGTAGGTCTCCTCTTCGACGCCAACAGCAGTGTTGACGGCGAGCTCGAATACTTCGTCGACGCCCGTCATTTCTTTGCTACTGCACTCAATGTAGGATGCTCCCATGCGCTGTGCAACGGCCTGGCCCTGTTCTGGGGTAACTGGAGTCAATCCTTGTGTCTTGAGAAGCTCGATACATGTTCTCTTGCTGCGGAGGTCTGCTTTTAGTCCCACCAGGATGAGCGGGGTTGTGGGACAGAAATGGAGCACTTCAGGGTACCACTGCAAATTTATCAGCACTAGCGTCGTTTACTTGTTCCAAAGCACAGACTCACCTTGTCCATGACGTTTTCCAGCGAGTTCGGGCAGTCGATGGCGAAACAGACAAACAAAAGATCGGTTTCAGGGTATGAAAGCGGACGCAGTCGGTCGTACTCCTCCTGTCCGGCCGTGTCCCAGAGGGCAAGTTCCACGGTTTTGCCTGACCGGCCATGGATTGTCTGGGTGATATAGTTCTCAAAGACGGTAGGGACGTACTTCTGCAATGATATTAATGTTTCTTTCTTTCTCTTTGTTTGAGGAAATAACACTGCCTACCTCTGGAAAGTAGCGCTGCGAATAGCTGATGAGTAGACAAGTCTTGCCGCAGCCGCCGTCGCCCACGACGACAAACTTCTTCGAGTAGGACGGCGGCTGGGTGATGTTGGTTGCCTGAGACATCTTCCCAGACGACATGCTTGTGTTTGTGCTGTTCGTGCCATGGCTGCTGTGGCTGACTCTGATGCTCTGGCTGCGATCGCGCGCACCCAGCGGGGCTACAGCTGGAGGCGGTGTATTTTCATTGTTGTAGACCGAGTACCGTCTGTCGTATGCGGCGGCGGCCATGGTTGCGAAAGCCGAGGATGTTTTCAGGTGCCAATGGCAATGACGAGAGTAATGTCGTGTTGTTGAAAGATGGTGTGGAAGTAAGTGAGGTGGGTGTAGGGAGAAACTGACGGGCAAGTCTGGGGAGAAGAGGAAGGAGAAAGAAAGCGCAGCGACGAGAATTCTTGTTTTGAGGACTGTGTCACTAGTGAGCTGAATGTTGACTGCCAGCACATGCGACTAGCGAATCCCTAAGTACTTACTGAATTATTCGGTGGCGAATTAGCAGCGTGATGCCAGATCGAGGTGAAACCGTGCAGAGTTGTTTACGGCGGAGCGCTGCCATGGCAACCGCCCGCCCTGACCATCGCCTCGCCGCCTTACAGGGAAGACCAGGAACCCGATCTCCACGGTGGATTCCACTTGCGAGGTTCTGGCCGGTGCACGGTGTGTGTATTAATGTTATTATTAGCACAAAGGGTATTGTTAATTTGTTACCATTGTGGTGGGGTTGACACTGTATGTACGTCACTGCGCGCTGATTATACTCCTATTCGCTATTCCTCGGTCGACCAACATCGATCTATTGATAAGTTGCTTATAAATTTGAAATTATATCTAAGGCTTCTATGATGTCAGCTGCGCAGAATTTTCAATCAAAATATTCAATTTTGCTTGTGTTTAAATCAATGAAATGTTTCAGACACATACACTCACTTGCAATTTTATGGAAGACTATACATACCCGATGTATACATATATATCGAGGATGTTGTGTACATGTATAATTACAACACCCTCAGCCGCACAAAACATTCCATACATAATCCTCAAACCCAGCTATCAATCGATTAATCCCGACAGCGTAGTGCCAAGTGAATATTTAATCTCATTACTTATTCAGGCTTGAAAGCAGAACGATACGACGCTGAAGGCTCGAAGCAAGCGGCTCCACGTGCGCAGTCTTGGCAGTTCGTGTTAGTGCCGCAACAGGAACCACGTCGAACATTTTGAACTCTCCTTTCACCCCCAGTCACTCCTTCTTCGCCCTGATCGCGCCTGGTGATGACCTCTGGAGCAGCATCCGTGTGCGTGCATGCTGCCAACTGACTGTCTCTACCCAATTCCCTCCACCGGGATATGCTGCTCGTCGAGGCGAATGGACCTCCGGACGCACACCTCAGTCGGTAACCGCAACACGGAGCGCTCGCCCACAACACCATGGAGAAAAAACAAAACGGACGGACTGACGCCGGCTTGAGGAGCTTGAACCACTGTATGTTTGGAATTTCAACGCTCATTCCCCTCATTCAAGCACTACCTTGCTCCCCCCCTTCCTCCGCCGCATCCCGCCCGTCGTGCGCTCACAAAATACAGATCAGCATCGGCTCCCAAAATGGCGTTACTGGCCTCGACAGAAGATCCTCCCTCTTATCCGATATGAAACCCCGTACCTAGCTTGGCTGCAAGAAAAGATGCGCACGCCTACGCTGGACTCGTATTTCGCATTCACCGCCAACCTCGGCACCCATACTTTCTTCACCATCTTCCTGCCCATTCTGTTCTGGTCCGGGTATTCGACGTTGGGACGCGGGTGCGTGGACCCATATCTTGGTCGCTCAGAATTGTCAATTGACTTATCTTGTTCTCTGTTAGAATGCTCAACGTCCTGGCCGCCGGTGTATTCTGGAGCGGCTTCATCAAGGATCTCCTATGTCTTCCTCGCCCATTGTCCCCGCCGCTACAACGCATTACAATGTCTGGATCCGCCGCCTTGGAGTACGGATTCCCCTCGACGCATTCCACCAACGCTATCTCCGTCGCCATCTACGCCATTGCCCTTTTGCGCTCCGCCGAGAATACCATGAGCCCGCTTGTTAACTCTGCAGCCCAGGCAGCGCTGTATGTCTACGCCGTGTCTATCATTGTTGGTCGGCTATACTGTGGAATGCATGGGTTTTTGGACGTCATCATTGGCTCTGGGTTAGGCGCCTTGATTGCCTGGGTACAGTGCCAGTATGGTCTCTTGTTCGATAGCTGGATTATTGCTGCAACTGGCAAGCAAATCGTCCTAGTCATTTTGATCGTGCTAGTGCTGGTTCGACTTCACCCTGAACCAGCTGATGACTGCCCCTGCTATGACGACAGCGTCTCTTTTGCCGGTGTCTTCATCGGAGCCCAGATAGCGTCGTGGGACTTTGCGCAATCTCCTCTGGCTTGGCCCGAACCGAGCCCCGACACAATCCCATACCGACTGGAAGCTGTCGGATGGCCCAAGACGATCCTGCGTATCGTGATTGGTGTTTTTGCCGTGTTTGCGTGGCGAGAGGTCATGAAACCTCTCTTGCTGCGAATCTTGCCTCCTGTCTTTCGGGGCCTGTCCAAAGCCGGTCTCCTTCTTCCTCGACGCTTTTTCACTCAAGCTTCGTATGTTATTTTGTTAATGTTGATTTGGATGCTGAAAACTAATTTGTTGAAGGGAATATGAGAAAGTGCCCCAACTGCTTAAAGACAACGACGTCATCCCTAGCGTGTCTGACATCCCCTCCTTATTCACAAGCATACGACACCCACGTCGGAGAGCGGTCTCGATCGGGCCCCAGTCCGAAGCTGATGCGTATGAGACGCTGGCATACCGAGAAAAGCGCCGTCGCGAAAGCGTTGGTGAGCAATCACAGAAACTCACTGGTGAGTGGAGGACTCCTTTCCTTCTATGTTCATCTTGCATACTGAGACTGGTACAGCTGAAGGCTCTGTCCTAACGAATCGCACTCCGTCCAAACTCGAGCAATACGAAAATATGATGGGAACAGGAAGTCCCCAGCGGAACCCTGAGACTCTTGCGCCCCCCGAGACCGACACGGGCGCTGATGTGGTACCAGCACCACCTCAGACCACCAATGACATGCACTCGGACGAGCAGGACATGTTTTCTATGATCAAAAAGCCCCGTGTTCGGTACGACGTTGAAGTTGTTACGAAACTCATTGTATATATCGGTACGACAACTGCCCTTGTTGTGATTGTGTCGCCGCGCTAATTATCTCTTCTCTTAGGTATCGCGGTTATCGTTATAGACTTTTCGCCCTACGTTTTCGACAGTCTTGGTCTGGCACCTTGACCCCATTCATGTATGAGCAATACGATGCTCTCCTCGCTTTTACGCCTTTTATTACACTTTTTTGTTGCTATTCTCTTCTCTATATTTTTGTTTTTCTTTCTTTCTTTTTTTTTTTTTCCCTTTCTCTACACTTGTTCTAGTACGGGATAAATCCACGCACACTGTATAGACCTGGCCATGAGCCATCTTCTGAACTGCCTTGTAGTCTCTATTCTCCATAGAGTAATTGAACAGTACAAACCTGAAATTCCAAAGTATAGTACAGTAGCAGTATTATTCCAAAACGGCCGGTGTCAAGTGTCAGCCCTACCGCGCTTTGCCCGACCCAGCAACGCCCGCCGGTCACGTGCCATGCTAGCGCCGGGAAGCTTTCGTGGTTCCTTTGTTGCCGCGGCGGGAAGAAGCTCTCTTCAGCTTCACCTTTGCGCTTCGCGACGCTCGCCCTGCCTGTTTGCGCGCCGCCCTGTCCGCACCGCGAAACTCTTGACACGCCCGCAGCCTCAGTTCGCCATGTCTCCCAGGTGACCTCTGCTTTTTCCCCCTTTTTCTGTCTGCTCTCACCGCTGTAATGTATGGCCCTATCCCCAATCGAGCCACCGCGCCCACCCCTCCAGCTGCTGCCACCGCCGAGTGCCCCTCTTCCTCCTCTGTTTTCCTTCCTCTGTTTTTCCTTCCTTCCTCTTCTTCTCTACCCATCCTCACACGCTCCTTAGTCAAGCTCTGGCAATTCTGAGCAGCCTCATCTCATCTGTCCATCCCAAAAGCTTCTCTTCGAAGCATCTTGTCTTTCAACTCTTCTCTGCCTCGTGTCTTCACAAGCTTGGGCTTGTCTCTCCGTTTCCTCTGCGCTTGTCGAGCTCTCTCGCCGCTGCAGCTCCAAGTCGATTTTTCCTTTTTCACACCGACGAGCGTGTCTCAACGCGTCTGCCACCGACCGACCTGCACGACAACAAACGGCGGTTGCCACCAACATCTCAACTTTCACGTATGTAGCACGTCCATCTTCTCTTTTCCTCTCTTACTCCTCACTGTCGTCTCACCTGGAGCTAACCTTTATCAATCCAGCTCATACAACCCTTCCTCTCCTCCGAACCACGTCATCCCAATAAGAATAGGGAACGCAACAATTCTCCCACACCTCTCCATCTGGATTTGAAGTCACCCCGAGTAGACTCAATTCCACCAACATCTCTTCATTGAAGCTGCGTTATCCCAAAGAAAATAGGGAGACGCAAAGCTTCTTTATCATTTAGATCTGAAGTCGCTCCGAGTTGACTCAAATCTCTAAAAAAAAACCTTCTCTCACACACCTACTCATAGCGGATCCCAAAGAAAATAGGGACCACACACTTCTCTACCTACCACCTACCTTCTACCTTTTATCCGAGGTTCACTTTCCATAACCTAATACCACACTTCCACTTTCGAATCGCGACTTCCCGAAGAAACTAGGGAATACCGGCGAAATGGATACTGTCATGGCAGACGCTCCCGCAGGCGAGTACGCCGCTTCGCCAGATCCCATGGATGGCATCGAGTACTATCCGTCAGCTGCTCCACTTGGCTATTCTTACCAGAGCCCCCAGCACGTACTCAGGCGTAATTTGTTGTCAAACTCCAACTTGCCCTCAAGGCCTACTTTGCAACTGTCAACCTTCCGTGACAGGCAAGCGCGCCGTCAACAAGTGACTCGTCGTTGGCGACTCAGTCCCAATGATCCTTTTTACCATGATATGGAGGAGGCACGTGCAGAAAACCGTGCAGAGCAGCGTGCATTCGATCGCTCTCATCTACACAAGCGCAATGGTGCTAGATTTCCTTTTTCCTCACCGAAACGGACGCGTGCAGCCTATGAGCAAGACACGAGTGACCAGAGACGCGTCGTCGATGCAACTCCGCAACGAGTTGTTGATGTCGCCGCACGACCTCTCCTCGATGTCACTCCACAGCCCCTTGTCGATGCGTCTTCACGTCACATTGGTGACCGTGACCCCCAAAATCTCCTTGATGGCAGTCCACGCCTGATCGTCGACGCCGCATCCCAGCCCCTTATGGATACTACTCCAGAGCACCCTGTCCATGTTGCTCCGCAGCCAGCCCGAGTACCTCTGTGGCCTGCTGCCCTTTATCGTCGAGCAACTTGGCGTGCTGCCGTCCCTCCTTGGCGTAGAATTCTCGTCCCCGTCAGCCAAATTGCTCGGCTGGCTCGTCGCACTGCAGAACATGGAATCAAACGAACCATCCGAACTGGAATCACTGTTGCATCTGCTTTTTCTCATCTATATGATAGAAGAGCTGAAACTCCTGAGACTCAAATGGCAGCTCCTGCTCCAGTTGCCCAGCCGAACCCTGAACCGGAAACCGAGCCACTAGCTGAGCCAGAGGCTGAACCTTGGGATCCTGTTTCTGTTCAGTTGCAAGCCGAGCTACTCGGTTATGCATCTCAAATTCCTTCCCCTCCTCCTTCACCACCTGCACCAATTGAAGTTTTTGCGCCTCACCGTCGCTTGGAAACCTCTGCTAATGCCATTTCTGAAGAGGACAGTATCCGGATGATGGTTGCAAACGCTACCAGGGAAGCTCGAGAGAGAGAAAGAGCTGAAACTGTAGAAGAAGCTGCCCCGCAGGCCTTTGGCGAAGATGAGAGCCATGAGAGGGAGGCCGAACAAACTGATTTCCAACCTGAAGCTGAACCGCAATTCGCGTTGGTTCCACCATTGGCACCTTGGGTTCGTAGCCCTATTCGCTTCAACCCAGCAGTGCCTCAAGTCGCATCTTGGTCATCCATTTCGCCTGCCCCATCCTCCCCCGAGATTGCCCCATCCCCACGTCCTGTCGAAGAGACTCCAGCCTTGAATTTGGCCCCTCCAGCACATCCTGTTGACGAGGTTCCTGCACTGCGTCCTATTGATGAGACCCCAGCCTTGCGTCTGATCCCTTCAACTTCCCGTCCTGCTGACACTGTTCCTGCTTTGGACTTGGCTCCTACCAATGAGGCTCCAGCATTGGGCTCAAGTTCACTACATGCTATCGACGCCACTCCAGCATTGGGCTTGGCTCCTCGCCTTCGTCCTTCGGATCAGACTCCAGCATTGGGGTTGAGTCCACTGCGTCCTGTCGATGCCCCTCCAGCTCTACTCCCCATTGTTCCTTCATCTCGTCCTATTGACGTTACTCCTGCTCTGCGTCTGATGCCTTCCTCATCGGGCCCTCTTGAAATAACTCCTGCCCCACTTCCGATAGTGCCGAATCCAACAACCCTTGTCGATGATGCCTCATCCCCAGGTCCCATTGCTCCTTCATTGTCGCGCTCTGTCCCTACTGCTCCAGAAGCGCATGCTGACTCTTCCCCATCACGTCAACTCCCCATGACTCCAGTAACACGAGTGATTCCCCAGTTGATGCGTCGTTACCGTGGAACTCCTGCCCCGCGGCGTACTCCTCGAGCCCATCGTCCTCCACTAGATGCTGATATCGAAGAGACTCGCAACCTTCTTTCAGCTGCAACCGTCTCAGGTGAAGATGGAATTGTACCAACGCGCATTCAGTGGTGGGAAGCAGATACACCATTGGGACGACCGATCTCGGCCGTTCGGCTCTTCAGTTCAAATGAACCACCTGCAAATGTATCAGCAAACCGTACTGGGGCGCTTCAAAGCGACGAGTTCGAAGAGATGCAGAGAGAAGCTCGCCTGCGTGTCATCCGCGAACGCACAATGGCTCTAAGTCGTCAGCGTGTACCCGAAGGTGAAGCAGCTGTGCGCCCGTTGTCTGAAAGAATGGAGCAACTGGTTAATTCTGCAATGTCAGCTACAAGCAACCGGGTTCTCGGGTCTACTCTTGAAGGAGCCGAGCTTACCAAGCAGAAGCTTCTCACCTGCTACCAAGACCTTGCTTGGCTGAACGACGAAATCATCAATGGCCATTTGGCGCTCACTGTCGATTATCTCCGAGGAAAAGCGAACAACACCGGCCGCAATGTACGACCAAAGTACTATGCATTCAATAGCTTTTTCTACTCCAAGCTGCGCGATGGCGGATACAAAGAAGTCAGCCGATGGGCCCGGCGGGCAAAGATTGACGGAGCGCACCTCTTGGAGGTGGAGACGGTGTTCGTGCCCGTCCACCAGCAATCCCACTGGACGCTACTCGTAGTGAGTCCAGCCAACAAGACAATCGAGTATTTCGACTCGTTGGGGTCGCGGTTGGTGTCCTTTGTGGACACAATCAAGGAATGGCTGAAGGGGGAGTTGGGGGACAGGTATGACGAGGAGGAGTGGACAGTCCTCCGAACCCCCTCCCCCAAGCAGAACAATGGGAGTGACTGTGGTGTGTTTCTACTCACCACGGCCAAGGCGGTGGCTCTGGGCCTCGAGCCAACCGCCTATGGCCCAGCGGACATTCCTCTTTTGAGGAGGAAGATTGTTGCGGAACTGCTTAACAGCGGTTTCAGAGGGGACCTGGATCCTTCGGGACCAGGTCCGGCCCGCCTTTGAAACCGCTGGGCGGCAGGGAAGATGGAGGAAGAGGAGAAGGGGACGTGGGGACGATGACGAAAATAACGAAATAACGAAGAATGACGGCGTTTGGTTGGGTTTGGCGTTTGGCCGAGATACCCTTTGTTTTTGTTTTTGTTTTTTTCTTTTTTTTTTGGTATGTGCATGGCTTTTTTTTAAATTAGTTTTCCTTACATTTTTACCTGTATGAGTGATACCCCGTCAGTTGAGTTGGACTCCTGACATGTTTTGTTTTGTATTTTTATTTTTGTATTTTACTTTATGACTGCCTGGCGTTTATGGAGCTTCGGCATCCTTGGTTCTCCTCGGTCTCGGACCTTGAGTTGAGATCGCGGCGGCTCGGGGCCCCCAGGCTCCCACGCAGTCTCTCTTGTTTGTACGGTTGATGGCATTCATGTGGTCTTGACGGTCGAGTCGATTCTTCTTTTCATCCTCCCGTCAAGACCCATGAATGCCATCAACCATCGACCCCTGTGGCGAGTGGGACTCATAGATGACATTTCATGTGATCCTCGTCAACTTTGTTGACTTGAGCTGATCTATTGACTTTGTTTTTTTATGGAAGTATCAATTGCCCTGGTTGATGGGAAAAAACAAGTCTCGCTGTACTTTCTATCTTTTTTCGTTCGTTCTTGTATTTTATTTCTATTTTTTGATGTGTTTCAAAAGCCATGCACATTTGTTTTTGTCTTGTATATTATTATCACTCCGGTTTATGGGAGTCTGAATACTGAACATGAACGAACGAACTGTTGGATATTTTTATTTTTGACTATGAAGTTCGTGATGATTGTCGTTCGTAGGATGGTAGCTTTCGTAGAATGTGATATTGTAAGACTCGCAGAAAAGAGATTGGATGAAAAAGGAAGGTTGAATTGGATTGTATCTACTGTCTAGGCCAAAGCGACACTTGTACCTCTGTCGAAACAAACTAACGATACAGACAAAGAATAACCAAGCTATGATAAACAGTGACGTTCGGTCTTGTATTATACCGGATGACAATCCATCATGTTAGATGACTTCTGGGATACCAGGAACAGCAACGTTATCGACGCGACAATTTCTGTTGCAAGGCTTGGACACGTCCCCGGTCAAATTATAAGCAAGCTCGATCCATTCAATACCCAAGTGAACGCTGTCTCCAACAGTGAGGTTGCCAGACCACAGTCCGCCGTCACTCCACAGATTGATGACCAGTCGGCTGGGGTCGACTGGGACGCCGTATGCCAGGCTAGCCTGTTGCTGGTTTTCGACATACCAGCGTGACATTGTCGGTAGCCAGTCTAGGCGATAAGTGGACCAGGCGGTCCAGGGAATCGGTGCGTCTGCAGCAATCTGCGAACCGGGGATGACGATGTTGCGGATTGGGTCATAGTCTGGCTGGTTTGCATAGTGCACTCGGTTGGGCGGGTCCGACGTCAGGATTTCAATGTCGGACTCGCTGGTTCTGGAGAAAAAGGTGAATATTCCCACACATGCACCGAATGGCGGGAGGAGACGGTTTTCATTGCGGCGCTGAGCAGGAGAGTTGGGTTCCGGGGCAGGAATATCGTCCGATCCAGCTTGGATTCTTTGCCCCAGGGCCTGCTCTGCGCCCCGAGGCGACATTATGTCCTCGCCTTTGTCCAGGATGCGAAGCCTGACTCGCATGGAAACATGTATGAAGTTGAGAATGTTGGTTTCAATCTCTGCAGTGGAAGAAAAGGTCTCGAATCGAGTGGTCCGCATGGCAAGGAAAGTTTGGCCACCGGCTGTATGGCGCGTCAGATAGGCGTTTTTGTTGGAATTCACAATGGTAACCGGAAAGAGAGGAGTGCCTCCTCGACCCCAGTCTTGCACGGCCCATTCGCTGGAAAAGGGCGTGTCTTTGAGGAGAACAGGCACGGCATTCGCTCCGTAGTCTGGGCTCGGCGGGCTGTTGGGCTGGAATCGAAAGGTGCTGGCAGCGGCTGGGTTGAGGGGCACTTGACGAAAGTCCCAGAAACGATGATGCTGGAAGTATCCTGGGTCTGGGCCGGACACAGTGTAGCAATCGCAGCCTGCGTCGACTGTCTGGGTGCGGTCCTGAGACATGGATGGGGGGTTCTCAACCCTTTTCGTCGAGGACATGGCCGGGACAAGAGCCAAAGCGGCGAGGATGGGGAAGAAGGTGAAACGCATGGTGAAGGGACATATACCAGAGTGAATTGATACTGTAGCGTAAATATGCGGTCGTCAACAGTCACCAACCGAATGAACGGCGCGGAGAGGGTTCGGTGTGTCGTCTGCGTGGGTGAAGAAGGTCGTGCAACCTGCCGCTGAGCAGGAAGGAGCGACTGGCGCAGTGCATGGTCGTAGCTGCCCTGGAGGATGGAGCGTCCTGCCATGAAGAAGGAGTCGTGCACTGTGAACAACATAGACAGATATGTACAGAACGAGAGGGAAAGTCATTTTCCAATGTGGTTATGGTTATAGTTATGGTATCCAAGGCCGGCACGGTCACTAAGAATGCTCGCGGCCACTCTGTAATACGCACAATTATCTATGTCAAACTGACGATGCATCGCACACATGCTATAAACTCGAATGCGACGAGCCCTAACAAGCCCTAAACAGAGAGCGAAGCCCTAAGGCTGTTCGAATTGCCTAGATAGGCAATCTTCTCTAAATATAGCAGCTGTATTGATGACGGTAATAACGACCGTATTATCGCAGAACCCTAGGTATCACGGGTCCGCTGTGCTGGGCCAATGGCGGGCCGGCTGTGCAACCGGAGGGGGCCGAGCACGACTGGAAGACAAAAGAGGGGCCTGAGCCGCTCCTACGGCACGATCTGGTTGGCGTCGAATGACCGCAGCTGGTGACGTTGCCCGCTAGCGTCAGGCTAGCTGTCACAGCCATGCGCTAGCATTACTAGCCAGTACTAGCGCGCGCTAGCAGATGTTCTGCGCATGCCGGTTGGCTGGTCTTCCCCCATCAGCCGGAAAAGGGAGGCAAACCTGTGTTGCGGCAAGGGAAAACGAAGAATGCCCAAAGCCGCTCGCTCGCACAATGGGTCCTACGGTCCTACGGTCCTACGTCGCCTGCGTCTCCCACTCTGGCCTCACTTCCTCCTGTAAACGCTTTTGCTATCACCGTTTTCCTGCACACGAGTTCCCAACATCGGTTTTCAAAAATGAGTTTCCACGCCTAGATCCCGCCCTAGACCTCGATTTTGCCATGGCAACCACCCTTGAAAGGAGTCTCTCGCAGACTTCTGGCTTGTCCATGTCCAGTCCCATGCTCTCTGTCCACCACGACCTCACTCCGCCTGCGATGCCGGATTCGCGCCTCTCTCTCGCCCACCGCATTGGTTATCTTGATTCTCAGCTCAGCGATCTTCGTTCGAGCGTGCTGACCAACGATGACTACGTGGATCGTCGCAATCGAGAAGACGAGCATGTTCGACGCGAGTTTGTCGCCCAGCGGACTGTCTCGGAGCGAATTGACGGCAACGTGAAGGAGTTGCGGTCGGATGTGTCGAAATTAAAGTACGCCTTTGGTTCGTTGCAGACGGACACCGCGTTTCTGCGCAATGATGTCAACCGTCTCCAAAACAACTTTCAACAATTGGAGTCGCGCATGTACCAAATGGAACGTGTGCGCTTCAATTCCCTTGCCAACACGATACACGCGCCTCTCAACCCTGTTCCGAAGATTGATGATGATGGAACGCTGCGCTATCCGACCTACTTTCCTCGGTCGGTGTGGCGGTTTTGGTCGTTGAAGAAAAGAAGTCGAGGTGAGCAGGATTTGAAGAGGGATATTATAAGTATATTATGTATGATTTCTAACAGATAAGTTGTCCAGTTCATCGACTTGTAGGACTTGCCCAGTTTTATGAGCTTGAAGGCTATGAATACTGGGGTCGCAACTATCAAGAGCTGCAGCCTTTTGATGATGATGACAGCGACTCCAGCGGTTCTAGTGACAGGCCCAACAACCTCACGCTCGCAGAGGCTACTTACCAGTATCCTGAAGCGTGCCACCAGGCCCTGGCCGCGACCCTCGGGTTGAACTATTACAAGATCCGAAAGGAAGCTGGTGAAGGCCCCAATGCGCGCATAGCGCGTCCGCCAAAACGGCACCCGGAAGAGATAGCGTCCAGCAACCATTCATCCGTCAAAGTCCCCAAGGTAGAGAAGAAAGCGCGACGGTTAGACGAGGTGTCCCCAACCCTGCTGAAGCAGCTTGTCACAGGAGTTCCGTCTGTCACGTCCAAGTCGGCGTCGTCGGAACATGAGGACAAGCTGCGCTGGCGCGGGGCTGGGTCTGATATCTCAGATGAAACCATGTCTAAGCTGAAGGGACTACCCTCTAACGACGCTGCTTACATTCTGCGGGCTATTGAGAGTGGTCGGCTGCATGTGCAATCCGAACAGATGAATATTTCGCCGACTGAATCTCGCCGCAGCGATGCCGTCAAGGCTGATAATATGGAGACGTCTCCGGTTGAGGAAGATGGTGTGTCAGTGCACACTGTATCGACTGAGCTCATCTCTCCCGGATCGCCGCTTCCGGACACGGCTAGTGCGTGATGTAGGATTTGAGAAAGATTTGCTTTTGCTTTTGTTTTTGTGTTTTTTTCGTTTTGATATCTAGCGTGCATGTAACGAGTTACGAGATGGATTTGCATACAGCCAGGAGTTGAATTGGGTTGGATTTATTGGATTTACTGTACATATTGCTTCTACTATACCCAGGGATGGACTTGAGCGTATATTTAGTGTTTATATTTTGTTGATAGCACTCGACGTTCAATACATGCCTCTAACCTCAGGTTCTATTATACATATTAACGTATTAATATATTGACATTGCTATTTACAGTGGAGAGCTTCTCAGGCGGTTTCTTCCTTGACATCTGAAACTTGACTCTCGCTTTCGCTGTCACTGTCACTGCCAGTTTCGCTCTCGTCATCATCTTCAGACTCTTCAGAAGATCCCTCGCTGCTCGTCCAATCGCTCTCGTCATCGTCTTGAGCCTCTATCCCCGTTGGATTATTTCGCAGCCACGTTTCCTCCAGAACATGCGTCTCATCCACAGCGCCACTCTCAATATCAGCAGGCGACTCGCTCTTCACGTACAGCCGGGGATACTCGTAAACGGTGCGGCCGCGCAGGACGTCTGCAAGTTTGGCCTCGGGATGCAGCGGCGCCAGCACGATGTGGGAATCAGCCTGGCGGCGGATGTAGATGTAGATGTTGCGATGGGGTGGGAATGGTTCTGTTTTGTTTTCTTCCTTTGGTGTCGAGGTGGCTTCATCAGGTAATGGGGGATATGCGCGGTCGTATGCTTGGCCGATAGTGATTGTCTCCAGATAGTTCTGGACAACGCGACTGCGGCCGGCGGTATGGATCCAGTCGACTGTCCAACTCAGGCACTTGTGTCTTGTATCGTCAGTTATTACGTCCCTATCAAGAAAAAAAGGTACTACCGGCAGGGGAAGACATACTTTGGATGAAACCTGGATTTATTCTCCTTATTCCTGGTCATACCCCTAGGCGACCTCTCAACCTTGACACCAGCGTCTTGCGCAGCGCGCAGAAACGCCAATTCCCCCTTGACCAGTTTCTTGCTACCACCAGCACCACCACCACCAGCAGCTTCTTCCTTGGAACCATCCCGCCTCTTTCTTTTTCTCTTGTTCTTCGGATCCTGCATATACTCATGGTCCAGATCGACAAAGCCCCTGGCGCGCGCCTCCCTCTCGGCACGCTCCAGACCCCTCTCAACGCCGGTGATAAAATTAAAATCGCGATCCAGCGCGCTCGCCGTCTGCAGCTCGGCGCGCGTCGCGTACGCGGCCGGGTCGCGCACGCCCGAGCATTGCGACCAGTTCTTGTGGCGGCGCGCGCAGGCGAGCGAGCAGGTGCGGATTGCGCACCGCGGGCAGGTGTATTTTGGGGGGGTGGTGTGGCTGTAGGTATTTTTCAGTTTTATGCTATAGTCGTATTATTTAGGGTAAGGGGTATACCAGATGGTGCAGAGCTCGCTGAGGAGGGGTTCGGACATGGTCGTGATGGAGGTGGTGCGTGAAGATGAAATCAAGGTGAAGGTGAGGTCAGAGAAAATTATGCGCGCTTATCGATAAGCTTATCCTACATACTATGTACAGAGTACTACGAGAACTTAACAAGATATGACTTGAATTATTTGGTTCTATCTCTTTTCCAAGTCAAAAAAAAAGAACAATAAATGAAAAATGGAAAATAAATCAAATTCCACAAACATGTGTCTTCACTCTACCGATGCGCACATAGTCACATGAAAACCACCGACCAACTCCATTAGAGCCCAGATGCTCGTCTTGCCTTCACATGATCTCCCGATAATAGCAAGTACTCCTACATACAGCAAGTACAGGAGAAAAACAAGTCCACTAGCCTGTGGCTGATGCCAACGACTTGCTCCGAGTCGTCACGTCGCCGCCATTTTCGTTTTATCGATTATCAATCAAATGGATAAATAGATACGGCACCAAAAACTCCGATCTCTGCCGATGTCAGACGGCGTGTTACACAAGCTACAGCTACTAAGTGGGATGGGACAGTGATGATTGTGATCAGTTCGGTTCGATTCAGATGCTATGCTATGTATGCTATGCTATGTAAAATAACTAATATGTATGATACTAGAATACTCATAGTATCGGGTATTGTGCGGAAACAAAGACAAAAGACAGACTCAAAAGGCTACATGAGGGGGTATAATGGGTATATCGCTGAGACAACAAACAAGTAAAATGCCGGATGAATCAACTCCGTCGCTAGGCACGATTAAGTAAAACGATTAAAAGAGAAAAATTGAAAAAAATTTGAGAAAAAAGAAGCGGTATGAAGAAGAGTGAGTCAGGGTGCAGGGCGGCGGTGAGGCAGCCATGCCCGATTGGCGGGGGAAAGGCGGATCATCGGACAATGTTCACCGGGCCTTTGCCGGCCTTGCCTCGTACCGAACCGTACCGGGTGATACCGTATGGTATTGTACCGCGGTACCGCGGCGAGCATCGGCTAATTTCCCGTTGTTGAAGATGGTCGAAATGGGGTCGAAATAAGGTGGTGAAAATGAAGAGAGGAAAAAAGGAAAGCGCCAGCGCTCGCCCGGTATGGCCATCTACAGACGGGTGCCCGCAGAAGACTTGGATCCCGAGGATGGCGACCGGCGCTTCTTGTCAGAGCCAGAGCGCTTCTTCTTGCGCTTTGCGTTCTCGCGCTCGGCGGCGGCCAGCTGTGCGACCTTGAAGGCCTGCTGGGCGCGGGCGTGGGCGTGCACATGAGCCAGAAACCGCATGCGCTGCTCGTTCTCTTCGGCGGCGGCGCGCATGAGCTGCACCTGCTCTTCGGTGGTCAGGTCGCCCGTCGCGTCGACGAGCGGGTCAAGAGTGGTCGTAGGTGGTTGTTCGTCCTCGTCGATGGCGCTTTCCGACGGAGGCGTGGCGGGCGAGTCGATAAACAGGTCTTCGTCAGACAGGTACGAGCTCGCGGTCGACTCTGCAGATGGGCTGTTGTCCCAGAGCGACGGGCGGTTGGGCCATGAGGGAAACGCGCAGGCTGAGCTCATGCCCATGGCACCGGAGAATGAAGACTTGCGAGGAGTGATGTCCAACAGGCTATCGTTGGGCGTTGGCGGGGGTGCTGGCGGTGGAGGCAGTGAAGACGGCGAGGGAGAGGAGCAGGTACTGCTGCTGCTGAAGCTGAGACTGAACCGCATGGTGGTGGATGGTAGACCTTTGTCGAGACTTGACTGAGTGTGAGACTGACTGAGTCTTGGGTCTGGAGAGATCTGGAGAATGTAGTCTGGAGTAAATAAAAGTGGCCCGGTGGGCTGGCCGGCAAGTCTAGTTATATGTTTTGCTTGCTTTGCTTGTGATGCGCGCAGTGTGGGTCGGTGGAGCTGGTGCTGCTGGCGGGTGCTATCCCCCTTGCGGAAGGCAATCGGCTACTGCGTCGGGACGTATGTGATTTGTGACTGGGAATAAATAGTCGCTGAAAGGGAAAAGAAACAACAAAGGAAGGATCAGAAGGAAATTGTGACCGGTACGGGCGGTGGCGGCGATATAACCGATTGCAACTGGCGGTAAAGGCCAAAAAAGCGATGTGACGGTCAGGTCAGCGTGATTGTTGTGAGGCTTGGGGGGGAAGTGGGGGTCGCTGTTGGGCCGTGTGCCGAGGGCCGGCGTGCGTGCAGCGAGGCCGGGCGGATGACCGTCTCAGCCCTGTTGTCCGGGCAAATCCGGTCGCGAAGCGCGCGTTGAGCGTTTTCGTTTGCTGCCACACTGGTTCGTGTTTTGTAGCACTGTCCGTATTTGTGGTTTTGACTGGTCAAACAACCCAAACACCGGCGGAATGGCAATGATCGAATAATGCCTGCTTTCGGCCGTCGTGGCGGAATGCAATGCAGTGCTCTGCTGGCCTGTTCGCTGCGGAACGGCTGCTCGATTTCCGGCTGCAAGGGATGTGGCGGTGAGATAGGAGATGCGATACGCCACAGATCCGCGGAGGCGGAGGTATGCTGCAGCGAGGTCGGTGTGGTGTCTGACTCGTGGGGGATTGTACGTATGTACGTATTAAGAATTATGATTAAGTGTTGTCAAGTGGTAGACTTGCTGTCCGAGTTAACCAAGTACCGGAGGTCTGGATGGTGGCCACGGCCGCCTCTATATACCATATCCTCGGTACTCGCCCCATGGAATGGGTCAGTCAGAATGATCCAGCCCTCGAATTAATTCAAATTAATTTGACCAAATCCTCCGTTATCCCACCAACGGGAGCGACGATCCCAGGAGGACGTTGACAATGGGAACCATGTTGCCGGAGCCGGGGAAGGCCTTCTCGCGCCTGGCATTGGCCAGGTTCGAGCTGCTAGAGTCTGAACGAGGTTAACGCAAACATGCCCCTTGAAACAGCGGACACTTGGTCTGTAAAGGACCCAAGTTCGCAGTTGCTAGCAAATCCTCCGCGGGAGCGCTAGGCAAACACTAACAGCCTCCCCGGCAGACTTGTCGATATCCAGTGGTCCACAATGTCCCAGGGGGACGGTGTGCTTCCCATCTGCTTTTTGAGACTGATCACCTTGATCATCGCGACTGCAGCACTAGGAGAGCTTGGCCGGTTCCCCGGGATACGCCTGAATCATGTCGACAGAGTCACCGCCTAATAATGATGCACGGGGGGAAAGGAAAACGGTGTATCAATGTACAACATATCACATACAACGCATAACATATAATCTATCATCTATAGTTAATGTATACTATATACAGAGTAATATAGTTGTAGAGCAGGACATTTTGCCCACAAACGGCAACCGCCTGGATTATACCCCTGGCTGCTCATTCAAGAATTGCCATGGACATATTCCGGGAACAAGCGTTCCAGTGCCAACAGCGGGTGGGCCCGCTAGCCGGCGCTAGGCCGGGGAAGCGACGGGCCTCGCCGCAGGATCCGTCCTGTCGGGTCTCACTCTCCTGAGTCCTCCGTGTCTCCTTGGGATTAGGCAACAGGCTAACGGTCAAGGTCGCATCAATTGTGCAAATTGCAAAGCACTCGATACTTTTACTATTGATTGTCTATGAGCACGTCCAATAGTAGTTTTTAATTTTCAGGCCGCCGGAGAAGCCCTTAGCCGGCGGCCCGACATTTGGACCTCGGCCGCCTCGGGCACGCATTCGAAAGTCCATAGCTGTCATACTGGCAGCAGTACAGAGTTCTACTACGTACTGTATTAAAATATCGCTAGGGGTCAATGAATACCTCCTTCATTGTTGGTCCCCGCAGAAATGACGATGCATCACATTCTTTCTCCGGAATAAACACACATTGCATCCCCGCCTCCCAAATACTGGGGAAACCTGTTTTTGGTCTACCTTTGTTTATTTTTGTGTACAGTATTTTGCATCCCTTGCGTCGCCCGCCCATCTTGCATGCAAACGCGCCGATTAACGTGCATAAGGCCCGAGGTGCTTGCTTGTGATAGCCGGCCGCGGCTGGGCTGGCCCAAAGGGAGGCCCAAAGGCGGCACCCTAGGCCGCGCTAGTGAGCTCCCCGATGCGCCAGCTCATCCCTTTCATTGGGTTTTTGTCATTCATTATTATTTTTACATGTATCATTTTGAGCTGTATATCTTAAAATCTAATCAATAAATACTGTGTTCATATTTCCGTAAATAGTAAATACATGCTGTAATAGCAACCCCCCCTCCTGTCTAGGATTTCGCAGGTACGTACGCGTATAATTAGGACTTTGTCCAGTGTTGGTACGTAGCCAGGTACGCAATATAATCTCAAATCCCACCAATCACGGCCCACACCGCCAATCCTTCTCCTCGAGGATTTGATACGATCACAAGGGATTCGTCTAACCCGTACTCTGTACAAACTGCACAGTAGCATTCGGTGGATCAGCCAGAAATAATCCCGTCATTTTCCAAGGAGCAAGAAGAACTCTTGTACTCCTCCGTAGAAGTCTGGGGTCAACCGGTTCGTTTCCAGAAGCAACGTGGAAGCTCCACCCTGCTGATGTCAGCCGGCACTTAATCTCTGCAGAACGCCGAGGTGGCATCTGGCTCGGGTTATCATCCTGGGGGAAATTGCAAAATACTACACTACGGAAGAATTCACGCCAAAATTAATATTAATTCGGGGTTATTATAATATTAATATCGCGAGGAAAAGGATTGTGCTGGCTTCTCGACGTTTCGGCGACAATCCGCTATTTTCCCCGATATATTCTGTGCAGGATCAGCCACTCAGCCACTGGCCTATATTTTTTATATATATATACATACACACACATATATATAGTAATTATTATACACACCGGCCATGGTGGTTTCATCAACATATTTTGATGTAGTGGCTGTCCATGGCGTATTCGTACTCGGTCTGGTACCCCGTAAATTGCATTGTGCCGCCTTGGCTATTACTCAGACCGGAAGAGTACACCGTGTTCACACACATCGGACTTGTCAATGGATATATTATTATATAATGTCTGAACAGGATGAGTCAGACTGATCACACCTGCTGGTGTTGCTGGAAGCGATTGGGCCGTGTGCACAAGACACCACCATCGATAGTCGCAGCCCCGCCCCCGTCGATCACATCGTCTGTCAGATAATCGATCTTCACTGATCAATTTATCAGCGCCTACCGCGACATCCATCACATTTACTAATTAGTTGGTATTTCCCGTAACTATTTCGCAGCGGAGTTACTCCGTGCTAAGTCTTACTTAATTAGTACATACAGAGCACGTACTTGCTCCTCATCACAATCTTATAATCGGATGCATATGCTATGCAACCACACCGGGATGAGATTATCGGCGCGTACTGCGTGTGCATCCCGCCCTATCGATACATCGCCTGCCCGATCGGGGCTGCAGCCGGACAATTAGCAATTAGTAGTTATTATTAGTGATCTGGCCCTGCTGGTGTTTTGTCGGTGTAGGGTTGGGAATCTGTCGCGTAGAAGTGTGACTCATTAATTATTCACCCTTTTGACGTGTTAGGCCACTGTCTGCATGCCTGACGGTTGCAGTTATTCACCGCCGGGTCAAAACTGTTGACACTTAGCACTTGACAACTGACACCGGTCGGAAAAAATTTTTTTTATTGTCATTATTATTTTTTTCCCTGCCCAACGATGAGCTGGCCGAGGACGAGAAATGATAGTAGATAACTAGCAGATAGCAGATGATAGTGTTGTTATCGCAATTTCCTAATCGGGAATATTCACGGGCAACCGCCGTGCGCGCCCGAATTTGCACGTGCGACCAGCCCACTGACGCCATCTTTTCCCTGTAACAAACATGCTTACGAAAAACATTAGCATTATTAATATTGAATATTCGAAGATTCGAAATGTCCTGATAATAGTAATAATCATAATCATGATGATCCAACAAGTGTCACTCTGCCGTCACCGTCACCACCGCCATGCAACGCTATCGCGTTTCAGGTGCGCATCACGGTTACTTACAGCCGCTGTTCGGATACACGTCTTGAAATATCGTTACAGCCCGTTACTTACAATACCAACCAGCCTTGTCTCCGATCTGACTTTGTTTTCCATGGTACGCTAGATAATAATTTGATAAAATCTTCGGGGTGCGGTGAGCCTATTTTCTTGTTAGTATTTGGCTGTCGGCAATACGGAAGGCATTTTCCTTTTCTGCCTGTGAAGGCATCGTTTGGCAGACCCCGGATAAACAGCCTCCTCGATAATGTCGCGAATCTCGGGATTTCCCTCCGTTTAAAGGCAAACCTAAAACCGCCTAATTTACCCATGGAACTTGAATTTGGCAACCAACAAAATAAACCTTAGACCTCGTAGTCAATAGTGAGGCGCCCTGTCCCAAAAATCCGTCTTTTCCCCCCGAAACCCTCAGAATTTGGAATAATAATTTGGATCCCCAGTTTTTTTGGTGTCAAATAGTCCCAACGGCGGCTCATCTTCCGTCGGGCCCCTCGCCAATTTCATCACTGTTAATTCTAAAAAAAACTAGAAGGAACTTTACTTATCTTCTGGTAGTGGTCCCCCAAGTTCTGTTCTCAAATAATAATCAATAATAATAAAAGTATATTGTAAGTTTTGTAAGCTCCGGCGGGTGAGCGGGAGAGCGTGTCCCGACGGAGACTTCCCCGCGTTGTCGGCCGAGTCGTGGGGTACTTGTGACTACGTGCAGTTGCCGTGGGACAAGATGTACCGAGGGCGGGTAATGCAGTAACTAGTTCTATGGTTCGGGCTTATAAACATGGAAACCTAGTTAGCTACTCCTTTTTTTTTTCTTCCCCTTTCTTTTCAAATGTCTCAAAAGTTGGTTGACGTCCGAGCCCTCGGCAGTCACGTCGAGTCGAGCCGAGTGCAATGTCGTGCTTGTGTTTTATGTCATGTCAACTGGTGCATGGTATTGCTGGGATAGCTTTCTATTAAATAGCTTCAATCAAAACAGAAAATAGCATCGCGTCAAGAGAAAGTACATGCATAAGAATGTCATAGATCAACAATTAGATCGACGTAGACTTTCTTAATTCCCTTTCTACTCGCATTCGATTGGTTCCAAATAAGGAATAGATTGAGTATGTAGTCCTGACGCGCAGCGAAGAAGACTACTGCAGACAAATGTTCCCTTGAGTTGGTTGTTAGTTTTGACTTGCAGTAATTAGACCTTTCGCATAGACTCGTAGTTGAACGACCAGCAAAAATTTTCGCTTATGTCCAAGGCATTAAAAGGGAAAGAGAAAGAGGAGATGTTGTATATTACGACGACAGCAAGGGATTTCCACTTACCTCTCTCCACGAGGCTCTGTGGTTGCTAGAACTGTTTGGTTGTCTCATTGTATGTACCAGATCGCTGAAGCGTGCGTAGGGACTTTCCGTCCAGATACCAGATGAGCCTATCTGGTGTCCAGTCGACTTTGTAGGTACGGAAGTTTTCGAAGCTGCCAGAAGGTATAGTGCCGTTAACTTCTAGCATTCCTGTCATGATAAAAGTGTCATTAGGAAAAACAATAAAAATCGTAAAGGACATGGAGGAACTATTGGCTGCTGAAAACATACCGGCTTCGATGCTCTGCAAGAAGTAGTTGGTTTGAGTGGTAGTGTACAGGTAGACCCCAATAAACTCAGGATCAATCTCATCTTTGACGTCTGACATGTGAACAAAATCAGTGACAACACCAGCTTCCCGAGCCGTTTTCACTTATACGGAAACTTTCCCATACCACACATAGTCATTGTGTGATGGCCGAGTACCGGTGGTGTTCGGAGCCAAGGTCAAAAGTAGATTACCATCATATACAAGTGGTGTTCCGCCGATCTACCAGTTATTTGCACTCGCATTTCCCAGATATTCCCAATTTTGAATGATATCGTCAGTATTCGCCCAGTTATTGAAGTTTTGTTTTGCAGACGGGAGCCGGAACGGAAGAGTCCAAGCAAAATGAGGCAGCTGTATTGTAACCACCTGGACAATTTTCTCCTGTGCCACACCCCCCGTGCTCTTCCGATTTTATTAGTCAAGACGTCTTATTGAGGATGCAGGGCACTGACGGGGGCAGCATGGTTTCTCAGAAGGGCAGTTTGTATCACTCCTGCAAGTGATCGTTGTCTCTCCTGCCACCATTGAGATAGCAAACGCCGCAACGTAGAAGGAAAAAGCCAAGGAAATCTAAGCAATTAGAACGTGTAAATATCGCCAAGATTACTAACCTTGTTACGAATACAGGTACGTGTTGTATATATAGCCAGTAGGCCTATATGTGCAGAATTTCAATAACTTTCATCCATAATCAAATTCAAGCAACACTTAAATCCAGCGACAGCTCTTAGTCCTTAACCCCAATGTTTCCAAGCTCCCCATTATACACCGCATATTCAAATCGCTCAAAAGCCGCCTTAACTGCAGCATCTCCAGGTGGCAATAATTGGGTGCAAAATAGAAGGGCAATGTCTGATTCACGGTCTAACACCCAGATGAGGTTGGGCAAACCACCCCAAGACATGCTGCCAGCTTTTCGACCTCCTAACCAGCCTCTCTCTGATATCTGACCACCGGGAGCATAGTTCATTTCATCTGGCTGGATTACTTTTACAACTGCGGCAGAGCCTGGTTTGCTCTCCCGAAAAGTTTTATACATCGTCGCCCTATTTTTTCGTAGCTCGACGATCGCGTCGGGTGATAGGCAAGGCGTAAATAAAACATCCATGGCAGGCGGTGTTAATAGAGTGCCATCGTTCTTCAGCACAGATACTAGAAGATTCACATAATCTTGCGGACACGAGAATAGGCCTCCTCCTCCGTGATCATCAGGAGCATCGTCTGAGAAGAATCGAGTTGGGTTAGGCACAACAACTCCTTCCGCAGTCCTCAGCGCCATATCCGCACGTCGAGATAGAATATCGGCTCTCTCTTTGATTCGAAAAGACGTTGAGTTCATTCCAATAGGTTTCAGTATGTTTTCTTCCATGTATGCGCCCAGGGTTTTGCCAGTGACCCGCTCGACCATCAGCCCGGCCCAGTCGAGACCGACGCCATATGACCAGGAAGTTCCTGGCTCATATAGGAGCGGGAAAAGGTAAGATTCAGCCTATTTGAGATAATATCAACGATACATCTCTGAGAAACGATTTCGGATCAAGCACATACAAGAAGTTTTTTGCCAAATTCTGGATCTAATTTTGCATACTTTGAGTATTGCGCCAGTTCGGGTTGGATAAATGAGTATCCCAAACCGCTCTGGTGTGTGAGCAACATTCTAAGAGTGATAAACCCCGTTGTTTTCTTGTATATCGGCTGCCCGGTATCGTCTTCAAATCCGACCAGGATGTCAGGATTCTTGAACTCGGTAAGGATGGAAGAGACATCGTCATCCAAATTTAACAGTCCCTTCTCTACACACTGCATAGCAGCGATGGCAGTCACGAGTTTTGTGCAGGATGCTATCCACATCGTAGTATCCGGGGTCATGGGTTTGTCGGACAACGGCGAGGCCGGATCTACCGACTGCATACCAAAACTTCGGGAGTATGCAATACCTAGGATTACTTAGCGAATTCCTTTGATCTAGAGGGCTCTGCAAGTCTAGAGATCCGTATTTCACAGCAAGTAGGGTGGAACTACTTCACATCGTTGTACGATGTTTCATGATCGAAGAAGCATACCGTTTTTGGTTGCAGCGATCGCAACACAACCGGGGAGTTGGCGATCCGCACCCCCGGCCGTGGCCTGTTCCATGTATTGCTCAAATGTCCCCATATTGGGCTGAAATTTCTATATCTCGTGTATACGGATGGCAACCACGCAGCAAATGTATTAATTATACCATATCTGGATCCCGGAAGATGCGGAGAAGAACTCCACCTCGGCTACTGCCCGCACAGCCTCGGTCACTGGCGCCCTCCCTTTCTCAAGGCCGCGAAAATATGAACCGTACACTGCTCCACCCCCGTGCTTTAGTTCTTAGGGTTAGGTTTGGGCGGGGTTTTGGGCGGATTTTATGTTCTTAACGCTGTAGCAACTTTCGAAGATGTGACTAGCTGTATGTCGCGAGCGAGATCGAAACAGTTGTAGACTTTTCTTTTCTGATCGAACGGATCGATCATCTCATTTAGACTTCTCGGACCTAGATGTACCCGTGTATCACACCGCTCTCTAATCCAAACTCTGCCATTATGGAGCGATTAAACATTCTCTGGTACAACCAGCTTTTGCAGAGACGTGGAAACCGCCCAGCAACGTCGCGGCAATGTTGACGAGGTGCTATTACTGTTTTTAAAATCACCAGACTTCTCGATGTTGCCGCAGGGTTGCTGAACAGTATCCGCGTCCCCATGTTTTCCCTATTGAGTACTCGAGGTATACACCGTCAATGGTTCATAGTATATAAATTTTTATTTTATACAACTTTTAGTTCCTCCTTCATTGCCACCCACTTTTTTGCCGGGAACTGTGCGAATATGATGACAGTTGTTTGCGATAATAACGGTCACCTTGCTTCTTTTCACCACTCCCATCATGGATGTCTCTGATGACCGACATCTCCTGTTCGGGGACCTAGGCAGATTTTCCAGTGGGCACACCATTGCGGAAGTCGTAAAAGTTTTGAGGACGACGACCTTAACCGATAGCCTTAGTCGAATAATCAATCAGAGGAATAAGCATCTGGTTCAGTGTAGCCTGCCATCACGCAGTTTGCTTTAGAAGACCGAGTTATGATGACCGTGGGAACAGCGAGGGGCGTCTGGGGCCAACTTTCGAGAAATGTGCTATAAGATATCGATCAGAAAGTATACCAAGGAAGCTAACAGAGATAGACACATACCGACTTGCTTCCTTAAAGGAAGGCCGGGTGGGTGGTAAGGTTTCTTCTAACTCCTTATGCTTCAGGGTCTGCCACGACGTCAGGCTATTTCTGTCCAAAACTATTACTATACTTCTACTCATAATTGGATAAATACACCTAGTGCTTTTATTTTGAAATCAACGATGGCAATTTTCTCCGAGGGCGCGGAGGAAGAGGATGGCGATGGACCGCCCAGGCCGCCAGGAAAATTTGGTGGTAGGGTGCCCCCGAAGGAGCGAACAAGCGAGAAGATGAATAACGAAAAAAGCATGAAGTATAAGCAAGCTTCATTGCGCTGCGGACCTGTTAGTCAGTGAATATGAAGAGTCTTGGAAGGGAAAGCGGACCTTCAGTTTCTGGCAACGGCATCTTTGGCACGCTCGAGATACCCGAACTGGAGATATCAGTTGGAAATATAAGAGAGAGATAAGACTACCAAAGAGACAAAAGTAATTTGGATGCTGTGGTCAAGAATATACATGCGTGGTCTGCAGGACTTCTGGTCATGGTTGGAAGAGGATGAAGACGGCAGCTGGAGGCTGGAGCAATGCCATCGCAAAGACGACTCCGGTCTGTACAGCCTACATACCCTTCCTTTCTTTTCTCGGGATAAAAACAGCTGTAGTCAGTTTTCGCTCTTTTTTATATACATAACGGACGGAGATGTGGGCTGAATTGCTCCTTGTACCTACCTGATAAATGGGTCGCTCGTTCCTTATGGATATAACATTGTTTGAACAGCCTCGAACAACTGCTGGTAATTCTTAGGGATAGTAAGTATAGTATTCTTCTACTGAGAAATCTCTAAATCAACGCTGCAATATTAGTCAATCTGACAAGGTGACTTATAGTAGCAATACTCATTAAAATGATCAGGTGTTACATTGGAAGCCTCTATTCAATGTGTCATAATCACTATTCATTAATAAGGTAGGTATACTTTCGTGAGCGTTCGTAATTAGTAGTCATTGATAACAATCCATGATTGATTGTTACGTACATACCTAGGCTGCAGACATCGAGAGCTTTCTATGACGCGTTTAACACGGAAGGCTGGAGAATCAAACCCCCAGGTCCACGAATATATTACGGTTTCCTCATCGATGACCATGCTGCCTAGAAACTGCTGCCTGTGCCCGTACATAGTAATTAACCAATCGTCTTATGTTTGTTCCTTTTTCATTTTAGATTAAATCATGTCTTCCAACAATGATCACTGTCCACACTCTCTTTGGCAGTTTCCAGAGGATCTCAAACCTCCCTATTCTCGTTACGCTTGTCCAGAGGTATCGACAGTGGCACTCCTACAACTTCCTTGAAGACCTCAACTTCCGCTCGACAGTAGCTTTCGGAACTTCCAACAATCGAGCGTTTTTACGACGCCTACAGTATCCGTTCCAATTTTGTACGAAGTTGACCATCTCGGAAAAAATGCTTTCACAAATTGAAAAGGAACTTGTCCAGCGTGGCCCCGTCCAAAAGGCTGTCACGATACAGCAAGTTGCCAAATTTGCTACGATCCTCTTCCCACCATGCTGGGTTGGACTTGCTGAGAAAGTAAGATGGGTCCATGAAATGGGATTGATGGATTTGAAAGGTATGGATTTGATTCTCACCGAAGTTGCCGATAAATATATTGTATATCGCTTTGAGGAATTCGAAAGGCTCCATGGGAGCCTGACGACAGAGGACAGAGTAATGCTCGAAACGGCCCGGGGTCTGGTATCAAAGGATAAGAAATCTTGGCGGTCTTTTATTCGTCGATATTATGCTCACCTATATAAAAAACTAACGGGCTGTTTTGTTCGACAGATGGATCTCCTCCACAAGGGCTACTTCCGACCTACTCAAGAGGCGGCCCAGATGGCATGCAAGAGCCTTGGCGGTTGCTGTGCATATAACTGCAACTGTTGTTATCGGGACAGAGGCTCGACCAGAATGCCTGGCGTGTTAATGCACTGCGTTCGAAATTGTGTCTGTTGTAGGCGAAGATGTCCGTCTAGGTCTGCCACCAAAATCAAATGGTCAAAGGCCATGCGTGTACTTGTTGCTGATTTCTATGGACGCAATAAAACTACGTTTGAGGACCAGGGAGGCAATACCAGAAAACCGCCTCACGAGTGCTTCAGTGTTACTGCGACCGCAAAAATTTCACGACGTCAAATCAAAGAAGCCACTATAAATATCACTACGAAGCTCGTTTATGAGTAGTGGTAGCTTGCTATGTATTAAAATGTAGCTATATTGCCAAATGTGAATTGCTATGGAACTTTGATACATGCGTTTATGTTTATAATTCCACGCTCATGATGTATTGCAAATTAAATAGAAATTTGCATAGAAACTGTTTATATTTTTGGTCCTCTATTCTAATTACAGTCACTGAATTGACAAGCTGCTGCGCGCACGGGACCCAAGGAACAGGAGACGCGCAGCATGCTTTGTATGTTTCTAAATTTTGTTTACGAAACCAGGCTGAGCATTTTATCTTTGTCTCTCTCTTAATATTAGACGACGGCGAAACTAAACGGCATCCCCAGCCCTCGGAGGCTAATCACTCAGCCTATGCAACCCAGGACCAAGAAAAGTCTCGCAAAGATACTGCAGTCGCCTGCCCAAGTTATCATTCTCAGAGCCTAAGAAATACGTACGGGCGAAGATTCGAGTTAGAGCTGGAGTGCGGACGTCGATCCGGGGGCTGAAAAGATTGTCTCTGAACCTAGTCGTATTAGGCTAGTAATATATGTAATAGGTAAGAGGTCAA
The DNA here is from genome assembly GCA_000985935.1 of Talaromyces islandicus. NCBI lineage: Eukaryota > Fungi > Ascomycota > Eurotiomycetes > Eurotiales > Trichocomaceae > Talaromyces > Talaromyces islandicus. The sequence goes on along the minus strand of CVMT01000001.1, from coordinate 3,622,381 downwards.
GTGCTAATAATTTACATAGAAAACTGCTTGAAAATATTTTTTTAGAAAATCAGGGTCGCTTCAAACGTGCTTTATTTGATGATGATGGATTAATAATAGCAACCAAATTAAATTGATTCAGAAAGGGATATATTACTAGTTTCGTTGAATGGAGCTCATTTGTTATTGGCGAGGATAAACGCCACATTATAATGCTGTAGAACTACTGATACTATGTGTAATGGACATCCCGTTTGGAAACCTGATGTATGAAGTATCTAAAATTATGTTCAAATCCTTAGTAAATCACCCTACCAAAACTTGGCTTCATTTATGATCCAGGGTTTGGACCAAGCTGCCTCTAATCACTCGATACAAGTGCCGTGGCCAGCCAGGAGTTTTGGTGAACCATCTGGCGCGGTAAACATTCTTATCCAAGCAAATAGTTTGATGCTTTGTCCCTGTGATAATGTTCAAAATCTTACTGTAGTAACTTTTCCCAGCGGGCTGGAATATCAAATATATGCACATCACGGTCTGTCGGAATGGGCTGGCAGGCACGGCCTTTTGGTGTGTGCTTATGCGCTCTTTAGAAGTAAATGACAATTCCGAGTAATGCTTCTTATGACATAAGCTTGTGTCCATGTAGTTACCAGTACCGGTTTTAGAATGAGGCTAGAATCATATCTGCAGCTTGCTCTGCAATAGCATACACCCCGCTTTGGATATGACCAGAAATTGGCAGCGGTATCACACTGGCATCTACAACACGAAGTCTATCCACACCTTTGACACGCAGTTCGCTGTCGACCACTTTTCCCATTGACACACTGCCCAGCGGATGAAACATTGTCCTTCGAATCAGGGTCACGTCAGTCAAGAATTTGGGAACAATAATAGGACGATGGGTGAGGAGGAGAACTCACAGCAGACGCCGGCGGATCAAGTCATCCAGCTCCTCGTCAGTGCTGTCGCTAGTTACGGGGCGACCATCGCTCTCAATCGTTTCACTGGCAATCATGCTTTTACCAATCTCTGTGTCGCAGAGGACCTTATGAACTTGGCGAACGCCCTCTCTGAGTATGTATCTATCCACTTCTGTTGCTAAATAATTGGGATCTATTACGGGAGCAGTCTTTGGGTTTGTATCTGCCAGTCGAATAGAACCCTTTGAAGTAGGCAACAAGAGAATAGTAGCCGTGGTAACGTTTATACCATCCGGAACAACGACAGGATCACCCTGGTTCAGACCCACATACATGAAAAAGATCTCAATATGACCTTTCTGTGAGAACAACTCGTGCAGCTTAGGGTCAGCATCAATACCGGCCTCCTCGTAGTCGGTAGCTATTGCTTTCAGAAGACCTTCTTTTGGAACTTGATTTGTCGCCAAGAAATCTATAGGGAGTCCTTTGAAAAACGCTGGGTCGTTAAAGGCAGGTGATCCGAGTGCCAGTCCTTTTTCGGGCTCCTTGAGCTTCCACCACTGGTTTATGTAACAGTGGTCTCGAAGATGGCGGCCAACATCTGGTAGATCAACGAATGTTTCAATACCGAGTCTTTGCAGTTCCTCCTTAGGCCCCAGGCCGGAAAGCATCAAAACTTGAGGCGACCGATAAGCGCCGGCCGAAACAACGACTTCTCGACGAGCAGTGATGATTCTGTTACTGATTTTTTCATCTTTGTTGCTTTCTGCCAATTCCACTCCAGTAGCTATTTTGCGTCCATTGTTGTCGCTCACAACCACTCGTTTCACCAGTGTATTTGTCAGTACTTTGATATTTTTGAGATCATAGGCCAAAGACGAGATCTGACGAACTCCGTCTACACGGTTTTCGATTAATTGGCCCAGACCAACTGGATTACCATCGTTCATGGAGGGCTTATATGGAATGCCGATATCTGCCCAAGCTTTTTTCACTTGCTCATGAAGCGGGTAATGGCGATCTGCTGAAGACTCCGTTTTTATAGGCCCATAAAACCCCTGGGTTTTTGGGTTTCCGTTAGGGTCGTGGTACGTCTCAACTTTTCGAAAGTAAGGTAGCAAGCCTGTATAGCCCCACCTAGGGTCGTCCACCAGTTCTGCCCACTTGTCATAGTTCTCTTTGTCTCCACGTGTCCAAACACCTGTCTTATCCAATCGGTTTCCTATCGTAAGAAATTGAGAATATACGTACCTGCGTTGGTAACAGATCCTCCACCTAGGGCTTTGCCAGCGTGATTCAACAGAATTCGATCATTCACATGTCTTTGAGGCACAGTGTTGTAGGCCCAGTCGAGGTCCGACCCCAGCAGGCTTAGCCATTGCGAGCCGTCGAGTACGTCCGTCCGGCCACTGACATCTGCTCCGGCTTCAATTATCAGGATTGATAGAGATGGGCTTCCCTGTTGCAGGCGCGAGGCGAGGGCTGATCCAGCCAGACCACCACCAACAATAATGAAGTCGAAAGTGTCGACAGACATTTCCCCCCTTTATATTTAATAGCCCTCAGTGCCTAGATACTTTTTGAAAAATTTTCTAGGAGACTGCTTTTATGGTCGACTTCTTTGCTTGTTATCCATGCCTGAACCACAGATGAAACTAGGCCTGTTCTCCTCGTTTAACTAATTTTTGCTCGGGGTTTCTGCGGAGCAAGACTGACTCCACACCGATTCTCTTAATAGGGTGATGTGAAACCCCGCCCAGTGTGACTGTCACGCATACCCTCGTGATATTATCCGAAATGGATCTTCCTATCTGACCAGTTATATCCATCAATGCATTTTTGGTGGCGGGGTTTGTGATGCTTACAACAGGGAAATAGAATATCAAGTAATTGCACCATGCATCACATAGGATTGCCATGATGACAATTCTCTAGAGAAAACCATGTGCTGTAGAGCTTAGTCCCTTTTCTCCGCTGCACGTATTGCCAGGCTGTGGGCTTCTTATTTCACGGGTCAATCAATAATGTTGCGAGATTATTGCATGGTGGGGAATTTGCGAGGCTGCGGACAGTTGCAAAGCAAGTCGGACAGAGTAATAATTCCCATGTATTACTTCAACCCCTAACCGCATTAATAGATTCTGGTTGACGGTCAATATATCTGGTTTGTGAAGGGGGACCGGTGGCCTGAACTACTAGGGAGCTGAACCCCTGGGAGGCTGAACTTCGACACGCTGCAAATGCAACTGTACGTTGAATAGCGTACTTTATAGGTGGCCGAGGCCGCCCAGCAGGCTTATATTTTGTGGTCCGTAAGACACGTTAACGGGACTGCGCCATGTCGGAATCACTAGATTAGCCAATAGTGCTAGAGATAAGAGTCCTCGTGGCCGTAGCCTTCTGAAAACGTGCGCATCGGATGCCGAACTTGTCACAGTATGTACGTACTAGGGGATATAGTGGACCCTCGTATCCTACGCAATTGCTGTACACCTCGCCATTGCCAGGTAAATCGCCAAGCAGATACGTAGCCTTTGTAGTATATGACGCTGGTCCTTGTGTGTTTTCCGTGGCATGTCGAATGTTGTGCAGCAGCCATGTTCGCAATACAAAACAACCGCCAGAGAGCATTATTCACCATTGGAATAATGTTTTGCGTGTTACCTACACTTGCTGGTGGCTTACGATTGCTCAAGTCGACTTATCCAAAGGCGCTTTAAATTCTAGCGATTATTGTGCTTTCGTGTCTTTGGTAAGTCGTCAACTCGTGGAAAAATACGGCCTCTTGACCCATTTGCGATCTTACTTCACAGGTTTTTTGTTGGATGATATGTTCCCTCTCTATTGTTGACGTTATCCATGGGGGAGCTGGTCTCCATCAGAACGAAGTGTCCCTGCCGGCAACAAAAATATTTTGCGTGGACTTTTTGCAGGGGAGTTACTATGGGGGGCCGCTGAAGGGTTGATCAAAACATCGGTTTGCCTGCTCTATATGGAAATGTTTCCTCTCCACTTGCTTCATGTTGCCGCATATTGGGCAATTGGTACCAGCAACGCATTCGCCCTATCGGTTATTCTATCCATTACTTTAATCTGCCTACCCGTCAAATCAAGCCTAGATCCGACTGTGCATGGAACCTGTGGCGACCGTAATGCCCTCTGGCTTGTTCTTGGCGTTCTCAATCTTATAACTGATGTTTTGATCCTCATGCTTCCCATGCCTCTTCTCTGGGGCCTTCGACTTCCCAAAAAGAAGCGATTTGCGTTATTTGGTATTTTCAGTGTAGGGATATTGTAAGATAAAGCCCACGTATGCATTATAAACATGAACAGGAGAAAAGGAAATGCTGATTTGTATTTTGTATTGCGCACTAGTGTCTGCATAGCCAGTTTTTTCTGAATGTACTATTCTCTGAAAGTCGACTTCACCGGCGACTTAATGTACACGGTCGTTGATGCCGTTATGTGGAGTGTGCTTGAGCCTACTATAGCAGTGACTGTAGCCTGTATGCTGACCTTGGCCCCTCTAATTCGAAGACTCTCTCCTTCCTGGGAGTCGGTGGATGACCGCCGGAGAAACGATTTATATAAAGAGAAGAGTTCTCCCCGCTGAAATGGCGTATCAATCCAGGATGATCAGTCGATTCTGCTAACATCCATCCCACATGCAGAAAAGGCTATAGAAGGGAGAAGGAAAGGTACTGGACTCGGTCACTTGACAAACATACAGGGCCCACCCGGGCCTATTCAAGGGGAATATATATTGACTAATAGTTCCAACGATTACAATATCATCATGCAGACGGAGTGCGAGGTGAGCAGGTCGTAATCATTTATGAAACTTGGGTGTACAGATAAGAGTACAGAAGATATGGGACCAACTAGCGTTAATACCGTTTATATGATGGATTAATTTCTCAGACATGGTATTGAATTTAAGAATCTGACTAAAGGATAATCGATTAATTTGGATATGTACTATATAGATAAAAGAGATGTGCGGTTGCCTTCAGATATCTGCTAGGTCACCGCTTCTTCAAATGTTACCATTCAAGAGTTATGTATAAATACATAATGAGCACCCACTGAATATTCAGTTATGAGAAATCACATGGTAGTGATCCACCCATCTCTGCCGGTGAGTGCGTACGATCGTCAGAAATGGGGATCTATTTCAGTCAAGACGCGATTCGGATCTTGTCTCGACCTTGGCAGACCGAACTGGATCGTGTGTCTTTCGCGCTTTCGTTCCCCCTACGACATGCAAAATCGCCATCACAACCTGTGCTTAGATAATCGCTTCTAATTTTAACCTTGCAGTGAGAGCAGAGTGTAAGAATACACAGCGACTCGAGAGCTTGACAACTGTAATTGGCCTAAGTTTAGCTGGGTACACTGTATATAACGAAATCAGAACCGGAACTACGCAGGTCTTTTAATCATCTAGTACAACTATTAAGAGACAGTACCCTACATGTCGACATTGCAGGTCATGGCCAGAAGTAAGCGGAGACGAAAAACTAGATTTTACAGTTAGCAAAGCCCCCGCAACACTTTGTGAGCTAGAACCCTAACATGCAGTGCATTTGTCAACTAGGATAGTTTGTATGCGAATAAACTGTGGCATACTTTAAGACCTTCACCAAATGAGACTTATTTCGACTTCTAATTAATTTATGACATAAATGTTGTTCAGTCTCTGTATTTACACACGGATAAGGCGAAACCTATTCAATAGGGAAACCCCATACCGAGACGTCTCTCATGTAACACTATCCGCGGCGCAGCCATCCTCGATTGTCGAATATGACCTAAAATGTTTTAGCTCTTCATCATGGATTGCCTGGGTAGAATGTCAAGGGGAATCTTTTTTTTAAGATACTCACATAATTTCCCCAGATTCGATCAGCATTGTAATAAAAGTTGCCGCCCGGTGACACTCTTAATCACAGTAAGGGGCACAACTATCACTGCCGGGACAACAGCTACAATAATCCCAGTCACATTGACAGCCTCTTTCGATCTCACATGGACCGGGAGTGGGACCACCGGAGTCAGTAGTAGAAGTCTATGTTTGCCATCTCTGTCAACCACTTGCCTGCATAACCTCGTATCGCAGGAAGACACTCACCGAAGTAGAATTAGCAGTAACAGTAACAGTAGTAATAAAAGGATTATGCGTATTCAGCGCCGTTGTCGTGCTAGCAAAAATAGCACAGATAAAGATAAAAGGATGCATTGCGTAAATACCAAAAGGAATAGACCAAAAACTGCGTCTGATCCGGGGAAGTAGTAGCAGAGAAAAAAGATTTGGAAATAGTGTTTTTTTAAGTTCAAAATAGACATTCGGTACCTGCTTCCACCTTTTAACATAATCTCTCTTTCTGACCCACTCTATAGACATAATAGTAAAGCTGTATTATGGACGCTATTGAAACATTGCTTATTTAAGTATTTGCTTTTAAAAAAAGACGATGTCAGCCCGTGTAGGTAAGTTTACGATGGTCGTAATTGCAACCATATCTGTCCAGCCTGAAAATCGCTTCTGACAGAACCACAATTTATCAGCCGCAATGCGAAAATTGCCTTACTCCGTAGGTGTAGCGAATAACAAATTAAGATAGCTGTTGGGAAACTTAAAGATATCATCCTTCTGGTTTAAATTTTGATCATAGTGATCGACAAACCTGTGATTGACACTGATTGTTATGAATCCGATTCGCCCGCTATCGCGAGGATTGTGGGCGAATTGCATAATATGCACTCCGGCTTAAAAGAATAATCAATCACACTCTTGTAACATACATAGGTATAGAGCGAGAGCTTGCGATTGAATGAAGATGGATGTTACTTCTTTGCCCGAGCGACTCACCGCTACTTTCGGCGATTCTTGTTGAAGACAGAGCACGTCGGGCTCTAGGGACGGATTTACTGTTAGCTAGGCGTCATTTACTTCCTTTCAATACTCTGACTACGGAGTATGAATACATACATGATTTTCAGTACGGAGTATTATCCCGTGGCTGTATCAGAGTATTTAAAGATACACGCTAAATAAGCGGGGCAGCAGGACGGCAGGGGGAAGCTTCATCTAACTGCCATGGATTTTTATCGTTTGAAAAGCTAGTTTTTCTCGTAATGGGGTACAGTATTCTAAACTGTAACATAGATAACTTTGCTTACGAGTTTTCTCTCGAAGCCCGTGTTATTATTATTCCTTGCAGAAAACTTTCGCTCACGAGCCGTTTCATCCTCTCAGGGGGCCGATGTCACTATGAAGAAGATCCCTCGAATTTGGCCCGGAACTAATACTCGTTTATCGTTCCCTGACTGGGGTTCAACTAAGATTATGTAGTAGGACTAGCGGCGATTGCGAGATTCCCCGGTTTAATCACGCTTTAACGTCACGTATTCAATTGTTATTGGATAGAGACTTTAAGTTGTCGGCTCTCAAAAAAATTACCGGGAGAACTTGTAGATCAGGTCCAGATGTCTTGCAGTGGTGACATCGAGAGAATGGTTTTTTGATCTAAAAAGATAGTCTACCTGTGAAGCGGCCCAGGGACTACTCCTAGGGGCGTCTGGAATGCCTGTACGGAGTAGGATTTATACGTAACCTACTAGGTGTCAACTTGGAGACATAAACCACTTGAGGTTATCTCCTGTCCTAATTTCCAGATTAGGTTACATGCTGCAAGCAACCTCGTGTGAGTGTAGGTGCATGAAATATGACCTGTCAACTGCAGGTACCCTTCAACCGATATAGGTCAAGAATCGACTTGCAGGAATCCAAGTCATAATTCCAGTGTATATTATATTGTAAATTGGTATAATTTTTATGTTTATCAATTGATACATGGATATTTTATTTTCGCATTTTATACATGTGCATTATTAGATACAACATTAGAGAAGGGGGAAAAAAAATCTAAAACATGCCCCGTGTGAAATAAAATCCTTTTATCGTCAATATCTATATCCACCCTTTGGCAAGAGAATTATTTACTTGTTAATCCGTGTTTTATAAGCCACTGAAGGCCTCAAAGAAAGAAAGACGTGGACTTTAAACCCAACGTATCGATCAATTTTCGATCAAGCGCTGCTTTCGGCTTTCAAGTCCTCTTCAACCTGGCTCTTGACAATCTCCTTGACTTTCTCCCAAGAATTTTCTACTACTGTCACACGAGTCTCCTTTTGCGAGAGAGCCTTGAACTCATCAGGAAGAACCTGCTCCTCAAAGTTGAAGCCAGCCTCGTCCTTCAAGGCTAATTCGACGACGTCTGAAAATTTTGCCGGGTGGGCTGTTGAAAGCGAGATATGATGTGTGTGAGGGCCAGTGCGAGCAAGTGACCGTTTTGCAACCGTAACTCCGACGGCAGAATGAGGGTCAAGGACGTATTTATTCTGCTGATAGGAGGACTTGATTGTCTCTACAGTTTCTGAATTGCTCACGCGGTCACTCTCAAATGTCAATCGGCCGTTCTCCAAAATATCCTTGTGCACGGGTCCAAAGCCGCCGGTTGTTTTTAGCGACTGGTACCAAGCCAAAACTTCTTGGCCAGCCTGCTTTTTGTTAAACTGATCATTCATGCCAAGCGTTGCCGCATATTCTGTAGCCAGTCAGTATAGTACGGTATCAAAAGAGGAGTAACATTTATACTATACCTTTGGCTAGGAACCACATCAGCCTCTCAAAGTTGCTAGAGACAAGGATATCCATGGCCGGGCTATATGTCTCCTTGCAAGCGTCGGCTTTACTTGTGTCTTGAACGGGATTCTTCTCGTATCGGCCAGTTGTCCAGAACCGATGTAGGATATCATTCCTTTCGTAGAGTCAGCAACTTTTTCTTGAAATTAAAACATCCCTAATTCTTATTTCGAGATTATCCCTTTTTCCGCAAGTATCAAATAGGAACTTAGGGCCTCAAAAGATGCGTAGAGAACAAGGACTGGAATCTCTGGCTACTTACTCGTTGGTGGCAACTATGAAAGGAATGTATCAGTAAGTATTGCTTTGAAACCTGGAGAAAATTGGACAAACACGTACCGACTAATTTGTCCGCTGGTAGGCCCATCTTGGTTGCAAAGTAACCCGCTAGGATGTTCCCGAAATTTCCGGTGGGAGTGACAAACCTGACTTTGTCTCCCAATTTGAACGAGGGCGATTTTCGGACAAGCGAGAAGTAAGCATAGAAATAGAACGTTACTTGACTCGTCAGTCTAGCCACGTTAATTGAGTTAACTGCACCGAGTTTCAGGGTCTGGTTTGTATCAGAATCGCTAAACAGAGCTTTGACGATGTCCTATTGCAACGTTAACTTTGGGTCCGACTTTTTCAAAATAACCTGTATTTACTTGACAATCATCAAATGTCCCCGTCACGGCAAGGTTGTGAACGTTCCTGTCTGGACAGGTTGTCATCTGTGCCTCTTGGATAGGGCTAATACGGCCCTTAGGATGCAATATGAACACTGAGACATCCTTCTTGCCTCTAAGACCTTCGATAGCGGCGGAGCCGGTCTATATTCAAGTCAGCAGTCTCGCCAATTCCAATCAAGTGCACAACATATAGTTATGTCCAAGTACGAAGCCTTGGGTGAAGAAGCCAATGTTTCATAAGGGAAGCTCACATCGCCGCTCGTGGCACCGACGACCGTGAGATGGTGCCTGTCTGCCAAGTTGTTAGTTCAGCCCAACAAACTACATTTCCACCAAGGCGTGGATTTCAAGGGCATATGAGCCTACCCTTTCCTTCTTTTCCATGGTTCTTTCGCACGAGAAAATACTCGAAAAGATTTCCAAGAAATTGCAAGGCACCTAATCTTGAGTCAGTCCAAGCAAAAGGTCAAAATTAGTCCGAAACAACACACAGTCCTTGAAGGAGTAGCTTGGGCCATGGAATAGCTCAAGGAGATATAGGTTGTCGTCCTGTAGGTGCACCAATGGTGTAACGTCCTCCTCACGGAACGTGGAATAACTTCGGTCGATGAGGGCTTTTAGGTCGTCTGAGGGGATCTCGGAGGTCGATATATAAAGACTGAAGATCTTGAATGCCAGCTCCTTGTAAGAGAGATCTTTCCAGCTCATCTGAAAATTTGGCATTAGCTCTCTGTTTTTGAATAACTCTTTGAAGCTCGAAACGAGGGGTCCGGTATCGGGCAATTGGCGTTCATTCAATATTCCGTGACGGAGGTTCTGTAACGTACCCAGTCGGCTGCAATTGGGATTTCATGGGGCAAAAAAAGACCACCGTCCGCAGCGAGTCCCTTCAAAACAGCGGTCTCGAACGAGAGCTTGAATCAAATTAGTAGGTAGTCAATGCGCAACACATGTCTCGGAGCCTCACGTCATAGTCACCGCCCCTTGTGGAAAGAAATTTCTGCGACTCAGTCGGGGCCGCAGCGGCCAAGGTATTGTTCGTCATGATGCTGCAATTGCTGGGCTGTTTTGCGTTTCTTCGCGGACAACTGTTGCAGGTTGCAGGTTCAGGTTGGAAATTTTTGCCCCTCGGGGACAACGAGGGGTGACTCACCGATTCCGGAGACGAGCGATTCGCCTAGTCCAGAGGCGGTTAGACCAATCACGTGACAAAAATTCTCAGACATCGTATAACTGATTGTTATGAATTGTACATATGTAGCCTACAAGACCTTTCAGGGTCAAAATCTTTCCAGAATCAAATCTCCTTCTTCTTCCTCTTATCCCAACCTGGGGGTGGTGAGAAATCCTACGGTCGACGAGCCCACCTTTTGAGCATGGCCTTGCTGTCCTCTTATAATATGCTAGCCTATTAGGGTTAGAGAGGTGTCGTGATTGGGTTACCTGGATAATTATTTACCAACAATAAGTATAAATATAGAAGTCACTTTCATGGCTGCAGTATCTACTAGCTACTACATAGCTATAAAATGAGGATACTGGTTTAAAAAATGTACCGATACGCCCAATGTGAGACATTTTTTGGGGGTTGCAGCTCAGGGGGTCTGCAGGATGACCTGCACCTTGATGTCTGAGAAACTTGCAGGCTAAGCGCAGTGGCCGGTTCATATGTTAGCAAGACCTCATATATCTGAAGGTAGTCTGGTGTTAATATATACATTTACAAGGGTTGATCCTCTAACTTTTCACAGAAGCACCAGAAAGGGCCAACCCTTGTTGCAGGGGCATTTCTAGTTCATTTATATGTTGACAATTAATAAATTGGCAACGTATTAATGAGGCAACGGTAACAATACCGTTCCTGCAAAAACGGGTCTTGAATGTTTACGCAAATTATATAGGAGGACTTCAAGAAACAGGCACAAGCAGCATGTGTAGTCTCTTTATCCGCGTCTTGGCATGTGCATGTACTGTGCTAGAAATATGCAAAGAAACATTTGCAATGTCGAATGCTGGGCGTCACGCAGGATACAGCTTGGCTCGACAGTGCACGGTTCAAAGTGCCGCCGCTCGCTCTGGTACTTTGTTCCAGTTACGACCTGATCTGTGCACTAATTTCAGCCAGATTTCAAGAGCATTACAACTTACTTCCCTTGTAATTTGTATGGCAAGTCGAAACGCTACACAAACACTGCGCAAGATTTTTAATTAATTTCTACTTCCCATACAATTTGTATAGTAGGTCGAAACACTATATAAATAATTTCTAATTGGGTTCTACTTTAACAATTTAACATTTTTCTATATATTTATTATATGAATTTAATATTTATGGAAACATTAAGTATTATTTAACAAACTATACGAAGATTTTTTTTAGTAAAAAATCGAAACTTATTTAAAAAATTATCTAAAAATTAGTTGCGCAATAATATTTGCGCAGTATTTCGACTTACAGAGTACAGTACAAATTATATAACTACTGTAGTAAGTGGAACCGCTATGGAAATGATTTTCCACGTTTTTACAAAGAAAAATTAAATAATACCTATGTATACCGTACATAGTGTATGTCTAAGACCCCTTGCCAGAACTGTCGGTGCAAACCATACGCTCGACGTCATGTAGCAGCAATCCAAAGGAGAAATAGCACGGTGAAACATTACTAATAGTAATGCAGGGTAGATGCTGACTGAAACAGGTTATATGATGTCTATCACTCAACGAACGCGGGCGCTAATAACCCACAGAAGCTTAATTTTGCACGGAGTACGAATGGAGAAAGTTGTTAATTAACTACATACTCCATTAAGATAGTCTGTACGGCCCCTCCGCGAGTTCCGCGAGTTCCGGTGATACTTCCGCATATGAATCACTACCGCCGATTTCTATATGAAACCATAGCAAGCATAATTGCTACTTATTGGTGTTTTTAACTTTTGTCGATCATTACTGTAGTATGACATACTCGCCGCATCCTCGCTAGAACAGCAACTCAAGAGGGAGTCGCAGCGAATTTCGTTCCTCGTGCGAGACGGGAGCGTCTGTTGTGCACTAGCCCCAAGGTGTGTTTCAGACAATGATGCCTATCATTTTCGTGACCATCGACGCTAATTTGCTGCTAATTACGCACCCATAATCCACAAAGTGTCAGGAACGGGGGAAGATCCTTCAATCGCATACTGGCAGTCCCCCGTGGATATAACAGATTCCATGGGCCTGAGCTTGATCGCCTTGCGTCTCGAGCTCCTGTTGACCAAGTTTCACTATTTCAATATCTAAATGTCACCTTGGTGAAAATTAGGCTGCCCGGTTGGATCAAGCCCATGTTCGTGTACGGGATAGACCGTTGGGCGATCTTTCATGGGGTGAATTAAGCATGCCAAATCCATGTCCCCTCAACAATAATAGACATATCAATGATAAAATGCCAATTACTTCGCGACCCTCACTAATTGGGATAGAACTGCAGACGCAGAGGAACACAATATATACTGATATACGTGTATAGAGTAAGATGGTTCAGTGTTTGTTGTGGAGAGATGTAAGATGCGCCGCAATTGGCATATTCGTGTCTTTAATCCAACATTGGATTGTCCTGTTGGCTCTTTCCGCACTGAAATTACTGTTCACTTGTGCAACAATAATTAAACTGCTCTAGCGCGACATCAAGCCAACTCCGTACGTAGTAATAAACGCTTGAGGGGCATCAGCAGTCTTCGGGTCTGTTCAACATGGACATGAAGATCCCCACCGCTGATATAAACGTTGGTCATGGTCCCCCCACTTCTCATTCGCAGATCTTCTATACGGAACACATAAGAAAAGTAAGTCCGTAGAATAAAGTCCTTCTCCTCTTTCGTAGATTCTTGTACCCATCTCACTCTTTACATTCTTTTCGTTGAAACGATGAACATTTCTTCAGCTGACAAATACTAAATTCGTATACCCCATTAGCAATTCTTGCTTCTCTGTCTTTCGCTATCCACAATTTTGTCTTTCCTTTTTCCAAATGCTCAAATTGTACAATTCAACTTTTCGACGCCGGATATTCCGTTTTCGCCTTGGGTCAAGGCAACCTCTCATAGGATCCATTGTTACTATATTTGTTCTTTTCCAAATTTTTAGTTTTCGACAGGATTCTCTTAGTCCGCTAGGATGGAAGGATTCTCGGCGGTACATCCTTAAACCAGGCGATTTCTTAGACCACTCCACATACGATGGGGTGCCTGACCCTGCCCAAGAGGCCGTCCCAGACGAAAGTATCTTGGGAATCACTCATGATAAAAGGTATAACAATATCAATTGATGCCAATCACAATTTTTCACATTTGTCGAAGACTGACTTTGAGCTTATAAGGAACGACAAATTTTATCTCGGGGGAACATTGTCATTGACCTCACAACCTGATAATCAACAATCGCACCCATCATCCCATATCTACGACCCCTACCCTGAGTACAATAGCAAAGAATGGCGCAGGACATGGCAAGGAGAATTTCTGCCGTGTCTAGGACCCCACGGTCAATATTTAGACCGAACTCGCGCAGAGGACATGGTCCAGGTTTATAAAGGAAAGCAAAAAGGTTGCTTTCCCTTTCTCACCATGTTGCGGGATTTTCTTACCTTTTCGTCGTTTGTCTGACTATTTATAGGGTTTCCGAATCCATCATTTGGGTCGTATGAAGCAATAGGCTTGGATGGCAATGTTTGCACTGATCGATATGGCCGCTTCGGAGCATATGGGCATGATTGGGCGGGTGGCAACGACGTTCCCGGGTATCATAGACCCGTGGCAACCCTATGGGATGAGGTTAACTGGGGAGACCTTCAAACGAAATGTTTCGAGCGAAACATGAATAGATACTTGCCGGAGCATGAAACCGAGACCACAAAACAGATGAAGCTGTCATCTAAGACCCCAATTTCTCGGGAAAAAAAGCCCTCTGGCCGAACACAATCAAACGACCCGAATTCATTGCGCTATCATTCACGCTCTGCAGTCATCATAAGAGGATGGCATAATATGGACTGGACGCCAAATGATTACAGTTATATCCGATCGTTAATCATGGAACTATCACTTCACTCAGGTGCGGAGTATGAAGTGTTCCTCCTGGTACACGTTCTGGATGATTCAATCCCTATTTCCTCAGATGCAGATATCCAACGTCTGAAGGAGACTAACATCCCAGATGAGTTTCGGGATATCACAGTTTTTTTCAATAATAAAATGTTGGAAGACTGGTATCCCAAGATAGTGGAACATCGGTAGAGTTATTCCCCTCATATCTCGTCCTCCCGAAGAAGCGTGTAGCATCATTCTGATCCTTTGACCGTTCCATAGGGCTATTTTCCAGCACTTTCAACCAGTGCAAATTTTCTCCCAGCTATTTCCGGATTTTGACTATTATTGGCAATTCGAAATGGACTCTAGGAACTTTGGTCATATGTATCATTTTCTGGATAAAGCAGCAGAATTCGCCAAAGAACAACCGCGAAAATATCTCTGGGAGCGCAATGCGTATTTTTATATCCCTGGTTTTCATGGATCATGGTCCTCTTTCTCAAATATGGTTCGATCAAAAATGATAGGTAAAGACAGTGTATGGGGTCCCATTCCAGCACAAGGAATGCAGCCTCTCGGACCGACCCCACCTGTTCCCAGCCCTCAAGATGATGATTTTGAATGGGGAGTTGGGGAGGAAGCTGACTTGATCACCTTCCTACCAATATTCGATCCAGAAAATTCAAAATGGGGATTCGGAAAGATCATCTACAACTTCCCCCAAGGAACCGAGACCCCGCGTCGAACATCTGTGATCACTATGTCCCGGGTCTCCAGAAAACTGCTCGCCTTAATGCATGATTCACTCTCCACTAAGGGACAGGCTGTGGTTTCGGAGATGTCTCCCGCAACATGGGCACTTTTTCATGGCCTCAAAGCCGTTCATGTGCCACATCCCATTTATATCGACGGTCAATGGACTCCGAAAGAGCTTGACAAAATTTACAACCGTGGCCCCCCAGAAAAAATAAGCGGTAATCCGGACAGTGTCTGGGAATATAATCTGGTGAATCGCATCATGTATCGCATTTCATTTATGTACTCCTCTCAAACATCCGAAGACCTCTTCCGACGATGGTTAGGCTATAAGCCAAGCATCACCCAATATACGGATGGCAGTCGGGTATGTTGTTGACAAACCTACGGTTAAACGTGCTGTCGCTGACATTACTTATAATAGCATCAAGATCCCGAGGGCCTTTTTTGGTATGATGGGGGTCTTTTGGTAAGTTATATTTTTACCCCAATTTTTTTGTTTCCATCGCTAACATTAGTTTTATTTATATAGCGTGAAGAGACTTACGGACGACTCTGTTTTCCCCCAATATTCGTGCACCCCGTTAAAAATACGGATGAGGAACTCGGTCCGTCAAGGCCGGTCCATGGGTTTTCAGATTGATTAGGCGTTTGTGTACACTGAAATTTTGTTAAAATACCAATTTCCTTCGTTGTTTAATGGAACTGAAGCAACTTCTTGATTAATTCTAAATTATTCTAGTTCCTCTTAGCCACCGTAGAACTATTCAATTAATATCCGAATCTAGTCATAGCTCATTGCTTTTCCGTTAGATTCCAAACACCAACTTGAATCTCCCCGGCCTTCCTTTCAGATCAGAATTTTGTTTCTCCTGTGTTATCTTACGGAGTGGTCCTCTTACAAGCTTTCTCCAAATGATTGAAGGGCGGAAATTCCATAATATCAAAAGCGGACCATCAGCGTTGACATGTTTGGGCTCCATTGGGTTACCAGTCCGAAAAAATTTAACTTGTTATTGAAGTAACCTTGTATTCTAGCACTTCTTGAGAAATCGCCAGCGAGATATCTTGTTTGACAATGATCAACCTGGTGTTTGACATTTTGAAGACATATGCAATGTTTAAGCTCTGGCGCAACGGCATCGACGGTCTCCTAGAATGTGAACGGTGTTGCACCCACCGAATGTATACCAAATTATGTAACTATTCAATGCATTGAACGTCTTCAATCTGGCTCATTAATATATATTCTATATAATCCAGTCTATTTCTTCCACTAGTACATACGACCATAGGGTGTGGAAAACAGGGCTTCCCGTCCGCTCAGCCGTACTTAAGCCACACGCCGGCTGGTTAGTAGTTGGGTGGGTGACCACCAGCGAATCCCAGCTGTTGTATGTTTTTAGTTTTTGTTCACCCATTACGTATTTTTGATTTTGCTTCTTGGCCTTTGTTTTGATATCCCGAAGCCCAGGACTGCCCCCTGGTGACAGGACGAGCCCATTCGGTAACCTTCCGGCCAGTGATGCCCTGGTTTCACTTTGAAATTTCGGGTTTTCTGCCATTCGGGCTCCTGCTCGTACATACGATTGGCCTTAACTGTGAGGTATTTGGCACATCCTGGCAATATGGAAGTGACCAGGGGCGAATTTTTATGGTCATTCAGTTGTTGAGCTGAGTCAAAAAAAAACATTCTTCTATATGAAATAGATTACTAAATAGACAGGAATTCTATATAGAAAATATATCATAAAAAACCAATATCTAGTAGCATATCTTCACGAAGGCATGAACCACTAGGAGGTTTTCCTTGTCTTTAAACTAAGCAAAGCTCCTTATTTAATACTATAGAAATGTAGTTTTGACCTTGGTAAAATGAGAATGGAACACATGGAGATATTTGATAAACATTTGAAGAGCTATACAATGCGTACTTCACATTTATATAGCTAAATCGGTGAAGCCAAAGCAGGTATTGGATGATTAATGAGTAGAAGATCTAATAAGCTGCTGATGAGTCTGAGATTGGTGTCTTTCGGTTAAAGATGGGCATGAAATCAGGTAGATGTAAATCACCTACAACATGAACACGTTTTACAAATATAAGTATTTGCCTTTAATAGCACGTGATCTAACGGCATATCTAATGGTGCACTGGATTCAAGTCTCTGAACTCCCCCCTTAGACTCTCGATGCCTTCCCGGCGCACGTCCTCAACTAGATGTGCTACTTCCGGCGCGATAATTTCTTCATCAAATCCAAAATATTTGTATACTGCCGCTCCTGGGAGCGAATGTCCAAAAGAAGCCATCGAGAAGCCTGCATCTGCGTATCTTTCCCAGCCATTGATAGCATAAGCTTCGATGACGACTCTCGGTGCCTTTGATCGATATTGGAGCACCTCCCGTTTATACTCAATGCTCTGCTTTTCAAAAAGCCGTTGACAGGGGAAACTGACCACACGAGCCTTGATATTGAAACGATCTTGAAGAAGCTGCCGAGTTCGCATGGCAAACACCATCTCTGCACCGATGCCAATCAGGGTCACATCCGCGTCTTGGTCTTCGATAAAAACGTAAGCGCCTCGCTGGACACCATCTCGAGATGAGTGTTGCGGGTATTGCTCTAAATTTTGACGAGACAAAGATACGATGCTTGGCGTGGAAGTTGCTTGGAGGGCTGTGATAAAGGCCCCGGCTGTTTCTTCACTGTCGCACGGGCGGATATAGAGAAGGTTTGGCATTGCGCGGTAGAGAGCTGCCAGTGCAACTGGCTGATGAGTTGGGCCATCTTCTCCCGTTCCAATGGAATCATGGGTGGCAATGTGAATCTGCTGGAGACCTTGTAGAGCACCCATTCGAATACCGGGGGCAGCGTACTGTCTAGTCAGCAATGAACTTGAACTTGAAGAAAGTAGTACTTACAATGTAAAACATGAAGAAGCTAGAAGTTACTGGCAGGATCGTTCCTTTGTTAAATGCTGCCAATCCGTTTGATATAGAAGCCATGGCATGCTCCCTGATCCCCCAATGGATGTAACGACCAGTGTAATCACCGTTAATACCACACGTTGTCTTCAAACCGGGCTACGGATATGTTAGCACATATGGACTACTTGAAGTTTTAGGTCTTCAAGCTCACATTTTGAAAGTCGATCTTTCCTTTCCATGCCATATTCACTGAGGGTGTCAGATCTGCCGTTCCCACCATGAGATTTTGCACCTGCGAGGCCAAAGGATTACAGCAAAGCCCTGCAGACTTTCTTGATGGTGTTGGCGAGGTTGGGAAATCCTCTTTGGATGGTATCAACCGTGACCAATCTTCTACGGTCAATTTTCCTTCCATTCTGAGCTTGAATTCCTTATACAGCTCTGGATGCTCTTTAGAGTAGGCTTCCAACAGCTGTTGCCAGCTGTTCTCCAATAATTTACCTCTGTTTTCGGCGTCTCGAAAATAACTGTAAACTTCGTCTGAGACGACAAAGTGTTCTTCCGGGTCCATGCCAAAGGTGCGCTTGATATTTGTCACGTCATCGGCACCAAATGCTGCACCATGTGATTTGGCATCTCCAGCGGCCTTACTTCCGACACCAATAACGGTTCGCACATTGATAAAAGTTGGATTATCTGTGTTGGTGCGAGCTTTGTTGAAAGCGTCCACAATCCCTTCGACGTCATAGCAGCCGTCTTCAACGTCCAGCACATTCCAACCACAGGCGCGCATCTTGGTATTGACGTCTTCTGTGTTGCAAATGTCGACACTGCCATCGCAGGTCACCTGAATAGCTATTATTAGCTCTTCTGACTCAGGAATCCTTCCGAAAAACACAACTAACCTGGTTATTGTCGTATATAACGACCAAATTGTTTAATTTCCAGTGTCCTGCAAGCTGGATTGCCTCCAGGGCAACACCTTCTTGAAGACAAGCATCACCAATCATACACCATGTCGTATTGTTCACAAGAGGAAACCCAGGCCGGTTGTACACCGTTCCGAGATGTTTTGTTGCCATAGCCAACCCAACCGCATTAGCAATACCTTGTCCGAGAGGCCCCGTCGTCACCTCAATACCGTCGTTCTCAATCTCTGGGTGGCCAGGGCAGATAGAATCCGTCCGAGTTGAATGGTATGATTTTAACTGATCCATTGTCATGGCAGTGTAGCCACTTAAATGGAGGAAGATGTATTGAAAAAGACATGTATGCCCGTTTGAGAGAACAAAACGGTCACGGTTGAAGAATTGAGGGTTCGCAGGAGAGTACTTCATGGCATACTTCCAAAGCGATATACCGATAGCAGCCATCCCCATGGCACCCCTATATGTAGTCAGTTTTTGATTCTTTGTGCTTGGTTGAGAATTCGCGTTTTGTTATTGCTTACCCTGGATGACCACCTTTGTACTGCTCACACAAATCAGCAACTAAACATCGGATAGTCCGTAATGCGAGGTCGATTTTTTCTCGATCTTTGCTAGGGACCGCAACTTCATGGGCCAAGCCATTGGGGTGATTTTCAACTGGAGACATTGTATCGAGGCAGAGGTTGAGTCGTCAGCTATCACGATTCAACATGTGAAAGGTAATTAGTGGATATGTGTATTTGCTCGATGAGAATTCGAGCGCGAGGAAGTCAAGTCACATTTAAATAGCTATCTGTTACACAACAAGTAATGCACAGCCGGATCGCATTATAGAAAGTCGGCAAACTTTCTATATTGTTGTTGATCCACATATAGGCCACTGGCTCACCGGCCACGGAACGGCGGTGCGATTTAGGAAATATTGTGAACGGCGGTTAAAATTTCCTATTTCGGAAACAGGAAGGAAATAGCATGTTTGCCGGTCTCAATGCAGCCACCTTGTCACACGGAAGGAAATTATTTTTATTACGGTGGGATTTCAATCAGTCTGTCCAATCTACACAATGTAATTTCGTTGTGTGGCTCCGATAATCAATGGGACTGATGATTAGGATGCAGGCAATGAGAACAGATAGGACTGGGCCCTCAACTGGTGCGTGGCTGGAGTAGTGGAAATTTATTTATTCGAACTACATATGCCAGCTGACAGCTGTTAGTTGGTAATATTTCGGCGTATAAATCTGCCGCTTTCCCTATCAGTTTCCTAGCATCAATCCACAACCACCAGATGACAACTATCAATTGACCATTGTTAAACTCGACTCTTGCAACTCGACTGTCCTGAACCTATACTCATTGCGCACAAAAGTCAATCAACATGGCGCCCACAGCTGTTACCGAGGTCACGCCATGTACCCCGATCCCGGCTCGGAATCCTAATGAAACACAATCGGTCCCCAATCTCTTCTCCCTGAATGGCAAGACCATCGCGATTACCGGTGGTGGTCGCGGCCTTGGTCTGTCGCTGGCCTTTGCTGTAATCGAAGCTGGCGGGCATGTAGCTTGTCTTGATATATTGCTCACACCATCGGAGCAAGAATGGGCCAATCTTCAGAAGTTGGCCAATGCATCCAACTTGACAGTTTCTTACCACCAATGCGATGTGACTAGCGAGATCGAGACAACCAACACACTTGAAACCATTGCACAAGAGGCGACTGCTAAAGGTGCCCCATTTTCAGGAATTGTGGCATGTGCGGGTATTCAGCAACAGGTGCCGGCTCTGGATTATGATGCACAAGACTTTGAGAGGATTCTACGCGTCAATGTCACAGGATCCTTCCTCACGGCTAAGCGAGCGGCTCGCATCTTTGTTGACCAGAAGCAAGGCGGAAGTGTTGTGCTGATTGCTAGTATGTCCGGTCAAATCGCAAACAGGGTATGCCGCGCTTGATTATATTATTAGGGTATGTTCTGACTCTAGATAGGGTCTAACATGCACTGCATACAACACTAGCAAGTCTGCTGTCCATCAAATGTGCCGCTCTGTCGCACAAGAATGGGGAACACATGGAATCCGGGTCAACACATTATCGCCAGGTGTACGTGATCACTATATATTTGACTACTTCTTGCTAATGGAAAAACAGTATATCAGAACCGACATGACAAACGCTCTTCTCGACGCCAATCCAGAAGTCGAGAAAACCTGGATGGCCGGTGCTCTCCTCGGAAGACTGGGTACACCTGAGGACTTCAAGGCGCCAGCAGTATTTCTTCTTTCAGAGGGTAGTTCTTTCATGACCGGTGCAGACTTGCGTGTTGATGGCGGCCACTGTGCCTCTGCATGAAGCAATATATCAGTGTAGACTTGGATGGTAACTAGACAAGAATTAATTTTAGACGAAATATAAATGCTTCGTTATCATTATTCTACTGAATCTTTGCCGGGAGTGAGTACTGTATAATTTTTATTATGTGGTTTCCTAGGCCACGATAACTCCATTTACTGGTTAGAGACTCGAGTATATAAAAAGATCAAATAAGCGAGTAGACGTAAGTGTTTCACGTCCGAGACGAGGCACGCCCTAGTAGTGGTCGATCATCTGCTTCTGCCAAAGGGGGAATTGCAAGCGCCGGTGGCGCAATAATGCGAAGCACTAGCATGCACGATTCCCCACAACCGGCTACAGATTTCCTTTTTGCCTTACAGCGAACTGTAACTCTGGCCAGCATGGCCGGAGCGGGTGCTTGCAGCTGCCCTTCCGGACATCAAAAGGATTTCTGAATGGTCCCCCACAAAGACATGGGCCAGAATTTAGCCGTTCCTGGGGTCTCCGCGTGGCAGCCGGAAAATTTGCCGGCAGGGAAAGTTTCCCGTACATATCCAGATTGAAATGCCTTCGTCATAGAACTCAAAGTCAGTATATAAGCCGCTGCTAGTCCACTTTGTCTCAGTAGCTAGCATTGTGCTGTTATTCTATAACTCTTGTCTCTTGTCGCACCACACACACGACCATGACCTTCCTTGTAGGTCGCCCTTTGAACTGGGCCATCACGGCCGTCGCAGGTTCTGGTTTCCTGCTATTTGGGTATGACCAGGGTGTGATGTCAGGGCTTCTCACTGGCACCGCGTTCACAAAGACTTTTCCGGAAATCGACACCACAAGCACTGGCCATGGAAGTTCTTCTTTGCAGGGGACTGTAGTTGCCATCTATGAAATCGGTTGCTTTTTCGGCGCTATTATCTGTATTCTCGCTGGAGAAAAACTTGGCCGACGCATGTGTATCTTGATTGGTAGTGCAGTCCTGAGCGTTGGTGCTGCTCTCCAAGCCTCGTCGTATAGCATCCCTCAGATGATAGTTGGGCGGATTGTGGCTGGAATTGGCAATGGAATGAACACGAGCACCATTCGTGAGTGGCGTCTCATCATATCTATTGATAGGATCCCATACTGACCATCTCAACGACAGCTGTTTGGCATTCCGAGTTGATGAAAGCAAGCAATCGAGGAAAAGGCCTCTGCATTGAGCTGGCCATCAACATTTTCGGAGTCGCTCTTTCATACTGGGTCGACTATGGAATGAGTTTTGTAGACAACGATTCGCAATTCCGCTTTCCCATTGCCTTTCAGGTTGTCTTTGCTCTGCTCACATTCGGTGGTATCCTAGTACTCCCGGAATCACCGAGATGGCTTGTCGCCCATGACCGTCACGACGAGGCAAAGCAAATTCTGTGGTCCATTCAGCCAGATGCCAGAGACATCGACATCGATGATCCAAAATTGAACCGAGATATTGCGGAAATCGTATATGCTATTCAGGAAGAGCGCGAGGCCTCCTCTGGAGGAAGTTTCAGAACCATGCTAAAGAACGGCGAACAGAAATTTTTGTACCGAACCCTTCTGGGAATTGGCGGGCAATTTATGCAACAGATATCTGGTATTAATCTTATCACATATGTATGGTCTTCTTCAAAACTGTTTTTGCGCCCTTCTAACATCAGCTTCTTTAGTATGCACCCGTCATTTTCGAACAATCTGTTGGTCTTTCGCATAATCTGTCTCTTCTTCTTGCCGGCTTCAATGGAATTGCCTACTTTCTTTCCTCAATGGTCCCTATTTGGATTATCGACAGACTGGGGCGTCGAAAGCTCATGCTTTTTGCTGCTGCCGGCCAGTGCGCTTGTATGGCTATCCTGGCCGGCACGGTGTCGAATGGGGGCAAAGCAGCCGGTATTGTTGCTTCTGTGATGCTCTTTCTCTTCAACTTTTTCTTTGCGGTTGGCCTTCTGGCCATTCCATGGCTTCGTAAGCTATTAAAACAAATTCAACTCATAATCACAGCTAATTTGAGTATAGTGCCTGCCGAGTACGCACCCCTCGCAATTCGCACACGCTCTGCAGCCCTTGCTACCGCTTCCAACTGGATCTTCACTTTCCTCGTCGTCGAGATCACCCCCGTGAGCATCAACAATATTGGCTGGCGTACCTACGTCTATTTTGCTGTCTTCAACTTCTGTTTCCTTCCACTAATCTACTTTTACTACCCTGAGACGCGGAATTTGTCCTTGGAAGACATAGATAAGCTGTTTACGGGAGACAATATTCTGCTTCACTGGAAACCCAGCATGGACGAGAGCGAGGGACCTGGTCCATTGCCCGCTGCTGAGAAGAAATGGCAGGGCGAATCGCAACAAGTGGAATTTGTGAAACAGGACAGCTAGGTAATGAGCTGGGAATATTTTCCAAGAAGTCTGCGAACTTGATGTACTATATATGCTTATCACGATATTCCATTGTGTCCAACGTCCTCGTAAGACCGTATAGTAGCTATCCCTTTCTGGAGAATTCCCGACAGCCAATAACCGACCTTACAGAGACCCGCTCTTAGTGCAGTGCTTGTAATTTCCTCTTCGGGAGCCCCATAGCCCCACAGAGTTTGCCTCCACGCTGCTTCCTTTCCCCAGATCGATTTCGCAATCACTAAATTACCACACATGTCATTATCTTATCGCTTTTCTCGAGCGATAAGTCAATAGTTCCAGGGAATATGATCGTTTGAAATAGCACATACAATAATGCAAGTCGATACGCTGCAACGAGAGCACCCTTATGCCAACTCACGATTACTAGATGGGAAGGAGGGAGATAAGAAGCGCAGACGAACCAGAACAGGATGTCTGAATTGCCGCAGAAAGCGACGGAAATGTGATGAAAGCAAGCCTGTGTGTTTGGCTTGCCGACGGAAAGATGAAACATGTCTCTGGGGGATGCGGGTCACCTTTCGGGCTGAAAATACGCAGACAGTGATGAAGGATCATCCGTCTGTGGATAGACAGGACCCTGCTGCTCCTGAGTATTGCACACCGAAACGATTTAGGATTATGGATGTTACTTCGGAGGTGATACGGGATTATCATCAATTTTCTCCCTCTGGCGAGTTTCTTACCCCTGATGCGACATCGCCGCCGGAGCATGCCCAGAGCATTGAAGGAGAAAGTGAGGCTGCTACGATGCACCATACCGTACAGACACAGCATACAAGCTCACGGACTCTGCCAGTCAATGGAATGACTTCAGATATTGAAACTGCTAGAGACCAATCTCGGGAGGAATTCTTTGATATGGCCCAATCCGGTCTTTCACATACGGAAACTCCAATTTCATTAACACCCACTTCGTCCATTCCGCTAAATGCACGCGAGACTTCGGAGAATAACCACCACTGGCTCCGACATATCTTACAGCCCCGCCCAAATACAATGGGCGAAGATCAAGTCTCTGATACAGTGGAATCGCCACTGCCGCAGTCCTTCCCTGGCTACTGGGACTCTGTATACTCTTCACCTGATCTCCGCTATGAGGACGGTATCTTCCTGCCAGGATCAGAGTATCTGGAGTTACATTCTACTCTGAGGAACCATCTAATTCTAGAAGTCAAATCATGCGCACCAACCCGGCGTGGAACTCCGGATTATACTGCAAGTTCTTTCAAACCGCTGGGCACGGACGAACAACTTGAAACGCCTGTGTCTGCCGAAAGCGGGAACCGCCTTGAAGGGCCCAAGGTTGCTAATGAGAGTGTACCTTCGGAGCTATCCAAGGAAGACGAGTATCTTCTATGGAAAAACTGGCTTGATGAAATATCTCCATGGTTAGATAAATTTGATAACGAACGCCATTTCCAATACACCCTACCGATCATGGCACGATCGCATGATCATCTTAGGTATTCGATGCTAGCGCTTTCCGCACGCCAATTAGAGTTAAAGCACTCCGAACTGCCGATTGAGCGCAGTCTTCTGCTGTACCATCAAGCCATTCATCTTCTCTTACCTCAACTTCCTACCCGAAGCACTGCCGTCATTGCCTCCTGCGTCGTACTGTGCGTGCTGGAAATGCTGAGCTGTGCACCGAAAGCATGGCAACGGCACCTAGACGGATGTGCAAGTCTGATGCAAGCTGTTGGTATTACTGGCTTTGTTGGTGGCGTTGAGCAGGCCCTTTTCTGGTGTTTTGCGCGCATGGATGTATGCGGCGGTTTGATTTCTTCCACCAAGACCCTCATTCCTATCAGTCGCTGGGTTCCTGGAGTCGACCTTGATAATGATGTTAATCTCTTTCAATCCACGACAGCTTACGACACATACGCCAACCACGCTGTCTATCTCTTAGCGCAGGTGCTCGACCTGGTGGCGCCATTCCATCTTCTAGGACGAGCTGCACGCACACGCAATAGCCCCGGTGATAGGGTATTTGCAGATCGATGGTCGAAACTGTGGCGCTATTTATGTGACTGGGAGGCTAAGCGGCCAGAGGAGATGAAATCAATCATGAGCATTGCCTCGTCATCCATCAGCCCTTTCCCCACTGTTCTCTACAGTAACCCAGCCGCGGTGTCCGGAAACCAACTCTATCATACCGCCGCAATGTTAATGCTGCAAACTAAGCCAAGCTCTCTTCGCCTCAATCAGAAGCCACGCTCGATCCTATGGCATGCCAGACAAATTTGTGGAATATCCATGAGCAACGACCACCACGGCGCTTGGACTAATAGTATCCAGCCGCTCTGGATAGCAGGTCAATGGATGAGCCATCCGAGCGAGCACCAGGCTATTACCGATCTCCTCAAGAAAATCGAAAAGGAGAGCGGCTGGAGAACATCATGGCGTGTAGAAGATCTAAAGGAGTTCTGGGGTGATCTAGCCGAATAAAAGTGTATAGATGTAAAATGAGCCACCTCAAAATAAAGAGTGATCCGGATTTTTCCAATTTACATCAACTTCTAGCATACAGGAACCATATTACACTACGCTGTTGTTGATGAAATCCACTCTTGGATCCATTTTCGAATCCACTCCTCTTTCACTCCATCCACAGCCTGCAGCTTCTGGCTGGTGTCTGCAGTCTTTGCAGTTGAAAACACGTTTCGGCCTTCTCCATCCGGTACTTGGATACTGTCGACAATCGTCTGATAGAAATCAAGCAGCTTTACTGCGGGAACCTTTTCAACAAGAGACTCCATTTCGCCTTCGGCAAGAGCCTGGTGACTACCCGCAATTTTCTCCATGTACTGACGGATTCTGTCCACCCATTCAGAGAGCGGTATAATTTCAAGTTTTGCCCCGGAAAATTTAAGCAGCTCATCTGAGACAGCTGGTTTGAGGGCCTCCCACGATGTAGGATGAAGATTTAGAGGATGAAAGACTTGAATAGACGAGGCGTTGCCTCCCTTCAATGCAAGCTCAACCAGCACTCCTGCGAGGAGATCAACCGGCACCCAGTCGATATTATCAAGCTCTAGTCCCAAGGATTCTGGAAGAGCGCCAATACGGAGAGAACTAATAACAAGGCTGGGGAACCACTCGGTCTTGTTCCATATATCCCGGTTGCGTACTGCACCCGCGACTTGACCAACACGTGCGATAGATGCGTGGAAATTCGGTCTTTTCTTGACCGCGTAATCTAGGAGCCTCTCTGCAAGATACTTGCTGCCTACATAGCCGTTGATGGAAGGCTCATGGTTGGTTATTACCTCTTCAGGTGTTACTTTGGACTCGTTCTTGAACGAGCCCACCGAGCTGAATGAGGAGACAAAAAACAGATGTGGCGACAATGTTGAAGAAGAGCAAAAGTCGATCAAATTTACTACTCCTGTAAGTTGAGGTTTGAAGGACGATAGTGAGAGATTAAAATTGACCGGCCATGCGTTATGAATAACCAGGGTAGCGCTTTTGCGAAGTTGGTTGTATACCTTGTCTGCCAGACCGAAGGATTCCTCAGCGAGATTCACAGTGAGAAAATTGACTCGAGAGTTTCCAAGATCAAGGGGAGAAAGCCCGCGAGATTCACGCAGCTCAGCGTGTCTCTTGATGCTATCTTCCTTTTCTTTCCGATTCAAACACCAGATG
This sequence comes from Talaromyces islandicus, assembly GCA_000985935.1. Classification (NCBI taxonomy): domain Eukaryota; kingdom Fungi; phylum Ascomycota; class Eurotiomycetes; order Eurotiales; family Trichocomaceae; genus Talaromyces; species Talaromyces islandicus. The sequence continues at coordinate 3,595,000 of CVMT01000001.1, read as the reverse complement.
TGCTCAATCGACTGGTAGGATAGGAGCTCGTCAAGAATATATGAGCCAATCATACCTGTTGACCCTGTCAGAATGACTGTATGCCGCGATGATCTATCGATTAGTCCCTGGTATTCGCTCAGTATGCGGCAGGCTTCTTCACGAGCAGCGGCCTTCTGAGTTTCCTCCAGCTCTCGCTCGTTATGAAGAAGCTGCACGATAGCTTTGGCAAGGTCTTCCACCGATGGGTAGCTGTAAACTAATGGGACGGCAATTTTCTGACTTTGTAGATTTTGTCTTAACCATCGAACGAGAGTGATAGCCTGCAGGGAGTCTATGCCCCTGAGGAAAAAGTTATCTGTCCGATCAAGAGCAGACCACTTGGTGATAGCCTTAACACTTTCCGTAATAAATTGCGATATCACATTCACATCATCGACTGGACCAGGTCGTCCAGTAACCTCACTGTCTAGTTGCGCTGTCACTCGATCGGCATCCCTATACAGGACATCGAACTCGTCTTTATATAATGCCAGTGATCCCGCACGTTGGATGGTTCCCTTGCCTGTGCGGACGATTGGTTTGTCTGGTCTTGTGAACAAGATGTGGGATTTGGCAATTCGTGCATGCGCAGGGCACTCTTGATTTGCTTCTTCGATGCTCGGCCAGATCTTTTCAATTAAGGCCGCCCTTTCGCTCGGCGACGGTGCTTTTCCGTCTTTGGTGGGTATTTCAATGAGCAATGATGCTTGAAACCGTTGGTTTCCTGCTACTATAGCGGCAGTGACGTCTGCGTTTCGAGACACAATATGATGCTCCATCGAGATAGGATTTGTCTTTTCGCCGTTGAGAAAGACGATTATATCGTCAGCTCGGCCGGACCATTCCCACAGGTCTTTCTTTGTCGGGTGTCGCACGAAGAGATCGCGGGTACTATACTCTGTGAGATCAGAGAAGAGACTGAATACAGGAATATTGGGCTCTGTCGTTTCGTTCCGGATGAGGAAGAGTTGATGCTCCTGGTCACGGTAAGGTCGAAACTCGGGCCCAATGCCTGGGTGGAATTGAATATATTTCCAATCCAGGGGATCACGGTCGTCAGCTTGTAGAAGCGGTACCATGCCAAGCTCTGTTGCACCGTACTGGTTGAAAATGGGAATCCGAGAAGCGACTCTGTCACCGAGCACTTTCGGGAGGTCTCCGCCGACATACATGATAGACTGTAGTCGTTCAGCACAGAAATCAAGCAGTTCCGGACTTTGTCCTAGGTCGGCTATTATAGAGGGTGGAATAAATGCAATATTGACGGTTGTCTTCTCCAACGCTTCTACCATGCCCCCTAGCGAGGGAATTGATCCGGATGTGGGTAAAACCATGATGGCGCCCATCACGATGCCCCATAGTAATTGCGTGCCTATACCACCAGCCTAGAATACCTTAGGACATGCAGACTTTTGGCGAAAGGTGATGTACGTACGTGAAATGATGGAAAGGGCAGAAACATGCGCTTTCCGCACACACTTTGGTCCTGGCTCTTGTGACCGGCGGGTGGATTGGAAGTGAGCATAGTGATATTTTTGGACACATGTTCGTGACTGGTAACAATTGGCTTCGGAAATCCTGTCGAGCCAGATGTATGGCTGACATCTGTTAGCCAAATGCATAAGTGTTATAGATGGTACTTTAGGGCATACACAGCTAGGTGGGGATAGGGCGCCGCCTCGGCTAGAGTCTTAGTGTAGGGAAACGGAGGGTATTCTTTGTCTAGCAGCTCATCTACGCCTGGCACTTCAAGCACCTGCATCTCACGAGCCGCCAAAATCGCGTCCACGGGTGGCGGCCGGGGAGTGGGAGAGACGAGCTTGGTGCAATTGAGAGTCTCTAGCAGGCTCCGGTGAGCTGGAATGCTGTTGCGCGGTGATGGGAAGTACATCTATCATAATGAGCGAACAACTTCCTGTCAATGGCTCTTTTCCAAGACGTCTTGCTCACGCAGTAACCAGCTTTGATCGCTCCACAATGTAACACCGGGTATCGCATATCATTAGGACCAAAATAGGCGAGTTTCTCATGGCCGTCACCGTTGCCTATCGAGTCGACTATCCATTTAGCAACTCCATTAATGGCATTTGCGAGCTGACGGTATGTGACAGATCGATAGCCTTCGTCGTACGTGAGGACGGCCTTTGGGTATTCTGCGAAAATAGCATCTGGGCTCGTCTCGGCGATACGGTCGACGATGTTCGGAATCAGATGACCGCGAGGGTCAAATCCAGCTCGTGAATCAGCCATAGTCAAGTGTCAATACTGATGGGTCTGCCGGGTTAATATTCAACGGCTTGAGGCGAAATGGATGTCTACTTCTTCAGCCTGCAGCTGGACATACTGCAGTATTAATCCAAGAGCCATGACGTCTCCCCCTCTTGTTTCAGTTTCTAGTTGCATGGCGATCCCGCCGGGAGCCGATGCAGCCGGGGTATGGTACAGCGTGGTTATGCCAGACAACAAGGGTTTTAATTTCATTGTTGAAAGCGAAATGATCAGGATTGGCTCGCCAGCTTCTAGATCACGGCCCCAGGTATGAGAGACATCTCACCCCTGTTAACAAGTCTCAACTGCTGAAATACCGAGTTACGGTATTTACAGTACGCAAAACCCAACGTTACCGCGTGTCTGGAGAATCAGTACCCCACTAACTAGTAAGTGCAGTAGTTACGTACAGTAGTAGTACTGATCCGCATTTCACTCCTTGCTACTCGTGCGGGGTTTAATACCCCGTCTCCGAGCAACAATAACAGAATAAGTATACGACGAAAATATGCGAGGATTTTATGGCCCCAACTATACTACCAAGGGGCATGGTGTCGCTGAATTCTCGGCCAGAGTAAATAAGGTGATGGAAGCAACAACGTGAATTCAATGGTATCAATAGACAGTAGTCATACAAATCGTACACGGCCGTTAAACGAGAGCCAAAAATAGCAAAAATTCATATCGCCTCTCCTATCTCGACCCGATGATGCGTATCTGTAGTGTTTACTGATCGTCTAACATCTTTCGACATAGCGAATCCACTATACTCGTCGTCTACCTCCGAGTCGAGATCGTGAAATTCCGACCGTGGTCGCATCCTGTAATCGTGATGGGCAGTGCTTGCAAATGTTGGTCCCCCCGGCAGCTCGAGTTCGACCTCGTCAGTCGTGTTTGCCCAGGATGTTTTCCTCCAAATATATCGGACCAGTGGTCGACACGCAACAAGGCATGCAGCAATCGAGTATATGCTGCTTTCGATCATTGTCCATATCACCAGGTTGGTTCCGCTCCATGTCACGTCGACAACCGCATCCACGGTGAAGAATTCCGCAAAGCGCAGGATTGAAAAGACAAGACCACTGGTCACTCAGTCAGAGGGGGAATGGTAGTCCACGGGAAATGGAATGAGAGGGATCGTCTTACACACTGCCCATGGCCAAAGTAGTGAAGATGCCAAACTTGACACTGACAGAACTGTTCAGCTTGATGATGGTCGGCACCGGCAAAACAAGCATGACCATGTCGGTCACGATATTGGCGAAACTGGTCCACCGAAAAAGCGAGTTTGTATCCACGCAGGTGGCGCCAGGAGAATGGTCCCAAAAGGCGTGCAAGGGGATACAGATCAACGATATAGCAATGATGCTAGAGATACAGTTCAAAATCACAATGGCGCCGATTGCGTAACAAACAAACCGCAGTCGCCGCCGATTGAAAATGTGCAGATAGAGCAAAAGAATACCCAGTTTGGGCGTGACCACAGCAAGTTGGTAGAGAACTGCGATTATCAGGGTCAACTTAGCCCACAAGGCTATTTTTACTGGGTTTATCGTGGCCACGAGATCCTCGTGCAGGCCCAGCCCGGCCGAGTCAACGTCGACTGGACCGTTTCGTTAGAAAATTCTTCAGGGTCGACCTGCGGTCAACGGACTTACCTAGAGAGCAAGCAATAATTGCGATCGAACAAAGATAGCCACAGGTAATCCATCCATCATCCCATCCAAACTTCACACGGCCAATCCGCTTCGAGGTAAATCGCAAGACGATCGCAATCGTGTCCAGGGCGACGAATATCGCCGCAACACCCCGCACTGCATCTTGACGGCTTTGTGCTAAATAGCCTGGAGATTCCTGGCTATTGGAAGCCACCATTGCCGGCCACCTTGACAGGATTTGGGGGGCGTGGCAAGGTGAAGACGTCGTACAAGTAGACTGACCTGACGAACACTTGGAGCAATGATCCGAGGCGCCTGTGCCTGGGCGATCGTTCGATAGCAGCACATGCGATCAGCTCCAACTACGGATCGATCGCATTGCTAGGCTAAAGGATGATCGCTGTTCGCACCCAAGGGCGTCAGCTGGTGCGTGTCGATGTAACCAGTATTTCTTTCTTTCTGACAAGGCGCCGTTGGATGGTGGGGGTTGGCAGAGTGAAACCGGCCACCATGATTTTTGACGCAGGTAATGTTAGACAGTAGCAGAGAAACAGGAACAAGAAGTGCAGGGTCAGCAGCAAGCAGAAAAGGGCCGTTGATGTGACGCCGGCTGGCCAAGGAAATCATCACTTGGCGCATGCCTTACGATTGGTGTCTTCTTTTCCGTATTATTACCTCGATTACCTCGACCGTACTGTCTTTTTTTCTCTCTCTCTTTTGAGCGGCCTACGTAGTACGTACTGGCAAAATCCAGTTGAGTCGCTCCATGTCTCGGGTGCGTCGGGTCTAGGCTTTGAGACGAGCATCTCAGCGGCCAACCACGGGATGCAGCTTAGGCCCCCAGTGCAGCGCGATCCAGCGTGCGGCGAATCACCTTCACGCAGCCGAGTATGGCGTCCTTGGCCCGGGCGGCTGGGATGGTATGACCTTCATCGTGCAGGAAAAAGTTCCGTTGGTGAGCATCGCACAGCTCGTAAAGTGGCTCACTCATTCCAGGCCACTGATCGTCGTTCCGCCCCCAAATATGCGTCGTCGCCAATCCCCTTACTAGAGGCTTCCCGCACGTCTCCGGCTGAAGAAATCGGATCATGCCTTTCTTCAGGTCGTTGGGATCTGCTGGTGTAATGCTGGACAAAAATATGGCACATTTGAAAGGCAGTGGTTTGTTGGGGTGTTTTTGCAGGTGGTGAATAATGAATGTCGCTGCGAGACAGCCTCCTTGTGAAAATCCGATGATGCCGTCATATGGGCCTTCGCGCTCGAGAAAATTTGACAAGTCCTCCAAAGCTTTCAGGATGCTCGGGGCGGAGTCGTTGTGGAAGTAATTGAAGTAGGTATCGTCGGGAGGAAAGAAACCATGAAGCTCTGTCTGCGTTAGGCGGAAGGTAATATTAAAATATTAATATGAATGATGAGCGATATCCAACCGACCAGGTGCAAGCGGCGAGGAAATAGTCCCTTCAACAAAGTCATATTCGTGAATTTGGCCGAGTTCATGCCGAATGGCCGCTATGGAGAGGTTATTAAACGTCAATGCTTCAAGAACGACATTCGAGCACTCTTACAGAGCTGTGACTCCATAATCTATGACAATCAGTGATGGTTCCCAGGTTCTGATCTTTTCCCTCCTTTTCCTTTCTTTTCATTTTTCATTTTTCTTTCATTCTTCTGCTTCTTGGTTTCATATCTTGGCGTGACTTACTTCGGAGTTTGTGCCCATGCCATGAAGACATAGGAAACGCATATTGTCTTACCGATCCCTTTTATCGCTCAAATTATAAGTTTAATCTCCTGTGACTCGGGTATGAACATGCAACTGAGGCTTGAAAATAGTAATAAGAGTAGAAAATGCTGTGTAGATAGAGAGGAACCTGCGGATATTACATCCTCAATCCCGATCCGGGATGTATATTACACTACTATCACTATAATGCTGATAAATCCGACTTGTCGTAAATTAACACGGGATGAAAACTGAAGCGGGCTGGCTGTAATAATAATTAAAGTTTTGGGTATGGGTATCCATGCGTGGTTTGAGTTATTATCTTATCATGCTTTACTGCGGATGATGCTAATAATGAATGATATGCGTAGACGTTTCGTCAGCCAGCGTACAATACGGAACCACTGTGTAATTTCTTGTAATTTCCCATCCAGACATGGGACTGGTCAGCACAGCGTACGAAGAACGGAGTATTACCCCGTACGGAGTGCTGCCCCGCAACTCTCCGGCTAGGGATCCGAAATAGACGGCGCCACATGCTGAGAGACTAGTGACGCGAGGCACAGGCATCCCAAGGACACTTCATATTGGACGCGATTCCCCCCGGTTATACACCCTCTCAAAGCCCGAATGGCCATCATCGATGGCCATGTTCTGTTTCACTTCCTCGACCAGCTAATATCGTTTCTTTTAAGTTGGGCCTAATTAATATAGCGCCGGGGAGAGCCGTGTTGGGAGGGGAATGATGTGGGGCGGGTGGCCATGCGTGGTTGGCCACTACATGGTCCAGTCCATGTTACTTAATAGGCGACTACGGATTCGTCGCAACCCGCTCCGGGCACTGTCCGTCGGAATGCACCGCCCTGCACTCACGATTCCGTAAGGGGCAGGAGAATCCAGAACATACTTGTGTAACATGGGCGCTTCGGCGGCGGGCTGGATGCTGGCTGCCATGCTTGATGCTAGGGTTGTTATCTAGCATTACACCACTACACCATACACTATAGAGGTAACTAACAATAACCCAAAATTAGCTTTAGCGGTGTCGTTATTGCTGCATGCATAATCAACTGATGCAAATGGCCAGATGTAGAATAAATGGGGGTTTTCTTCATCTTTTATTGATTGACTTCCCAGGTTTTCTGGTGTTGATTTGTGGGATACAGATCAGAACCTAACAATTTGATAATACACTATCAACCTCGGTCGCAGGAAGTAATGAGGGGGATGGCCTTGTTGGAAACTTGGTATGAACGTATTATTAGCTGCTTCCTACGTAGTGAGGAATCTACAAAATACTACCAGTCACAACTTATTATGTATTATTATCAATAAGTACACATAAATTATGGGGCTGCGACCCTTGGCCCCTATGGCCAAGGACGCGGAAGGGGCCGCTCTATCCCTGGAGCCCGGACAAACGCGCATTCCTTGCTCAGGAGAGAATTCTACTACTTTCTAGTACGTGCTACTACTTAAAAATTAAATGTTTAAGTTGAACACGTTTTTGACCGAGCATTCATGTCAGCGAATCATTCCGTAGATGGGCCCCGTTACGGACGTATCTTATTGAGAGCCATCCATGTGCATGTTAGTGTAAATTACATATGCAAGACACAAGTCCGTCAACCCAACGTTACGGTCCGTCATTTAAACTAACGAGCCCCTTGCGCGATCAAAATCCAGTCTCTTGCGTGCATAACGCCAATTCAGGCATGAAGATCGTCTCCCACTCGCACGTATTCTGTACAATGTTTAAACCAAGATCCACCCAGTTAGTTATTTTTATATCTCAAAGGTTGGCAGTGATCTTCCTCGACGGCACGATACGCGTGCAATTGACCTCCCTGCCGACAAAGGTTCTAGCATCTCTGGCTATCTTACCGTTAAACCTAGTAATTGAAAGAAACCCGCCCATCGTCCCTGACGTGGTGGTACCTCAGTGGTCGCTAAGACTTCCATTATTTAATTAGGTTGAGCACGCGCACAATGGGATCCTTTAGGAAGAGATCGACCTGCGCCACGCTTCAATCAACCAGCGAAAAACCCGAACTAAAAACTTATCGTAGCTTTTAATGTTTGTTTGTACTCCGTATTTCCACTCTAAGTCGCACGTGTCCTCTTGGCTATTTGTTTTCAGCCCTAGTTTGCCGAGTCCTTACATCAACCTTTGTCTATACAGCCCGCGTTATGAGAAAGCAGACACTTGCCCGATGTTGGGTTTCTAGCAGAAGGATGAATTAACCGTAGATAAAGCGCGTCGTTACTTCATTTTCCAGGCTGTTAGCCATTATACGTGCAGTGTCTCGCATTGGAGGGGTTAGCCGAAAATGTACGATACGTCGCGAGAAAACCATAAGGGTTACCGCGTTGTGAATGGGGAGAGCAGGATGTCGGATGGACCGGAAAAGGACCCAATTGTGGTGGTAGGCTTCGCATTCAAGTTTCCGGGCGATGCGACAGATCCGGCTTCCTTTTGGAACATGATGATAGAGCAGCGCTGCGCGGTGACGAGGACGCCTGCAGACAGGATCAGCGAGAAAAGTTGGCATCATCCGGACCAGTCCAGACGGGGACAGGTGAGCTTCCATTTTCGAAGCAATCTCCTCAAGAACAAGATTGGTATTAAGTAGAATTTTCGTGACAGTTCTATACGCGTGGTGCGCATTATTTGCAAGAAGACATCTCCCTCTTTGATGCCCCCTTCTTTTCTCTTTCTGCCGAAGAAGCAGCGGGTATGGATCCTCAGCAGCGGCATCTGCTAGAAGTGACCTACCACGCGTTGGAAAACTGTATGTGAATGCCTAATTAGACTCTTCTTCTTTGTTTTGAGTGTATTCTGAGAAGAAGATTAGCTGGTATACCGTTAAATGTCGCGGTTGGCTCCCATACTTCGGTCCATGTCGGATGTTTTACAAACGACTACGGGCTACAGATTTTCAAGGACATTGAGACCAGCAATGATTACGATGTATTTGGTGTCAATACAAGCATGAATGCAAACCGAATTAGCTGGTTTTACGACTTCAAAGGTGCCAGTATGAACGTGGACACAGCATGTTCGAGCAGTCTGGTCGCACTGGATTTGGCGTGTCAGGAGCTGCAAAGTGCTGGTTCTAATATGGTACTTTGTGTCCTTCTACTTCGCGCGGAAGCTCACGCGATTCTGACTTTTTTGCAGGGTATCGTCGCGGGAACCAACTTGATATTCTCCCCAGACTTTATGCAAATACTGTCCAACGTCAACATGTTATCTCCCGACGGAAAGAGCTACAGTTTCGACCACCGCGCAAACGGCTACGGCCGTGGCGAAGGCACGGGAGCAATTGTTGTCAAGCGACTTTCTGACGCCCTTCGAGACGGAGACACAATTCGCGCCGTCATCCGTTCGACAGGGCAAAACCAAGACGGACGGACGCCATTGGGCATTATGCAGCCCAGTAGCGATGCGCAGTCTCAATTAATTCTCAATACATACGCCAAAAGTGGCCTTAGCCTGGAGCCGACGCGGTATTTTGAAGCTCACGGCACCGGGACCCCTGTTGGAGACCCCATTGAGGTTAATGCGCTAGGGGAGGTTTTTCGCAGGGTCCGAACTGATGAAGACCCTCTATTTGTGTATGTATGACTTATCTCTTACATGCACACTGAAGGCTAATGGCTCAGGGGCTCCGTAAAATCTAATATCGGACACCTCGAAGGTGCCAGCGGTATCGCGAGTGTAATAAAGACTATACTTATAATAGAGAAGGGGATCATTCCGCCATGCGCAAACTTGGAAAAAATAAATCCTAAAATTGACACTGAATGGCTTCGTATTAAGGTAAATTCTATTCAGAAAACAAAGGTCATGAATTTGCGAAGTCACGTACTCACGGGAATAGTTCGCGCTGACGCCTACGCCCTGGCCTACATCCGGCCTTCGCCGAGCGTCTATAAATTCATTTGGTTTTGGAGGGTCAAATGCACACATTGTGCTGGATGATGCCTTTAATTTTCTCAAGCAACATGGGCTTTCTGGAAACCATGCGACGGTTGAACTTCCGCCACCTACCAGCACACTTCCGGTAAATGGGATGGAGGCGCATGACATACAGTATGAGTTACCAATGCCAAAATTGTTCGTCGTTTCTGCACACGACAAAGCCGGTGTCAAACGCGTTGCTTCTGCGTATAGTAGCTTTCTTGAGAAATCTTCGAAAAAGGCCTTACTGGGCACCTTTGCTGCCGACCTTGCACACACACTCAACACTCGCAGATCAGCATTGCCATACAGAAGCTTTTGGACGGCATCAAATAGAGATCAGCTCATCCAAGTAGAGGAACGCGTGGTACCCGCCCAGCAAGTTGTCGATAAACCGGTTCTAGGATTCGTCTTCACAGGTCAAGGTGCTCAATGGGCCGGGATGGGCCGGGAACTTTTGAAATACAGTGCTTTCAGGATCAGCCTAACTAGATCAGAGAATTACCTCAAGAAAATTGGAAGTACATGGTCTTTAGAGGAAGAAATCTGCTGTGCTAAAGATATGTCCCGGATAAACACCCCAGAAGTCGCCCAGCCTGCCACGACTGCACTACAAATCGCACTGGTTGATTTACTGAGAAGCGTAGGCGTGCAACCCGCAGCTGTGATTGGGCATTCCTCGGGTGAGATTGCAGCTTCCTACACTCAAGGAACACTGTCAGCCGCTGAAGCCATACGGATTGCTTTTTTCAGAGGGATTTGCGCGGCAAGACTGTCACAGACACAGGATCGTGCTGGTGGAATGATATCCGTGGGAATATCCAAGGACGATGCAGCCACTTACATTGAAGAAATAGCTCGGGCACATGGTCGCCGTGGCTTAGATATAGCATGCATCAACAGCCAGAAAAACGTGACCGTTTCTGGCGATGAGACGCAAGTCGACGCGCTACGGGAAATCTTGGATGGGAAAAAGATCTTCGCTCGCAAATTGGCTGTGCCTGTCGCCTATCACTCATTTCACATGGAAGATATATCTGCGTTGTATCGTGAACTTATTGGTCCTTTGGACTCCTCCCCGCCAGTGCCAACATCTCATACAATTATGGTTTCGTCTGTTACTGGCCAACAGGTCCAGGCAAGAGATATGCGTTCGGTGGAATACTGGGTGAAGAACCTAACTTCACCAGTTCGATTCTCAACAGCTTTCAATAAGATATGCACCAAGACTGGTAAGGTACGAAAGAAGCTCGACTGTAGCCACCTATCCCAGATAGGTGTGAATTTCATACTCGAGGTTGGACCGCACTCGGGCCTACAAGCGCCAATTCGGAATCTGCTGGAGTTGCTTCCTTGGAGTGGGGGTATCACATACTCTTCCCTGCTTCAAAGAGGGAAAAATGCAGCAGAAACATTTCTCACATCCATTGGTAATCTATACTGCTGCGGAGTACCTGTTGACCTTTCTGCAGTCAATAGACTTGGGGAATCGCTACCAAGACGCAAAAAAGTCATCCATGATTTACCCGAGTATCCTTTCAATCACAAAACATCATACTGGCACGAGAGCCGGATTGCTAGCCAACTTCGTCTAGACAATCGCGGAAAGCTTGATCTCTTAGGTAAACCGGCTCTGGATTGGAATCCGCTCGAACCACGATGGCGAAATATCATAAGGGCATCCGAACTTCCATGGGTTCAAGACCATGTCGTCAACGGCGTAATCATGTATCCCGCTGCAGGTATGGTTGTGATGGCCATCGAGGCAGCAAACCAAATGGCCGATCCGAACAGAAAGATTTCTGGTTTTCAGTTGAAAGATATCAGTTTCTTGCGTGCGCTTGTCATTCCAACAGGTGAAAGTGGGGTTGAAACGCACCTATATCTTAGCGAGGAAACGAGCTCGTGGACGAAATTCCGGCTATCGTCATTTGACAATGGAAGGTGGCATGAAAATTGCCACGGTCTCATCAAAGTTGAATATGAGACCGGAACTCAAAATAAGCTCGACCGATTTTCGAAACGACACAATGAGATTACTAAATCATGTATACTAGATGTCGACCACGACCGTCTTTACAAAACTGCATCTGACAGCGGGTTGGTATTCGGACCTACTTTTCAAACAACACACGGTGGAAGAATCAGCAAAAATCGCGAAGCCATATCTTTGGTGAACCTATACACATGGCCGACCAACGAATATCCGCAGTCTCACGTTGTCCATCCGACTACCCTAGACGGCATCTTTCATCTCACCTTGGCTATCCTGTCTGACGGTGGACGAAAGGATATCCCCACCGCAGTTCCTAGTGGAATACGCCGAATATGGATCGCAAAGAATGGCCTTAGCACACCATGTGGTGATCCAGACGTAAAGGTCTTTGCTTGTGTCACAAATATGCACAAACGAGGACACGAATGTGATATTCAAGCACTCAACACCGCTGGTACGGTGTTTCTCGCTCAGATAGATGGCCTACAGTCCACCATTGTACGTACCAAGTCCGCCGATCAGGCTCATCGTCATACGCTATACCATCTCGACACGGTTCCGGATATAGACTTTTTGGACAAAACCCAACTCTCTTCGTACTGTGCCCAAGCTGAGCGAGGCCCGGATCCACTGGACTACCATCTCGACTTGAACTTTGTGCTTTACGCGTTCCTGGATAAAACTATGCAGAGCTTAGGGGATATTGATCACACAAAGCTTAAACCACATGTCCTCCGGTACATTGAGTGGGTACAGCATCAGCTGAATCAATACCAAAAGGGGCAGCTCCCCCTTGGCCGTGACGAATGGAAAGATCTGATAAAAGATGAGGCTTATTTTGATGCTGCCTGCGAAAGAGTTTCAGCAGCAAATAGTCAGGGCTTCATGTTTGTGCACCTTGGCAAGAACCTCCCATCCATTCTTCGCGGCGAGCAGGACCCATTACAATTCCTCTTCAAAGACGACTATATCCACGCATACTACCGTGAAACGAACGACCGCCCATGTTTTGGCCAGTGGGACCGCTACTTGCAAATCTATGCAGCCAAAAATCCCAAAATGCGCATTTTGGAGATTGGAGCAGGCACTGGTGCTACAACAACTCAAGTACTACACGCCCTTTCTCACGGCTGTGGCCACTCCGAAACAAACCCGGTGTACATGTCATACGACTTCACCGATCTGTCACCAGTATTCCCGCAGCGTGCGCAGGAAAAATACAAGAATTACCCACGGATCAAATACCAAGTCCTCAATATCGAAAAAGACCCAGTGCAACAAGGGTATGCGGCTGAATCGTACGATTTGATCATTGCAGCGAACGTGCTGCATGCCACTCCCAAACTGAGCTACACACTGGCGAATGTCCGCAAACTCCTCAAACCGAAAGGAAAACTGATGCTCTACGAAATCACTCGGCCGGAAATCGTACGCTCCGGCTTTGTTGGTGGACTCATGGCAGGTTGGTGGGCTGGGATGGAGGATGGGCGACCGTGGAGCCCAGCAATAACTACGGCACAGTGGGCGGATCTGCTCACAGACGCCGGGTTCTCGGGGATTGACCTTGAAATACCAGAATACAACCATCCAGACTGCCAAGAGACGTCGATAATGGTATCTACAGCAGTATCTAATGTTGCCCCAGAGAGGAGTTTAGTGGCCAATGATGAACAGTTCACTAACGTCACGTTTATTGTGGATCCTCAATCTGTCTTTCAGAAAGGGTTATTTGAACAAGCACAGGGATCAATCACATCCCAGTATCCCGGATCTGTGGTTGAGGAAGTTCCGTGGGAAGAATGTGCATCTTTACCGTCCCTCAAGCAGACAACTCTCGTGTTCCTCCTCGAGACAGAGACAGCATTTTTCAGCCAGATCAGTGAAGAAAACTTGACCAGGCTCCAAAGGGTGATCAATCAATGTGGCCACGTCTTGTGGGTGACAGCCGGTGGTGGAGCAACCCCGAAAAACCTAGAGCACTATATGGCCACAGGATGGGTACGTACAGTGTCGAACGAACGGACAATGGGGCGTATCTGTAATCTTGCTCTTGACATCAATGGACCTGTTCGTAGCGAGCAAGTTGAATATGTTGTCCGGGTTCTTGCTGAAGAAGTATTTAAAGACAAGGAGCACCAGGAGTCGGAATTCATTGAAGTAGACGGCTCGTTACATATCCCGTTACTCAGACCAAACCTACCGCTGAGTGAGGACATTTCAGCGGCGGAAGCTGAAGAACAGGTAACTGTTAAACCTATTGGAGAAACAGGGGCAGTCAAATTGCAGACTCGCGAATTGGGCACCTTCGGTGGATTCCAGTGGATCGAAGACAGCGGCATCTCCGAGCCATTGCAAGCAGATGAAGTGGAAATCAATGTGAGAGCGGTGGGTGTGAACGTTCACGACTGCCTAGTCGCTCTTGGGAAAAATCCTGGAGTATTCGGGCTGGAATGTGCTGGCGTTGTAACTCGAGTAGGGAGTGCATCTATCTTCAAACCTGGCGAACAAGTCGTAAGTTTTGGCCAGGGCTTGTTTCAAACGACAATACGCAATAAGGACAACAAAGTGTGCAAAGCACCTGTTTCCCTTTCCTTTTCTGAAGCAGCATCCATCCCATTTCATTTTGGAACGGCGTGGCAGGCCATCAATGAGATCTCAAGAGTGCAAAAAGGAGATCGTGTCCTTATCCATGCTGGCCCCGGAGGAGTATGGCCAGTTTCAGTGCAGATAGCTCAGTTCCTTGGTGCTGAAATATTCGTAATGGTGGACTCCAATGAACAAAAGTCATTCATCAAATCTCAATATCAGATTACAGAGGATCGCATCTTGTCGAGAGAAAACGCCAGTTTCATGGACCTTATCATGAATATCACCGAGGGAGATGGAGTCGACGTCCTCCTCATCAACTCCAACGTCAATGAAGATGTGTTTGTTGCGTCGTGTGAATGTCTTGCGCCTGACGCGCGGATTGTTGAGATTGGAGAGAAAGCTAGCAGCAAACTGCTTTCTGTAGCCCTGGCAGAGACTACAAACATTTCATATACGCATTTCAACAGCACAGATTGGATGAAGAGAAGGCCACAACGAGCAAAGAAAATAATGGACACTGTAGTCGGCCTCGTTGAACAGAAAGCCCTCCGCCTCCAGCCAATACACGCTTTCGCCGTAAATTACATCAAAGAAGCGTTCCAAATGGCCAATGCCGATAAAACGACAGACAAAGTTGTCGTCGACTTCACATCGGTCGTACAAGTGCCGGTACTATTGAAAAAGACATTCCGGTGTACGTTTAACCCCGATGTGACGTACGTAATTACCGGTGGCTTCGGGGGACTTGGCCGAGTCATTGCAAGGTGGATGGTAGGACTTGGGGCACGCAATCTTGTTCTACTAGGAAGGTCGGGTGCGAAGACAGACCGCTCCAAGGAGCTAGTGCGCGAACTTGAGTCTCAAAACGTGCGAGTGGCAACTCCTCCCTGCGATATGATTGACCCAGAAGCTGTTCGCCAGGTCTTTCAAGAACTATCACATACAATGCCTCCTATTAAGGGATGTATACACGGCTCTTTGGTGCTCCGAGATCGACTTTTCCATGACCTGACATATGACGATTGGCGAGTCACAGCCGAATGCAGAGCTGCAGGCTCATGGAATCTGGAGACTAATCTCCCGCGTGATCTGGACTTTTTTATTCTGCTCTCGTCGGCAAGTGGTGTCGTGGGGCTCCCATCGCAGTCCAACTATGCGTCCGGAAACACATACATGGATGCCTTGGCCAAGTACCGCGTGGCCAAGGGCCAAAAGGCAGTGTCAATTGACCTGGGAGCCATGTGTGAAGATGGTATTCTCGTTGAAACGGGGATATTGGACAAGGTTCTCAGTTATGGGCCCATGGCACCAGTCTCGCGCAAGGCACTGTTGGGCCTCTTAGATCATTATTGCAACAAGGACCTACCGATTTTGACACCAGAAACCTCGCAAATATTAATCGGACTAACTCTAAGTGGTGAGGGTTACATGGGAAAATTATTCGCCAGAAAACGGCTGTTTTGTCACCCCGAAGTAACTATACCAGATGAACAAGACAATGGGACGCCTCGAATTGACGCCCGGAGAGCTTTGACTACTGCCACGTCGTTACAAGACGCCAGGGATATTGTGACGCAGTCTCTTGTTAGCAAATTAACGTACGACTATAAAGTTATCACCGAGGACCTCGACATCGATCTACAAGCTCCGCTATACACACTCGGCGTGGATTCATTGCTGGCTGTGGAGTTGTGCAAATGGGTTGCAAACGAGTTTTCTGCTGACCTGGCAACGTTTGAAGTATTAGGTGGCGCCAGTATGACTACTATGAGTACGATGGTCACCACGCGCAGCCAGCTGCAGCATCCTGCTTGGTAGAACCAGGTGTGTTTTTATGTATATTTATCTGTTTCTTTTTTATCTGTTTGTTTTTAGAGCCGGAGTCACATGTAAAACGATAGAATACCAATATCTGCTAGTTATTTTATGTTGTGTTTGCCACGTACATACATCAACTAATGTACGCAATGATATGAATCAAGTCGAAAAAAGAACACTCCGTTGGTGAAAAGGAGGTTAGGTGGCATGTAGAGCTTCAAGTACGTTGATTAAACTAAGATAAAGAACTAAGATTATTCTTATTTCTGAAATTATTTACATGCGAAGACATTCCGGCCTCAGGCATCCACCCGCCGCTCCGCCGGCCGTCACACACGTCCACATGGATTGACGTCGTTGACGTGTTCGTGCAACGCTTAGTTAATCGTCTAATAAAGTGTTGGTTTCAAGGTCGCTCAATACAGTAAATTGATTCGATATGTAAGCAAGCAGTCTGCCACAACCCAATCCTCCCATCCGTGCCACCGTCGCCACTAATAGAAAATATCGTAGGTATAAAAACAAGAGAGAAACACAACGAGGAAGTATTAAAATCACTAACACCATCGGTCTGGCAACTATATGCCTTTGCCAGCGGTAGAAATATTTCACTTACTTCAGACTTGTTAGCTCACGTGATTTTAGGAGATGGTATCAAACTTACAGAAATCTCAGCCATGGTTTCATCTCCGTTGGCTGCAGGCTGGGCAGCACCGTTGGCGGCAGTGTCAACTGGTGCATTCTCGGATCCGACGAAGTAGTCGTCCATCTCAGCATCTAATTCCTCAGCGGTCTTCTTACGCTGAGCTGGGTTTCTGCCTTTGCGTGGGCGACCACGACCGCGAGCGCCGGCGGCGGTGCCATTCTTCGTGGCAGTGGCGGGCTTAGGCTTGGCCTTGGATTGACTATACACGAGTAAGAATTTGATAACGGAATAACTGAGGGCTAGAACCTACGTGACACGCTCGCTCAAAGGCTTAGGGGCGGCAACCTGGGGCGCATGTGTGGCGTCAACAACCACCTCGACCTAATTTGTATTAGTAACTATTGTTTTTTCTGTCGATTGAACCAAGTCACACACCTTCATAGGACGACCGTCAACAAGGGTGCCGTTGAGTTCCTTGGCTGCCTTGGCGGCAGTATCAGGCTTGCCGAATATGATTGAAGCAATGCCACGGCTGACACCGTTTTGGTTGTAGGTAACTGTGACCCGCTTCACAGGGCCGACTGTCTTTGTGAAATAATCCTAGAGGGCGAGACTGATCAGTATTTCAATGCAACGTGTTATCGAACTGAGACGCCGTAGATAAGAGCGAAAGAAGCGCGCGCAAAATCGGAACCGGAAGCAGGACACCAGCGAGCACATAATGACCACCTGCACATTGGAACATGTTGCCTAGTAATCACCATGCCGGGGGAACTTGACTCGCAACATTTCGATACTATCAATAGCATACTAAGGCCTCCGCATTTGTCAAGCTAATATCAAGGGTCTGCAATGCTCAGCGGCATGCTTGTGGGACATCGTCTCGGACCGTACAAGGGACCAGTACCAGGGGGGCTATCAAAACCCAGACGACAAATGCATGAGAGAATGGCTTCAGAAGATGAATCACCATCCTGAAACTAGGCCCGCAGCAGACCAGAAGCGAGGTACTACCCATTATGCCATACATGTCCATCATGTGCGGACCTCACGGGCTGATATGTAACCAGTATTGACTCGACATTGTGCAGTGCCTTGGAACCACTATTGCGCTCGCTGATGCCCATAGCATACGAACAGAGAGAAAATCCATCAAGGTGGAACGTAGCCAAGTGGTATTTCAACCACTTTACACACAGGTCTGCGATACGTGGATCAGGCTTCACCAAGTAAATAAGTGAGCAGCGACCCAGGTTTGTGCTAGACGCAACAGAGCTCAACTCTCGTAATGACACAAGATCTTTTGGGAATTGCGAGTTTTGCGAGAGGAGCACCCGTCTGGTGTTGGCATTCGAACAAACACGAACAGCTCAAACGAGGTGTTGTGTAGAAGCGGACGCGCCTCAAAGGTTTCGCAACAAGATGGCGATAGAAACCCAAGGCCACGGGTAGCCCGTCGATTAACGTACCTTGATACTGCTTTCGCCTACATCGTGGGGCTAGTATCAATTAGCATGGATTCCAGGTCGTCGCGCTCGCTCGGATGATCAAACTCACAAGTCCACTGACGATGATTTTGCTTTCGTTCACAGGAGAGCTGGGGCCGATGGCGCCGCCCTTGGTCGCGGCCCTGGCCGGCTTGGTGTTCTTCTTGACTCCACCAACAGGGGCTTTGGTTGTGGCAGCCTTGGCTGGGCCACTGCGGCGGTGGTTTGCACGGCCGCTCTGGCGACGCGACTTGGAGATGTCCTCGAGAGACTGGTCAAGTTTAGAAGACATGGTCACAGGGTAGTTTGTGAGATTAAGAAAGAGATGAAACGCGTTTGCGTTGGCAAGGTGACGACTCTGATCGGGTCGTTCTTGGCAACAAACAGTGGTTGGAGAATAGTCGCAAATGAGGATCGACGCGCAAACGATGAAAAGTGGTAGAGTTGGCTTGCGTTTGATGAGATTTGGAGACGCGTAGTGGAGGGCGATGGGAGAGAGCGAGAGAAAGAGAGAAGGCGAAGAACAGAGTTGGGGCTGACGCGGTGGAGGTGGAAGGTGCCGGGGGGCGGCGCAGCTGGCGCTAGGCTGAGACGCCATGCCTTTTCCGGCCGACTCCGGTTTGCCTGCATGGAAGCCCAACAACAATATTAAATTATTGATAACGACTAAATGAATATCGAAACAAGGCTGAACAATAACAATGGGTTCTCCGACGGACACCCAATGAATGCACCAGTCAAAAAAAAACCGCTTTCCGTCTGTGACTGAGTTGGTGTGTGTGTGTGTGTGTGTGTGTGTGTGTGTGTGTGTGGCTAAATTAGAACCTCTCGTATGCCGTACAATCCTTGTCCTGTAAAGCGTGTCCTCCGCTCATCTACGTAATCACCCTTCAAATGTTGGTGTTGATAGAAATTGTCATATTCATGTCTATCGTAAATCGAAACGAAACGGCAGGTATGCAGGCTGAATAATCGCACTAATCCTTGCGCCTTTACGCCCAGAATAACAAAACGCGCGCTTGAAACAAAAAAAAAAGCGTATATATGTACTTGGGATCAACTCTTCAGCGCCTCAAGCCGACCGCGCATTTGCTCGAGAGTAGCTTCTTGGTCTTCAAACTCTGCTTCTGCCGGAGCCTCTTCTTCCACGGGCTGTTCGGCGCGAACCGGTTCGACCTTGGACAGCTTGCCCTGCAGCACTTCTTGCAGGACCTTGTCGACTTCAGCGTCGGCCTCCTCCAGCTCGTCATCAAGGAGCTGGTCATTAGGTAGCGCATCATCGACGATCTCCTCAATAATTCCAGCGCGCACAAGCTCAGTGGACAGCTGGCGCATGGTGTTGTTGAGTTCGGGCATCCGAACTAGAGTATTGACATCCTTCATAATCCCCGTCGATTTTTTGAGGCTGCCTTGGATTTTGCGCACCGAAAACGCTTCATTCACCTGCATTTGCACACTCTGTAACTGTGCGCGACTCGTTGTGAGGCGTGTATTTTGTCTTCGGATCCGGAGCAATTCACGCGCAAACGTCTTGGTCTCGGCCGTCGCTTGTTTCGCCTGCGAGGGATTTCTTTGTGCTCGCCGCGACGCGTTGACGATAAGCTGCCGAGTCTTGGATTCAAGGGACTTTAGTTGGGCGATATCACGGTCTAGTTGTCGGGTGTTTGATCGGATGAGCTGGTTGCATTTCCGCATCTAACAAACAGTTAGTGATGTATCCAGGAAAAGAACAACGACCGCCAGTTTTAGACTGACCTGGACTTGCGGATCTGGCCCGAAAAATACTGCCCTGATGGCCTCCATGTTTGGGAGTGCGCTGGAGAAGACTCGATGCGATATCCGATTGATTGGTCTACCAGACGACGACCGGGGCAAGAGGCGGCTGCCTGCGGCTTTTCAGAAGTCGCAAAAGACCAAAAAATTGCATGTGCCCGCAAAGAGCGGGCTGTCTGAGGGGTGTTTGTCTAACAACAAGCGATATAATAGACTACTCTCCGTAGAACAATAATCAATCGTCCATGGTGGAGAGAGGGGGAAGGCCTGGCGGTGACGTCTTGGCGGCACAAAGCCCGACGATCGCTGCCTCAGGCCGCCCATGCCCAGCCCACGCTCGCACGCAAACAGGCCAAACAGTGAGGTTCCAGTAGTTTCCAGACCACCAGAGTCAAGCCTCTGTTCTTTCAACACAACAACCCTGCATTTACGATCTCTCAACTCCCCAACCTCTACACCTCCCCCTCTCCATATCTCACCGTATTGCTCTTCACAATGTCTCTCACCCCCGAAGGTACGTCGTCTGCTCTTTTCGCAACACCGCAGTAGCTCCATGATGCGAAACCCCGCACCGTGCTGCCTGCCGCACACTACTGGCCTCGGCGAATAGCTTGAAGCTTTTCGCGAGCTGCTTTCCCAACTTTTTTTTTTTTTTTTTCAATATAATAAACCTACTTACACGGACTTTTCTGTCTGCAGTGACCTGGGCGCAGCGCTCGTCCGAGTCGGATGAGGCTCGCAATTATCTCTACGTCTTCATCAACGTGCCCGATGTGCCGCCGTCTTCAGCAGAACTCAAGGTCACCCCGACCAGCGTATCTTTTACCGGTTCAACTATCAAGGACACGAAGTACAGCGTCACGCTCGATCTCTACGCTGAAATCGACCCGGAGAACAGCAAGACTCACCACACCCCCCGTGGTGTGGAGATGGTGCTGCGGAAAAAGACGCTGGGGCTGGAGTACTGGCCGCGCCTTTTGAAGGAGTCCAAGAAGGTTCACTATATTAAGACCGACTTTGACAAGGTTTGTTCGCGATTTAGCTTGATTTTTCTATTCTGTATTCTAACAGTCTCACCAGTGGGTCGATGAGGATGAGCAAGACGAGGGCGTGGATGACGACTACGCGGCCAACTTCGGTGGCTTTGGCGAGGAAGGAGGCCTCGGTGGCATCGATTTCTCCAAGCTTGGTGGAGGCAACCTAGACGCCCTTGGTGGTGAGGGAGAAGAAGAAGAAGGCGTAAGTTCATCTCAATTATTACCTTGAATACAACACACTCTAACCCCATTCCCAGGACGAGGACCTGCCAGAGCTTGAGGGCGATGAGAAACCCTCGGACAAGAAGATTGAGGAGCTTTCTTAAGTCAGGAAACAAAAAAAAGGAGTTACAATCAAATTCATTTATTATTCCCACATATACACCCCACGAAGCTGTCTTAAACCCCTTTTTTTTGTAAACGACTGGAATTACCCCTGATAATATAATCGATCAACGTTATTTGAATGATCTGTCTTGCAGGCCATTTGTTCACTGTATGTGTGAATGTTTTGTAGCCCCATGTCAACCGGTAACATTACATAGACGAGCTGCTAGGGGTTTAAGAAATATCATTTGAAACAAGGATACATGTGTAGTAATAAAACAAGGGAAATTTTTTTGAAGATGAGAATCCAATTTATCTAGATGATAGAAGAATAGTCGAAATTGAAAATATGCATCAATTCAACATTTAATCATTGATGTTGAATGTTTACCCGGAGAGGTTGCACGTGGAGTTTTGCGTTTTATATCGTGGAAACGGGATGAATCAATATCGACATGGAACAACATTGAACACATCCATCAATTGATATCAAATATCAAATGTTAAATCAAAGAAGTAATTTTTATTTTGCGCATATTTTTTTTTAACGGCGACCCAACTAAATTAACCAAATTAATAGCCATCACCCACACAGCTAATGGTGGTGGCCATGATGCTCGTGGCCATGCTCACTATGGTGGTGATGATGATGACTACCATGGTGACCACCATGCCCTCCTTCATGATACTCATGCATATGCGAACCATACTCGGGCGGCTGATAATCGCGTGCCTCGTGGAAGCTGCCGTGGTACTGTTCGTACCCTGAAGGCGGCGGCAGATGGAATCCGCTGTCATATTGGGGCTGCTGCTGCTCAAATGGAGGGGGTTGGCCGTAGCCGTCACCTGGAGGTGCGGCACCATGTTGGTACTGTTGATAACTATACCCTCCCTGGTCATAGCCACTATGCGCGTGGTGTTGTTCTTGTGGTTCGTTTGGTTCGTCGCGACTGAGACCGCCTGCGCCAGAGAGCAAGTTCCCAAACCCGCCGAGCTTGTTGGCGATGCTGCTGACGTTTGAAATACCAGGGATGGGGAGTTTTTCTAATTGTTCCCAGGGCAATCCGCCTGAGGATCCTTGGTGGGATTGTTGTTGTTGTTGGTGCTGTTGCTGTTGATAGCCATGGCTGCTCTGGCTGGTGCCGTAGAGACCCCCAACAGCTGGGAACCCCCCGCCGCCGTGAGTGTGTCCCCCGTGAGCTCCATGGGGTCCATGAGATGCTCCAGAAGCGTCTGTTTTCAGGTTCCTGCCGGCCTTGACGCCCTCTGCGCTGAGCAAGTCGTTCAGGTTGCGTCCGTGGTCGGATCTCGACTTGACCCAGCCCTCGACGGCCTCGAACATGGTCCGATGAGCCTCGTTGTTCATATCCCTAATAGCCGGATGGTGAAACACACGCAGACAGTCGTTCAATACCTGGTCCACGGGGACATCGACATGCTGCCACGCATACAGCACTCGTGGGACCACATACTTCAAAATCGCAGAGGCTACTTGACCAGCCGGCGCGTTGAGAATGTTGGCAAAGTGATCCTTGGAGAGCATCGAGTGTGTGGGATCGCTACAGTGCGGGTCAGTCCATACCTCGTACTGATGCTTCCCTGACGATTCAACAACGCTCATCGACCCCGTGTGCAGCGATTTGGAGGCTACATTGATGAGCGGTCGGATGAACGGGGAGAGAAGGGAGAAGACAAAGAGAGTGACTGTTTCAGTGATCTTCTCGACGAGGGTTTCTAAACCAGGTATCTTTTCGATGATCGAGCTGATGCGGCGCACAACCTTGTCTCGAAACTCCAAGATTGGGTAAATCTGGTCCACTGTCTTTTGGGGGTCAAAGTTTGCCATAGCCGATGGAACGTTCGAACCTCCAGGGGCTCTGCCAGTAGGCGGTTGTTGATGACCGGCAAACCCGCCTGGTGTAGGCTGATGTTGAGGGGCCCCAAAGTCTTGTCCATATGCACGAGACTGGTCGAATCCTCCTCCCACCGGCTCATCAAATCCGCGAGAAGATTCGGTATAACCAGTGTGGACATGCTGGCTGCGGTTAGCCGCTGCCTGTTGTTCTGAACGTTGTTTGAGCTCTTCGGCTTCTGTCACCAGTTCCTTCGTGCCAGGCACTTTTCCGAGAAGGCCTGTCAGTGCGTTGAGGGGAGACGACCCTGAGTTAGATTCAGCATTTAAAAGAGCATTGTCCGCCTCGTTCAATTCAGACTGAGCAAAGTGATCGTTTGCCTCGCCAAGCACAGAGTGGAAGAAATCCACCATCCCAAAAGTGCCCGTAATCAGCGGGAAAACATGGCGACCATGAAGATTAATCTGCGTGGCCGTGCCTACGTGAGGAAACACATTGTGGAAACCCATTTCCCGCATGGCCAGCTCGCAGTAGTTGGAGTGGGCGCCAAAGTCTTCCAGTGTGTGGAGTCCCTGGCCCAGACACCGGAGGGCTTCGCACAGATCTTCCTCTTTGCCCTTGTTGTGACCACCGCTGATGTACATACGGCCGTAGTGGATGCTTCGAGACATGCTGTACTTGACGTACGCAGCACTGGTTGCCCAGTCACCCCGCTCATTCGCAATATAGTTCTTCATGCCAGTTTCAGGGTCAATATCGAGTTCCACTTGACGCACAGGGGGACGAAGGCGCTTGTCGAACTGTCTCGCATCTTCATTGTCCGCGTAGTCTTTGGGATTGCTGGATAAGTTAGTAGATGAAATATATAGATATGACCCAAGTATAAAAAAACACACTCACTCGATATGCTCCTCAGGACGGTACACGCCCAAGCGGTCTGCAGTGACTTCAAACTCTCCAGTGGCATAGCCAAAGCTCATAAATGAGAGGACCCAGACCAAAACGCGGATAGTATCAGCTTGTAAATTTTTCAACGTGCCCACATCCATTGCCTGCGAACTGTAATCAGGTATTAGCCATGCAACCGTTTTTGTGCGTGCATGATAGTTAAGAGCCCTACTAGTCGCGCAGCCAGTTGCCAAAGTAGACACGCTTGATCATGGTCGATGTCCATTTGTGGCCCTTGATGAAAGCGAGCGCCTTGATGGTATCTTCGATATCGCCATGGCGCCAATTCTTGCCCTCGATGGTTGATATAGAAGCGATATCTGTCAGAATAATCAGTCAGTCAGTTGATCCGTACCTGTCAGCATAGTTGGGTCAACGTACTGCCAGCTCCAAATGCGTTGGCCTTGGTGGGCAGCAGGACCAGCAGCACGACGAGAAAGATGACAGAGGGCGATATGCCCCTGAGTATGCGCAGTGCCATATTCTGTGACCTGGTCGTCTGTGTGCAAGAGCAATTGGTTGCAGAGACAAAATTTGGTTTTTGGTTTGTTTATTTTGTTGGCGCTGCCCCTCCGCCAAGATCGATAAGATCAACACAGCCACAAGAGCCGATTGTGTCTGTTTGTGGCTGTCTGTCTAAGCGACGATGCTCACTTGTGAGTTATACGCGAGGGGATGAGAGAGCAATGAGAGGTTAAAAAGAGGCGAAAGAGGGAAAGACAAAATCGACTGAAAAAAAACATCAGCCAAGGCTCTCTCTCAGTGCGATGACGCAGCCTAGCGGGACGATCTGGTCAATCCGAGGCAGACCAACCAACAATTATTATTATTTAGAGGATATTAATGACTGTAATTATTGTTGGGGCAGGTCCAGCAGGTTCTTCCTGAGGGAGAAGACGACGCATTGTTGTAACGGTCCGTATCGATAACGCTCCTTCCCCGCGTCGTAGCGAGCGGGCGGGGCACGCGAGCTATGAAGCTGAAGCTATTTCTCGACTGCTGCGATTGTTACACATGGTTAGTTGTCTGCATTTCTCTCTGTGACAGCATTATAAATGGCCTCTGATACTTAGCCCTCATAGTATTCTGTGTGTGTCTGCCTCATCCCCCTGCCAAACCCACAAACAGCACAGTCAATACAATGACATCATATCTCGCCGCGTTGCAACGCGATGGCTTCGTGGTGATCCCCTCGCTGCTCTCGCCCACCGAAATTGCGCTTCTGCGCGACGCTGCAACAGAAGCTACAACACTTGCGCGATCCGGACAATGGCCTTTTTTTCGCACAGTTCCCAAACAGTTCCCGCCGTGGCCAGATGTCGTGCCGCCAGCGTCTGAGGGCGGTATATGGGGAGTGCAGCACCTGCTGCACCCTACCATGCCGGGACGCAGCGAGTTTGCGAAGCTGTATTTCTCGGGGAAAGTGCTGCGTATCATCGAGGAGCTGCTTGAGGTTAGGACGACTGAAGCAACAGCAACGGCGGGTCAAGAAGTAGGAGGAGGGAAAGAAGAAGAAATGTTAGTCATGGAATTGCTGAATCTGTTGGTGGCCCCAGAGACAAAAGACTTTGAGTTGCGATGGCATCGCGACGGCATCTCAGACACAGCAACGAGAGACGAAGAGCTGCAGCTCCTACACACCAAAAGCCCCAATGGTCGGCAGTTCCACGCGCAGTACAACATTGCCCTCTGCCCGGATACCTCGCTCATCGCGGTGCCGGGTTCTCATCGCCGCGCGCGCACCGACGCCGAGCGCAATGCCGACCCTTACGAGCCGAATATGGCCGGACAGCAGGTTGTCAAGCTGGAGCCGGGGGATGTAGTTTTTTACGATAGCAATATCCTGCATCGAGGGGTGTATAAACATAAACCTGAGCGAGGTCCAGAGACGCGGTTGACGCTGCATGGAAGTGTTGGTCTAAAGAGCCAGGATGGGAAAGTCAGAGCAACGGCTGTGTTGCAGCACGGCGTGGGCCAGTGGATTGACCGAGAAGACGCTGCGCTGCATGCGGGCGAGAGAGCCGAGAGGATGAGGCGGAATCTGATCGCCATGGGCAGGGGTGATGATGTGGGATATGCTCTGGAGGGATAGCCATTCAATATCAATATCAATATCAATATTAGTATCAATATATATGTTTGACAAATATTTTGAATAGTTGACAATAGCTAATGTACAACTGAGTATATGTACTGAAAAGCTCATATACCGTGAAAAGCTTAAATATATAAAATTCATACATTTGGTCAATGTCTAGTCTACCCTTCCGGAGATGACTGGTTTGATAAAGCTGAAGCTGACGCCGACGACCCTGTAGGCGACCTGGAACTGCTCATCAGCCTGTGGATAGACCGAATTGCCTCTTCAGGTGACTGACTACCACGCACAATATCAACAATGGGCGGAACCCAGATCTCCTCACAGTCGCGGATGATTTTGTAGATGTTTTGCATCAAGACCCCCTTGCCGCGCCAGAAGTTGGTCCGAGGGTGTTGTTGGAGTTGGTTCAGGGCAGCTTCTGCAAATGCGGTTGATGTTTGCGCGCTCGGTGGCGATCTGTTATAGTCGTGTTGACTGTGTAAGACGGGGGCGTTCCCCGGTACACCATTGAACCCCAAGGAATAGGTTGGACCTATGTCTTGGTTAGTCGATTACTATGTGGTTGCGTCTAGAAAGACAAACCAAAGAAGCCAGGTGCTGTTCCTAGACTAGGAAAGCTCTCACCACCAGAGTCCAACTCCGTCGAGGGAGGATACTGGAGCATGCTTCCCGTATTACTGACTGGCTGGACATAGCCAAAAGCCACAGGCTGCTGCAGACCAGCATCCTGATATGTCCCAGCACCAGCAAGAAAACCTGCCTGCTGTGGACCGAAAAAGACAGCATCATCCGCCGGCCTCTTCTGCGCCTTTCGCGGCCACGCAGACTCATCAGCCTGCGCATGCACGCTTCCGGCTGTGCGTGTTGTTGACATTGATGCTGATGTTGATGACGATGGCGTAGTCTGCTGGATATCGCCCCATCGTCGCTTGAGCTTATTGAGCTCTTTGCGCAGCGAACTGATCTCTTCAGCCTGGCTGATCTGCTCGCGGTCTTCATTCGTGCGCACATACTCGCACTCATCCTGCCAGCCGCGCGCAATGCACGCGCGACATGGTTTTGCGCGATCGCACTGCCCCATGTGTCAGTCAGTCACTGTTTTGAATGTTTATTTTGTTTTCATTTTAGTAACTAACCTTGACTTTGCGTTCGCGGCATTTGATGCACGACTGCTGCGGTCTGTTTTTGGTCTTGACTGACTCGGCGTCTGCTGCAGGCGGATCCATCGAGTCGCATCACATCTGTCATGGATGTAGAAAGAAGGAAAGCAAAACAGACTGGCTACTGCTCTTTCCAATAAACCATTGTGATTATTTGCCGTTTTTGTCCTGCCCTATCTGTATCTGATCCCGTCTGACCAACATCGACCGATCACGGTTCCATGTGGCAATGAACGAGCTCAACAGGTTTACTTAGTATCTAGCGACTGAAGTCAGTCGGTCAGTCAATCACACACGCACACCAGACGTGCGGAAAATGAAACTATCGACCAGCTAGCGATTTTAGCTTGCTGATAGTCGGCCGCAGCAAGAGGGGAATGTTGGTTTGTTGACGACACTTGATGCAGCGCGCTTGTATTAAGCGCTAATCAGATGGAATGTAATAGGTATCAACTGTAGCTACCAATTGACACGAGAATAGGAATGCGATTGATCATTACTGAAGTTTGAGTTGAAGTTGAAGTTGAAGTTGAAGTTCGCTTACTCGAGGTTGGTCGGCAACTTCACCGCATGCTTATGTAATCTCTCTACTGGAAACCATCTAAACATGGTAATAATTTGACATCAATAATATATTCGCTCGAATCAACCATCAGAAATAATTAAAAAAAAGAAAAGAGAAAAGGGGGAAAAGAAAACAAGACTAGCCAGCTTCACATCAATCCATCATCCATCAATCATCAAATCGGATCTGTTCTCTCCCTCTCTTTCTCCGTGGTCTCTTTACTGTTTCTCCCTCGGCGCTGTTTTTTGTCTTTTCTTTTCTTTCCAGCTCGAGTAAGCCCTAATACATGTATACACAACAAATTTAACCCCAGTCTAACCCTCTATACCTCATTTCCCTACAAATTGATCGATTCGACTCGATTCCGGGGTTGCTAATCAACTAACTTGTTGAATCATTGGCTTGGTTAGTTTGGCAAGTCTAACTCTTTTGAAACACGTAGAAAGACCATAAGACAGAATATAAAATAAAGCAAAAGAAAAGAAAGGAAAGACAGAAGCAAGAGCGAAGACTGAAGAGCGAGGAGTTCTTGATGTCGCCGATTTTTTTAGGGGTTTTGTGCTTTTTTTCTTTTGCAAACGCTTGATATTTTTGGCGGGCAGGTTGAAAAGTCCAAATGAAAAAAGAATGAAAAAAAAGGGCAAACAAAAGGGGACAAAGAATAACAGACGTAACTCATATGATGTACTATCGATAATTGATAGATAAACAGTTCGTATGCAGTCTTGCGACAACACATATAGAAAAAGAGACACAAGATTTTGGTCGAGAACTTGATCAAAAGACTGTGGGTCCGATTGATGGCGATTTAGGTTGAACATTGAAAGCCAACAAGAGAAGAAAAAAGATACAAAAGCAAATTTCATATATGCGACAATTTACCTTGCCTTGCCACGCTGAGAAATGAAGATAGAAAAAACGACGACCGATGCATAGAAGATAGGAAAAAGAACCAAAAAAAAAAAAAAAAAAAGGAACAGGTGATAATGCGACGACATCAATGCAGTAATGAGAGGTTTCAATCCCAGGGCCATTAAATCAAATTCGTCAACAAGCGCCCTTCCACTCTATGATGATGATGATGATGATGATGATGATGATGATGATGATGATGATGATGATGATGATGATGATGATGATAACGATGATGATGGTGATCAAGAAGATGATGATAATGTTGTTGTGTAGTGTGTCCGAGTCGTATGTATTTCCAGTGCCCACCACGCCCAATGAGTTGAAATATGATTCGAATATGATTTTCCCCCAACCCTAGTTCTGATCCGGTGTTTCAAACTGTTCCAAATTAGAGAGAAGAGAAAATAATGTGTACAAGGAAAAGCAAAGACCCCCAGGAATAGAAAAGCAGGCGAAACGAGAAAGCTTTATAAAACGTGGCCAGACATATAAGATGACGATGTTGAGAGGGGGGGTGCGGGAAATAGATTAAAAAAAAAAAAAAAAAAAAGCAAGAAGAGGCTCTAGGTGACTAGCCTTTCGTCAAATTTCTGCCTGGCTTCCTCGACCCATAATTCTAGGCGAAGTTCGCCAGCCTCTACTCGTCGTACTGGTACCGTTTTGGCTCGGCCGTTGATCTTGGGTAGTAACGGTTGTTGCGAATGGCTGCCCACTTTGCTGACTGAAAAGGGCGCCGTACACGACCGCACATGCACTTGACCTGGTTCGGCGACGATCCAGGTTTGCTCTTCCTTGGTGGTGCCGACTGGTGGCAGGGCATCTTCTCGCACTTCGATGCACACGGTGAAACCAAATTCGTCATCACGCGGCAGTGGCGTCAGCCGGGCACAGGCGGAGGCGAGGCGGGCGAGACAGGCTCGGAACTGGGCCTCGAGGTCGATGGATTGAGCCGTCGAGGCGGGTTTCGAAGCCTCTTCCTTGCGTTCTTCAAACGTGGTGTAGAGTTCGCCGACAGGCACGTGCGGGAAGCCGGACAGGTCAAAGGCATAGCGCTCCATCGGCTGATTCGTCCGCACTGAGGAGATTATGACGGTGACAGCGGTGATGGTGCCCTTGAGGATCTCGCTCTCGACAGCGATGGCTACATCGTTGATGTAGTCGCAGACTTTCGGATGGCGTGATTGACGGACGGGATAGTTGTAGGCGCGCACGGGCAGGAAGGTGGCTCGCGGATAGACGTTTCGAAGGAAGAGGATCTGGTGCATGGCAACGCTGAGGAAGTTGGTAAAGGAGGCAGCGATGGCCGCCTGGGTGTCGGGCAGATTATTCTCAGAGGACGCGCTGAGCGGGGTGGTGGCGGCGGTCATGGTGTTGACAGTGGTGCTGCTGCTTTCACTGGTCATAGCCATGACTATGGTCGCAGGGGCCGCAGTAGTGGTGGTCGTGGAGGAGTCTAGGAGAATCTGTCTGCTGTTCCCCTCGGTAGCTGATCATTGCTCTGTTTCCGTAGGGACAGGGGGTGGATGGAGAAGAGTTGAGGGGAGGTTGGGTTGTTTGAACAACAACGCAGTCGGCGTGTCGGACCCCTGGCGATGGGAGCGACGCCAATGTGCGACGAGAGGACGACAGGACAAGCAGCGAATTTTGCAGGGATTTTTCTTTCGAAATTTTGTGTATAGTGGTGGTGGAGTTTGATGCTGGTGGTGGCGGTAGTGGTTGCAGGTGGTCGTCGGGACGGTCGTTATCGGCGGGCGCCGTGGTCGAGCGAAGAAAGCAAGGCGGGAGGCGGAAACGAAGAACCAACGTAAACGGAGCCAGCAAGCGCTAGACAAACCCGCCGGCAATAATAATCAACAGGCACAACAACCGCGATGAATAATAACAACGCCGGTAGCGACTTTCTCAAGTAACAAATACGCTCTTTTGCTTGTCGCCGGCAATTACGGCTTCTCCCGGGGCGGGGTGGGTGCTGTTCAGAGACACACAGTGGAGGGTTGTGCGTACAGTGGCAGCCTCGCAGTGACGGTTGCGCTTATAGCTAGTTATTATTATGGGGATAGCAACAGAGGTCGCTCGCGGTGGAGAGAGCGATATAGAGAGGGGTTATTTCCACCAACACACGCACACACGCACACACTCAAGAGAGAGACAGAGCGACGGAGTGAGAGCGTGCGAGGCAGGGCATAAGGACCAACGGTGTAGGAATGCGTCTGCCAGAGGTTGAGCGCGCAGAACTTGGCTGATGAGCGGTCACGTGTCTGCGTCATGGGTTTGGATGCGCAGCAGAAATCGAAGGGACTAAAAAAAAACCATAAAAAAAAGAAAAAATTACAGCAAATAATACAGCAGGACAGCTCCACCGCATGGTGGGATGATGCTGGCTACTAAGAGAACTTAGTGAGAGTGTCGATCATCGAGGGAGGGGACGCACTGGACAGATCCGAGGCGAGCCAGCGAGTTTGACCAGCGAATGATGCATCCAAGTGCGGGCAACCGGGCATTCTCTTTTTCTCTCTCTCTTTCTTTTTGTTTGTTGATGCATCTACGTATGTACTGACGCTCTTGTCCATGCAGTTTGTTGGCCTCTTTTCCGGGATGAGGTATATCAATCATATCAAACCGCCGAGACCGCCACACCCGGGTGGTTAATATTATTAATTCATGGACTGACTGACTGCTAATAATGCTTGCTGCTAATTGGCAGCTACCAGGTAATAGAACAGGCTTGTCCGCGAGCAGTTACGTGGTTACTTGGCCAGCAGTGATTGCTGGATTTCCAGCCAGTACGAGGCCGCGGGGACCTGGGCCGGAGGAGGCACTATATCAGGGCATTAATAATACAAAGTTACTTGTCATTTTGAAGCCTGTATACTAGATACGTAGTACGTAGTATAGGTGGCATATATAGCCTCCGGCGCTGTTAGCCAGCTGTCAGTTGCTTTCAGCAACTAAAAGCATTCACTAGAGAGAGTCCTGAGCTCAGTGATGTCTTGATTAGCTGCTTCTTCCTGGTGCAGTCAGTATCAGCTCGGTGAGGACTTAGGCCCCATGCCCCCGCTGCGTCGGCGTCATAGGCGCTCCCCGGGGCTCTGCCTGCGCCCTTATAGGCGCACGCGGGGGCTGCCCGCCGCTACCCACCCGCCCAAGCAGCCTATGAGTGCGCGTATGACCGCTTAGCTTGTTACGGTTGACGAAACATAGTCGATACTTGAGTGTCCGGGAATGGAGAGGATATGAGGGCTAGTAGTAGTAAATAATAGTAGAGACCCGTCAGACAGAGATCTGTTAACCTCGTCTTTACTCCTCTTCGTCTTCCACCAGCTCGGGTCAAGAGAGAGCATACATGCTTCTGCATTATGAATAATCCTCATGTCTATTGTTGTTGTTGTTGTTGTTGTTGTTGTTGTTGTTGTTGTATGTCGAAAAGGTGATGCCTCTTATTGAAGAACAATGCGATGATATCGTGATCCCTCCCACCGCCCAATCAGCAGACACGGAGTGGGGCGCGCCTGCTAAAGAAAACTTGCAGTGGATATGCTTGCGGGGCCCACTGCCGCCAATCAGCGCCGTTGGTTTCCGTGTCCCGCTGGGAGATCTAGCCACTCGCAACCCGCCCTCGGCCCCACCGGCAGTATCGCCGTGACCATAATTACCGTCGTTTCCCACACAGCGCCCACCGTGGGCCGGTATGCTGCCCGTCACGCCCCGTTCCCTCCACCGCGCCGCTAGTTGGCCGATTAAATTACCCCTCCACTGGCTCTAACTTCTTGGATACTGCCTTCATTGTTGTTATGCGAACTCGACGTTGCTGCTAATTGCTACGCGCCATCTCAACGGACAACAAAATCCCACTACGAGAACCATCAGCACGCACGACTGGTCGGTTTACCACGCCCAGAACGACGCGTCTCTGAATGTTGCCCCTCCCAGGCTCCATTGCATTGACAACCATCCAATAAGAAAGAAAGAAAAAGTCACGGTCACGTCAGGGCAGGATAGCCTCACATCCCCACCACCATGGAGCAGGAGCTCCTCCAACTGCTCGCTGCCACCCAATCCCCCGCAGCCGACACGCGGAGGTCTGCTGAACTGCAGCTGCTGCACTCGTACTCCAACGAGGCTTTTCCTCTGTCGCTCGTCGCCGTCGCCTCGCATGAATCCGTCGACCTGCCGCTGCGGCAGTCGGCCCTGTCCGTTCTGCGCGCCTTTGTCCTAGCTGCCTGGTCACCCCTCCTCGACGAGTTCAAGGGCCAGGTGCTCGTCAACGATGCCAACAAGGCCACCTTGCGCCGCGCCCTCCTCGACCTCGCCACAACCACCGACACCAACCGCAAGGTGAAGGCCTCTGCCAGCTATGCCGTGAGCAAAATCGCTGCCGCCGACTTCCCGGAAGAATGGCCAGACCTGCTTCCCTCCCTGATGCACATCATCAACGACCAGTCCAGCAGCGATGGCGCTCTTCACGGCGCGCTGAAGGTCTTGTTGGACTTGGTGGAAACCGGCTTCAGTGAAGAGCAATTCTTCAACATCGCCCGCGAACTCGTCTCGAACCTCTTTACCGTGGCCACCAACGAATCGCGCAAGACCTTCTTGCGCGCTCTGGCCGTTTCTGTCTTTCGATCATGCTTCGACACCTTAGAGATGGTGCTGGAGCAGCACAAAGCCGCCGTCAAGCAGTTCATGGACGAGGCCCTTTCCGGCTGGTCGCCCTTCTTTTTGACCGTGATGAAGGCTCCCCTCCCACAGCGTCCATCTGAGGAAGAGGAGTCGAAAGATGCCGAACTTCCCACACAGTGGAGGGGTGCTATTGCCCTGAAGCTGCAGGCAATCAAGGTAGAGAGAGACCTACAATTTTTCTTTCAAAAAAAGGATTGTTTTTTTTTTTGTCTAATGCGTGGCTTTTTCTAGACCGTCATGAAAATCCGAATGGTTTTCCCAACACTATTGACCACACAAAGTCCGCAGCTATTCACCACTCTCTGGGAAGAACTGTCCAATATCCAGAGTCACTATTTTGACATGTACATCGAGGATGAACGCCAGGGCCGGCTCGAAGATGCAGATGGCTTGCCATATACTTTGGACTTCCTCGTCTTGGAAGAAATTGATCTCATGCAGGCCCTGATCAAAGCTCCTCCCGTCAAGGCTGAACTACAAGCGCAGTTGCAGAACGCAGGCCAGGCCGCAACTAGTACTGGCTGGCTTCCGGAGATCATCAAGCTGGCAGTTTCCTACGCCCAAATCACGACTGAAGAAGAAGGCTTGTGGGATATTGACGTGAATCTTTTCTTGTCTGAAGAAACCTCGGTGACGGCGAACTATACGCCCAGGACGTGTGGTGGTGATCTCTTGATCAAGCTCGGGGAGTGGCTGAAAGTGACCGTTGTCCAAGCATTGGTAACATATGTCAACACTCTCTTTGCTGATTCCGCCTCGACGTATTTAGCCCCTTTACAGAAATAATTTTGAGAAAAAACAACTAACTTCATTGACAGGTGGAAACTACGCGAGGCTGCCTTGTATATTTTGAACCAGCTGCTCCGTGATTTCAACGAGGTTGAGCAACAAATTCCCGTCGATGTAGCATCTGGCTTCACCAACAGCATTCAGTTTGCTCTTCAAAATGAACAGGATTTCCTACGCGCTCGTGGCTATCTGCTAGCCGGTGCCCTTTCTCAGACGGCAGGCTCTGGGTTCCAACAGGTTGCAGCTGGTTACCTCGACGCGACAATGAAGGCAATTTCTCAGGACTCTTCGGAAGTGGTCCAAGTTGCTTCTATTCGCGTGCTTCAGGATCTATTGCCAGCCTTGCCATCAACCTCCACACAGCCGATGCAAATTCCGATCATCACTTCCATATCCCAATTCATTGCTGCTCATGACTTGAGAGAGGGGACCGACAATGACGATCTCAAAGTGACTCTTGCGGAAACACTCCGTGACACCATCATGGTCGAGGCCAATGTTGTTCTCGACTCCACAGCTCTGGACGTCTTGTTCAACGTGGCGAGTAACGGCGCAGACAACTTCCATCTGGTGATGATCGTCACGGAATCCTTCGAGGATATCGTGCAGTATGTTTCACAGCAAGGTTTCGATGCATATGTTCGGCTGTGCGAAAAGGTCCTGCCATCCCTGACCGGCGCCATTGACGTTGGGAACATGACCCAGGAAAGCGCGCTGACCGTTTTGGCGGCCGACCTTCTCCGTGCTCTGGCCGACTATGGCTCCGAGCCTCTGCCCAATGGATTTGTGGCGACTGTGATGCCAAAGCTGAACCGCCTGCTGCTTGACTCCAACGATGGAGAACTCATTCGACCAGCCACGTTGGCGGTCCGCCATATTCTGGCACACGACTTTAACCAATTCCTCTCATGGCGCGAGCCGGAACAGGGCAAGGAGGCCATTGAGACAGCCCTGGTGATCATCGACCGCCTGCTAGGTCCCGGCGTTGATGATATCGCCGCCGCCGAGGTTGGTCAGCTGGCTGCGGAGCTGGTCGAAAAGGCCGGGTCTGAAAAGCTGGGTCCGTATCTGCCACAGCTGCTCCAAGCAGTTGCCCGACGTCTCGCCACGGCCGAACAGCCTCAGTTCATCCAGAGCCTGATTCTCGTATTTGCCCGGTTAACGCTCATCAGT
Organism: Talaromyces islandicus; assembly: GCA_000985935.1. Lineage (NCBI taxonomy): Eukaryota > Fungi > Ascomycota > Eurotiomycetes > Eurotiales > Trichocomaceae > Talaromyces > Talaromyces islandicus. The sequence continues at coordinate 3,559,512 of CVMT01000001.1, read as the reverse complement.
GCTCGCGAAGTGGTTGACTTTTTAGCTCAAGTTGACCTCGGCGGCCAAAGCGGGCTGAGTGTCGTACTGAGTAAATGGCTGGAGAACTCTGTCAATTTTGCCGGCTACGATGAAATCAAACAAAATATCATTGCACTGTCCAAGCTATATAACCTCGAAGATCCTCGCGTAGCCCAAGTTCAGGTGAAGGGGGACCTTATTATTCAAGACACCGGCCGAATAAAGACCCGCTCACAAGCCCGCAACAACCCAGACCAATTCACCAGCGTTTCAGCCAATTTGAAGATCATCAAAGTGCTTGTGGAAGAGCTTGCTGGAGCATCTGGCAACAAAGAGATCGACGCGGCCACAGCCGCCGCTCTTGAAGAAGCTGACAGTGAGGACGACGAGTGGGAAGACATCCCGGGCAACACACTGGATCTAGGTCTTGGAGTGACCAAGCAGGAGCTGATGTCGTTTGGGGAGGGCGGCAGTGAAGGCGTGTTTGCTGTTCGCAAACGAGACGACGAGACGCAGGGCTTCCTAGTACAATTCTTCCAAGAAGCGTCAACCAAGCCCGGATTCCAAGAGCTCTTTGGCGTGCTCACTCCCTCGGAACAGGAGAAACTTCGCAGCTTGGGCTGATTTTGCTACCTAGATGTTTCTATCTAGATAAATCCTTTCTGAAGAGAGTGGGTGTTTTTTGTATAATGCGTACACGAGGTTACGAAGTGACGCCGATCTACAGTTGACTGGATGCAATACATAGACTAGAAGTTGTGTGATCCTTAGATTAATAAAATTCAACCCGACTGCTCTAAAAATACCTGCTATTAATGTCTCAATTAAGCCTGGCCATGCTGGATATACGCCGAGCAAGCAGCTAACGGCTTGGCGCTGGCCTGGTTCATGACCTGTCACCGGCTCCCGGCTTCTATCTGAGCTGTCGCTTTTCATTGCTTTTTCTTTTATTCTTTCTTTCTTTCTTTTTCCTTTCTTTTCTTTTCTTTTCTTGTTCTCGTGATTCCACCCGGGAGAAACACGGCCAATGCCACTGTCAGCGATCGACTAATTCATCGATACATACGCATTACATACTCAGGAGGGGTACCCCCCACGGGCATCTTATCTCCAGCCAACTATTAATTTACAAGGGATGACGACGTCCTCGGACTCGATCTGATAAAAATTGTCATTCCCGCTTCGTTTCGTTTCTTTTCTACCTTTTCCTCTAGTCTCTCATTTGGTTAATTCATTCATTGAGTTTTTCTTTCGCGGAAATACTCACGGAAATGCATCTCATTGCCTGAAAGACGGCACGGGCGAGAAGGCAAAATATCCAGATGTCAAAGGCGCAACTGGCCTCTGAGCAGGCTATCCAAGTCGATGTACACCGCGATTCTTGTCCTGTGACATGTACTTGAGCGCTGACTGATAAAAGGAGACCACGGATGCCGAGAGCCTTTACGACGAAGAATCCGTGCTCGAGTCGAGCAAGTCGATAGTGAGCTCGGTGTACGACTATCTATGGGAGAATGGACGCAGGTTGGTCCTCATGGCATATTTTTTGTTTAAGCAGCCACTAACAGCACCCAGATACCATGCATACCGCCAGGGTCAATATCCCTTCCCCAACGACGAACGCGAACAGGACCGCCTCGACCTGATGCACTGTCTCTGGAAAGAGCTGCTCAATGGCAGTCTGTACCGCTCACCGCTCCAAGAGGAAAACGTCGAGCGAATTCTCGATTTTGGCACGGGCACGGCCAACTGGGCCCTCGAAGTCGCGGAGCTATTTCCCTGCGCCGAGGTGCTCGGAACCGACCTGAGCCCGATCCAGCCCATCTGGTCGCCGGCCAACTGCAAGTTCTTTGTCGATGATGTCGAGAGTGAGTGGGCGTATTCTCCCTCCGAGGCGTTTGATTTCATCCACGGCCGCGCCATGGGCGGCAGCGTCAGCGACTGGCCCCAGCTGCTGCGCCGCGTGCATACACACCTGAAGCCTGGCGGTTGGGTCGAGCTGCAGGAGTTTGAGTGCATGGTGACCTCAGACGACGGCACGCATCGCGGAGTCAACGAGTTTCGCGAGTGGTGCGCCACTGTCGACGACGCCAGTGTCAAGTTTGGCAGGCAGATTGGAGTCGCCTCGGTGCTGCGAGAGAAGCTTGAAGCTGCCGGATTTGTTGACATTGCCGATGACATTTACAAGGTTAGCCCTCTAACTTTCTACGCCGTGTCTCTATACGTATGTCTAACTCGTTAGTGTCCCGTTGGCCCGTGGCCGCGCGACCAACGGTTGAAACATATCGGACGCGTGCATCTGGCCTGTTGCCTCGAGGGCATCGAGCCTTACTCCCTAGCACTCTTCACTCGTATCCTCGGCTTTTCCTATGACAAGTTCCAGGCATATATCCACGATGTCAAAAAGGCCGCCCTGAACCCCAACAATCATTTATACGTAGCCTTTCACTTCATCTATGGCCGGAAACGGCGGTTGGACGAGATGTAGTTTTTTTAATATCATCCTTGACGTGTAGGTAGTTATTCTCAATTATTCTTTGCTCCGTTGGGAAAAAAAAAAAGATGAACTGAAGCGTAGTGGAAAACCAAATAATACGGTTTCCACTAATTTCTCGCCAACTTTAGATGCAAGAATGCCGCATGATAGCTTTCATAGATATAACATAGCCATGAAGACTCGATCAAGTTTTAGCTCGAGTAGAACCAGAGGAAATAGAAGGGAACAGAAAGGACCTTTCCCTTGTTTCCAAATGCCCTTGGCCGTGAAGGTTGACTATGATACTCTAATATTTAATAGACCAGGCTAAAGCGTATGTCTGGTAACCAGGTGAAATATGCATTCCTTAGGTGCTGTGTAATCCGGGGATACCAAGACCTTCTCAGTACGCAAAGATGATCAATACATACACTTTTTGACGTAAGTTTGATTGCAAGTCCTTATTACCAAAAACTTGCCATAGCGGAAATATGACCAATGCAAGTCATTGACGCACATATGATAGCAACTCCTTATTAAACTAGGATATATTCTCCAAAATTTGGATATCCTCATTTTACAAGTTTTACCGCATAGTCATTCAACATGGAGTTGAATAATAATGGTAAAATCTTATATATGGAGCCTAGGAAAGCCGACTGTAAACTATGCAACGTCTGGTTCAGCTATCAGGGAAACAAACCGCATTCAGGATTTAGAGCGCGTGAGTCCAGATGTATCCTCTCTCTTGACGGATTGAATTCCTGACCACATCTAGTCTATCGCAATCAAGATGATGGGAAAATCAAATTGAGCGAGGTAGCAGTCATCCGAGACGGTGACAAGTGCTTTTTTCTCGATGAAAAAAATGCAGAGTGGGACGCTGGCAGCTTGAAGTTTTCCCATGACAAAGAGCAATATAAACCGGCACGCAGGAAGAGTCACCGCTGCTACCTGTTTCACGAGCTGTGTTGGGACCGTGTTATGGATCATTTTTGCCCTGATGAACTGGACTTGGTCAGTCTCCACAAGGCGCTATTTTATTTTTCACTTAAAGGTATTTTTAATGTCTTTTCGTATGGCTTTGTCGGGGCAAAAAGCAAACATCTGACGATTTGTAGGGCCCATGTTCAACAATTTTTTCTATCGACTAGCCGGAGGAGAAGTTGAAAGGGATAGTTACAAGTCTGAAGAAGAAGAGCCCTTTGATTCCTTTCTTTTGATACCCAATATCAAGCAGATTATGAGACGTCAGGTACCGACCCCTTCCTTCATTAACTACAACAATTCTACCAAAGACTCTACTGGAAGGTTGGCCAACGAAACCGATGTCTTTGCGGCACTTCCAGCTGAGGTTCGACAGATAATCGCATTTAATCTCGCAACCCAGGACTTTCTTGCCCTGCGTAGTGCCTCGAGATCAATGGCGCCACTCTTTGAAAGCATGCCATTCTGGCAATCCCGTTTTTGCATCAGCGGAGAGTACGGGTATCTTTATCATGCAATTCGAGAATCCACCCGTGTCAAAACGAATGGCGAAATTGATTGGCGAGGCCTCTTTATCCGTATGAAAGGGCTAAAGAGCACACCGGAGCTTTCGTTCCAGGCCTGTGTATGGGACTCTCTGAGACAGTTGAAAAGTGCAACTCGGGCATTCCAGTCTGGGACTGCTGAAGTGTCACGGTGCGGTCATTACCATAACTATCCCGTTTCATATGCAAAGAATACACATCAAGAATCAATTAAGTTTGATAAAGCTGAAAAGTCGGTTTCAGTTAATATTTCAATGGTCAAGATTGGATATGAAGCATATGTCACTGGTCTGATATTTGAGTTTGAAGATGGGACGCCACCAGTCGCGATCGGTCATTTTTTGCCCGGAATGGACGATTATTATCCATCTTCTGACGAGATTTCAACCTATTCGTGTCATTTCGCATATCCAGGAGATATCGTGCGGAGTGCGCATCTGAATCAATTTCTTGGCTTAAGTTTCTGCAAGGATGGCAATGGCGTTCACTCGATAAACGTCATGAGCCACGACGACCGTCCACTATGTACCGCTTCCTGCTTGCAGAACACGACGGACAATCGCACAACCCTCGTTTTCGATAAAGTCACCGAGGTCATTGTCACATTAGATGTAGGTCCCCTTTAAACTTGCTATGTGCTGGCAGAAGCTGAGATTGGACTTAGCATTGCAAGGTTGTCGACCTGGAAGTCCACGGCACTTTCGAGGACCAGGGGTCCGCATCAAGCTTTCGTTAGGTTATACTCGAGGAGGTATTTACGCCCTAAAAGTTACTGGCTCCGGGTTATAGTTTGGGATTGCATTCTCCACTTGGGTTCAAAATTTTCCTACTAGGGGGTACCCATATCACAAACAAGAATACACATTTGTGATGTCGGAAATAGATTGAAAGTCCTCTCCAGGTGTTTTTCCCAGGCTGCATTCTGTAGCTATACCGAACTGAGCTTGCCTAAAACGCTCTTTGCAACGTCAATCTTGTGTTGAGTGCCTGCCGCGTCATTGGCGTGAACGACAGGATGTCGTTTGACAGTGCCACCATGGGTCCAGTATCCTTGGGTCCGATAAAGTGCCGATGGCCCCAGTCCCCGTAGCAGATGTGCAACCCCGTTTCAACGCCTGGAGAAACTGCGTTGATGAGTCTCGCAATCCTCTCAACGAAGTCCTCCAGGTACGGTTGCGGGAGCCAGGGCTTGAAATGCGGCAGATAGTGGCCTTCTAGAGGCATCATCCCACCCTGCAATACTTCCTATGGGAGGTTTAGAAGATAACTAACCAAGGCGATCTCCGTAGAGTCCTGCGAAAGCCACTAGAAGACGGCAAAAGAGGGGGAAAGAATCATCCTTGGCTAAGGAGTATTGCCTCTAATGGCCATTATTTTTGTTGAGAAATACTGCCTTAGCTCTCCATTCAGCCAGGTGAATGATCTTAATTTACCAGGGCTTCTAGTACAATATCGAAGATATTTCCCGGTAATAAGCCTAACCCTAATGGTGCAGTATCATCAATTGATGACTAACCAATCGAAATATGAATACGCTGGTTACTACATAAAGAGGTTTCCTCAATCAGAATTGGCTCTATTTTGATAGTTCACTTGATAGAAGCGTGCTTTAGTTAACCATACCAATGGCATGCTCCACGGGGCCATTGTTCAACGATAATGTCCGTTTCAAGGTCATATTTCACATTCCATTTAACCTTTATCAATAGATATAGTACCCCATCTAACAAAAGGAGTCCACTAGCTTTTTATTGTTCTTCATTGACATCATATCAGCCAATAAGCCGCCATTCTAGAGGTCATGGCTCACCCAAGGCGCAGTACCCGATATAATATAGTCATGAGACTGGCACCGGTACTCTTCGGGAACCGCCGGTGTAGAATCCCCTCTTCTCAAGGGTATTCTTCTACTTTTTCCTCCTCGTCCCCTTTTTTCATTCCTGGCAGTCTTACGTTTGTGAACAGGTAAGCTCAACTCATGTGTTTTAGTCTGTGTGTATGAGCTAACTGCTTAGTTGATATCATACCACAAATAACAAACACGTCTACGCTTTAACTAGCGTAATTTCTGGTGTACACGAGCATGGTATACCCTCGTACGCTTACGGAGGTTGATGATTTCCGACCCCTTTATGGGAGATGTCAAACGTTTTGGCAGAACGTGCCAATGAACTACTTCGGTAGAAACGACTTACTTCGAGGGGGATGGATATCCCAATTTCTCAGAATATGCATGTGTCGGCCAACCGACATCGATTTTTGGTTGTTGAGGCAGAAAGGTCCAAAAGGAATGGGGTTCTTCCAGAACCAGGATGTCTTACCAGCGCCGAGATACCAGTTATTTGGTGGGGACCTTTTTTACACCTTATTTATGTGGCCTAGGAGAGCACTAGCATATGAGGACAGACCAGCGAATCACCACCAACGCCGCCGCCGCCACCCCGAGAATGGTGGCCCAATTAAGTCCAGTTTTGCCATTTATATCCCTGGATTTTGAATAGATCATCATCCACATGCACGGGGGCAATGTGGTCATCAGCCACCAACAACCTGCTGCGCGGCAGCCCCGGCCGGCCCGGGTTGCCAAGAAGAAGGCCACCAGCAAGGCCAGAAAGAAGGCCATAATGACCATCGAAGGTCTAGTAAGTAGTGATGGATACTGCCTATAGTTTAGGTCCAAACTAACTGGGTTTGTCAGACGGGGGAGATCGCCCGCCTAGAGGCTGCAGAGAAGGCGGCCCAGGCAGCTTCCCGCCTTAGGCTGCAGAAACTGCAGCAACTGAAGGCGGAGAAGGAGAAGAAGGAGAAGAAGGAGGAGGAGGAGGAGGAGGGAAAGAAGAATGAGGAAGGAGAAGGAGAGGAGGAGGAGGCGGACGGGAGGGAGGAGGAGAAGGGAGAGAAGATGGAAATTTCACTCCGTTGATTTTAGAGGTTGTTAAATTTGGCTAATTCGTAGCTTTATCAATTAATATTGGAACATTCTGAGCGCTTTTAGTTGTCCTAAATACATGAAATTACATCCATTAAATAACATACTTCCAGTTTCTCCTAATTATATGTAATTCACCATTTTCTTTTAAGATAATAGATGAGGAACGGCGATTGCACCTAAATATTATTAGAATTGGTTACATCTAGAAGCTCATTAAGTGACATTCTTCAAAGTTAGTACCGTAAATATACTTTCACACAATAAGTCATGCAGAAAAACCCATCTGAAAGGGAATGTCAATGTTCAAGCACATGGAGCAAGATCAGTAAATAACCAAGCAGAAGGGGAATCACAAACATGTTGAGTTAAGAAAATTGATTTGGGGGGTTCATTTGGGGGACCCTATAGGGCCTTAATGGAGCAGCAAACCAGGGCAGCATTGGGGGAGGAGGGAAATGCATATTCATGGGCTGTGGTGCAATGGGACCGAGCTGAGGTGGCCGGTTCTGATGCGCTGCTTCCAGTGGGTAGATATGCATTTCAGGCGGCGGCTTGGGGGCTTCGACATGAAGCTGATCTCGATGGATGTTTCCATTCTCAGCCACAATCTTGTCAACCGCTGCCTTTCTCGCCTCTTGGACCTCACCCACGAGACGGGCCTGCCCATGGTCCAGCTCGTAGGTAGGGCATCCGTGCGGGGTGAAATGCTTGTACGCGGTTTTCGTGATATCGGCCTTGCATACGTCACAAATGAGCGTGCCGCACCTGCATCGGATTTTGTTGCAGCCGTCACCTTTGACGATGCTGACGCCGCACTTTGGACAAGTGCGAAGCAAAGCATTGGTCATCGCCTCTTCCACCTGTCGACGTTCTGGAACACCGCGCTCTTTTCTTGCTTCTTCGCAGCTTTTTGGTGTATGTGTTTCGTCGCGGCATAGTCGACAACTCACTCTACCGCAGTCTGGGTTCTGACAACGAAATTCTTTGTCCTGCTCAAGCGGCAAGCATACGGCCTTGAACTCACAGAATGAACAGCCTTCGAGCCCTTCTATCCCAGACCGTGTGAGTTCGTCCATTTGGTGGAGAAATCCCAGTCTCTTCAAAAAATTTTCGCCCACAACTTGCTGGAGGAGGTCCCTTTCAAACCCCGCTTGACACCCGCTTACATCAATACAGTTGATGTAGTAGTTCATCTGCGCGACCTGCGTCTCTGCGTGTTTTTTAATGCACTGATGACAAAAAAGATGCGATTCATACCCGTCGCAAGGGATTGCAACGTTGGGTGTCACGTCAGCGAAGCAACACTGGCATTCTACCAAATTTCCAACTTGGCGATATCTCTCTTCGAGAGCCCTCTCCGCTTCGGCCTTTTTATTGACAGCTAATACTCATGTTAAACAAATCCCTGATGGATAGTACTTCGAGTCACCATACCTTCCTTTTCAGAAACAGTCTTTTTGATCCGTTCGAATTCACGTTGTATTCCATCGGGGATAACTATTTCGTGTGTAGGCCGAGCACGGCGGAGTCTTCTCAATGGACTCCTACGCCCATCGTTTGGGCCCGGCTGTTCGAGATGATAAACTGCCTCGTATGAATCCAGCAGAGTTTTATGTCGTGATAGTAAGGTCCGAATTGTGCTATGTTGCACAAAAGGGAATTCATTGGCAAGCAGGGTCAACCTATATGCACAGTCAGCGTCGTGGATATTGATGTAGGTTGAACTGTCCACTCACGCAAACCTGCTATAATATGGGTCTGTCCTGGGTCGTTTCAGATCTTGCATAGTCGACCCGTCATCCTCTGGCCGCTTCCTCTTCGCCTGTCGCTTTGGGTAGAAAGGCCGTGCCAGGATATCATCTATCGATTCTTGCACTGCAACAAGGAGACTCGACTCATCATGAATCTTAAACTCATGGTTGGCATAGATCTGGCCAAGAGTCTTGTCGCAGATATCAGGGAAAAGGTCCCTTAGTCTGGCCATGAACACATTTTTCACATTGTCTGTCGCTTGAGGAACAGTATGAATAGAGGGCTGAGGGGGGGGTAAAGAAATGTTCGATGAAGGCGAATTCGACTGCCCCAAGTTAAAAGGACGCGGTGCCGCGTTTGCACGTCTGTTGACCATCGTGTCTACGAGAGTTTGGTGGTGCAATATAGGAGGAAGTATCGTGTGGCCGTTAATATGGGCTTTGTCTGTGCGTGTCTGGGATGGGAATTTATAAGTCGTGTCACACTTAAAAATTTGACGGTTAAAGCCTGGTTTCTGGAAAGGCTGGAGACGCTGAAAAGTCGATGAGGGCTCTAGCTGATGGGTAGGTCTCATGTGATTGCTTTGGGTCGCTAAAAGATGGGCGGTCTTTATTTGAGTTAGCTTGATGGTATCAAGGTCTTGCACGGACATCTCCCCAAACTAATAGCTAGGGTAGCGACAACTTAAAGATCATAATGTTCGTACCTCGTTGAAGGTTTTTGGCCTCCCAAAATTAACCGGGAGGCTGTAAAAATGGTTGGACCAGTTGCTACTTGTCGCAACTCTGTGTATGTGTGGCGCATGGGCAGCTTGGCCATAAGGAGGGATATTCAACGGGCTTAGGGGGTGTAGGAACCCTGTTAAAAAGTAAGTCATGCTCAGAAGAAAGCAGCAGCGAGGTTTCTCACCATTCTGGTGACTTGAAAGGTTGTCCATTTCGTCTCGCAAATGTTGAGGTTCCTTTTTGATGATGTATGGCAATCTCTTAACAGCTTGGCTATCTCGTTAAGGAGGAAAGAATTTTTTCAGACACGCATGCCTCGACTGACACACAGGCTCATTCCGCCTGAGTCACTCAAGGAGAGTCACTTCAATGCCGCGTTCCCGGTTTGTGTAATTCGAGTCGTCTCCCCTTTAGCATCCACGGTACATCAGATGCCCGAGAACCACTATGTTGACACGCGCATTCTGGCCTGAGACCGACTACCACCACGTTTCGTCGGTTCTATTTCATTGCCCAGGAGAAGAGCGCCTTCGAGTCCTTTTCATGCCAACGGCAGGCCGTATTGTGTGACATGGGGGGAATTTGTCTCTGGATGCACATAATATCCGCGAAGCCCCTCTCGGCGCTTGCTAGGCTAGACTGCAGGCTGACTGCTGGCTAGCTCTTGGGTCCGCCAATCCTCGACGTGCACCTTGTTGGAGTTTTCTGTTCTGGCTTCTATTTTGCCTGTTTATCCACGGTGGGAAGCATGCCCTTGTCTCCTGTCACACTTGCTACCGGTCGCTTTCTTTGTTCTCTTTTGGCGCCCTCTTTGTCGCCTGCATGGCGAGCTGCTCAGGCGCGAGACTAGACTGGAGGCCTGGAATGGCCGAATTTGCTGGATGGAGAGGCGAGTGCAATGGTGTTCAGTCAACAGTTTAGGCTGTCTCGAGATGCGCGGTCGAGTTGCCCCTCCTCGGCTTCCTCTTGGGGAAGGAGCACACCTGACGGCAGCCACAACCTCGTGATCCAGCCTCAGCGTCAGCTTCTCTTTTCCCAGGCCATTCCCTGTGCTTCACAGTTTGAATCATTACTACGACCATAATCTAAATTCCGCGCACGAGCCGCTGCGATTTGACTGTTTAGGGACCTTGGGTTATCTATTTCCGGCGGAGAGCTAGTCAACCAGCCTCTCGGGGTCTTCCAAACGACCAGCAGTGCCTCTCTTCTTCTCTCGAAGCCCAACTGTCGATGCTGACTGTCATCATTGCATAGCTAGCTTAACCCCCGGCGGCAGGGTTTCGATTAATCTCGAATTGGCGCGCAGCCGGCGGCAACGTACATTCAAGATCGAGCATCTATCTCTCTGTCTGGCTCAAGACTGTCGGACCTTCACAGCGGTTTTTTTTTTACTGCATTCGGCGACCAGCTTTCTCGATTCTTTATTCGACCATTCGCTGAATGAACATGCTCTCCAGTTTTCCCGCATCAAATGTTGTGGTAGGACATGGTTAGGGTCTGGTCGCACGTGTCAACTGTGCTAGGTCTAGGAGTGAATAATATTATTTCGACGGCTGGCCACGATCACCAGGTACTCGAGAGTCCAAGCATTTCCTATGTTATCCAAGGCCCTGCCAGCTACTTGTCTATGGGGTCTGCACTAGACAATACATGGTATGGTCTCTACAGTCTCTCCTGGGGTATTAGCAAGGTTATCGTTTTTGCTTAACGCAAGGACCACCGCTACCAACAGTGTAACCTCGTTTAAATCCTTCCTCCTCCACTCCCAAGTTCTTTGTCCAACAAGACTATTCTTTATCAACTGTCATTGTCGCCCGTATCTTGGGGCCGACGCTTGCCGTCGGTTTCAACCGGGCCGGTTACATTATTAGGTAAGGGCAAAGTTATCCACTTTCGCAGGGCGCGGCGTTCCGACCACACATCATCGACACAGTCCCCATTGATGATGTAGGCAAAGAGGCGAGGCGCGGGGGGGAAAAAGCTTAGAGCAAATCGAGTTTACTACAAAGAACAATGCTTCCCGCTTGTGCCACATCTAGCACACCTTGTGTGACAAATTTCACATACGCAGCATAGCTTATCTCAACACGCAAACCTCGAGCACCAACAATATCTGTCTCGCTTTGGTTTCTCACAGTCAAGTCCAACAGTATGGGTTCCGCTGACGTCGCCATGGATAGCGATTTGGCCGGAGACTCGCCTCACCTGCAGCTTGTCCCCGCAACCCCGGAAGAACACTTGCACGCACTGAACCTCAACAGCAAGGCGTGGAAGGGCCCGCTGGAACAGGGCCAGTACATCGAGCGTGAGCACCATCTGTCTCAGCAGAAGCTCACAAAGGATGGCGCGCTCACTTGTTGGATCTTGGTCGATGGCAGAAAACCGCCCAACTCGCGAACCATCCTAAGCTCCTGTGAAACGTACCGGAAGCCTGCCTACCTCGCGTACAAGGGGAAGGTTGAGGATATTGTCTGCCATGGGGTTGGGAGCGTTTTTGCACGGCCAGAATTTAGGGGCCGCGGCTATGCGGGGCGGATGATGGCCGAGCTGAGCGAGATACTCGACACCTGGCAGGCCGAGAACCAGCCCCGGAAGCAGGGTGTCTTTTCCGTGCTGTTTTCTGACATTGGCAAGAAGTTTTATACTAGATATGGCTGGAAACCGTTCATGTCGTCCCATATGACCCTGCCGTCAATCAATGAGGACCATTTCAAGACATCCGTGGCCATGGCCAAGTTGCCTGTCGCGAGACCAATGAGCGCTGACGATATCCGCCAGTCCATGTGCAACGAAATTGTTGAACAGAAGGAGCGCAACCTGCTGCGGGCTGCCTCGCAAAGGTCGCCAACAGCCAAGGTGGCAATTGCTCCTGACTATGACCATATGGTCTGGCACTGGGCGCGCGAGGACTTTTACGTGGAAAAAGGCATATTCCCCAGCAAGAAACCGTTGGTCCGAGGCGCAGGCGTCGACCACCAAAACGTGTACTGTGCCTGGGTGCGAACCATCGGCGACTCACCGGATAACCACACACTGTATATTCTGCGCTTCAGCTATGACGAGCCGGTGACAGTGCCGGAAGAAATGGGGACTATCGAGGCACTCGCTGCCGTTATCCGTCGGGCTCAGTACGAGGCACACGCACTAAACGTGAAAAAAGTGGAATTCTGGAACCCGACCTCGATGGTTGAAAAGGCGGCGAAACTGCTGGATCCAGACGTGCAGATCGAGCATCGCGAAGAGACCAGCATCTGCAGCCTGAAATGGAACGGGGCTAAGCAAGGACTGGGCGATGAAGTAGAGTGGTTCTGGAACGAGAAGTACAGCTGGTGCTGAGGGTCCTCTTCTCTTTTTTATCTCATCGAGAGTTTCTTGCCGTTCACCCCGTTTCAGTGTTAGCTACCGGCCAAGATGGTCGTCGTATTCTTAGTATAAGCATCGATATCCCCGGATGAAAATTCGAATCATTTCCTTTGGCTTCTAAACCTTTCATGCCAATTCCTAGAATTTTTCGCCGCGGCCGCCCCAGCTGTTTTCTTTAGTTCGTTTCGTTCTGATTCTTTCACGAAGCAGATCGAGACCGGGTCGGGAGATTTGTAAGAATTTGGCTAGAAATAACAGTATTAGTAAGTAGATAGTATTTGGTGTTGCAACTTCAATTTACCGGTAGCACATCCAAGGAGGCTTCACCACGCCATGCCTCGGGTAACAAGTCCTTCCAGGCGTGCAGGAATTCGGAGCGACCAATTGAAGAGCGCTCTATCGGGGCAAAGGCTTCCAGATACGTCTCGCCAATCCATTTGACAGAAGCATTCTTGTCCAGATTCGACCCTAGAACATTAAAAATTAGCCAACCTAAAGACCAATACTCGATATCTGGACGTACATTTCAGTTCCATCGGCTGAGAACCCGATCTCTCAACGAGACGGTTCAGAAGCGCATCGAACAAGGGCCGAGGGAATGGCTCCTCCTCTTTGTCATCGTCATCACTGAGAACAGCCTTCCACAGGTCATTCGCCAGAAACTGCTTCTCGAGATCGATGCTCTGCAGCACGGAGCCTTCTAGGATCCTCTTCCACGCATCGATTTTCATTCTCGCCGACGGCCGGAAGCCCACTATATTTTTGTTGTTCTCCGTATCAACATGCACAAAGGCACAGATCTCGGTCCAGGCGGCATTGCATTCTGCGTCTGAAAAGGGCACGTCGGCAATGATCGTCCTTTTGATACTTTCTCTCTCGCCCCGCGTCACCGCTACTTCTGGCTGACTCTCATCCGCCATATCAACATCGTTTCGATCGGCCTCGTACACCCGCAAGTTCTTCGCCAGCGCCTGCGCGACGACCGATGTAGCGCTGCCTTCGTCCAAACCGTGCACTTCCAGCGTAGATGCGCATTTGGCAATTGCCGAAACCGTGTCAGCCCACTCATCATTCCCGTTATTTCGTTCTTCCGCTTGCTGCTGCTTCAAAGGCACTAGCTGGCTGTTCTCGCCCGTGCTCGGCTGAACCAGATGTATCGAGTTGGACGACTGCACCTGTCGGATGCGAAACGTTTTGTCAGGCGTGCACAGGTTCACGTACCCGACATCCTGCCCTGAGGGATCTGACGGAGGAGATTTGAGATGGAGGCTATATTCATACACGAAAATATCAGCCTTGTTTCTGTTTTTCCTATGAGTAGGGCGATTGAATTCTTACACAGGTGCATTGTCAGCAGACAGTAGTTCGACGATTTCCGGCGTCAGTTCCAGGAGCCGGAATGCTCGTTGCTGGGAACCGTGTGTGAGTCGAATGCTTCGCGCTGCTTGAGTCGACATTATTTTTGTCCTCAATGTCAACGTGGTACTCGTGGTATAAACAGAAAAAGAAAACGAATGGATCCAGGCGGGATTTCGCGTTTGGGACGCGGCGAGGGACGTGTTGTGCACGGACCACTGCTTATCCATAATTATAGAGACTCAATACTGTACTTGCAAGTGTCAGTATTAGTAGTACGTGGTAGTAGCACTGAGGACTAAAGATTGAAGACAATCAATTGAAATCTATGCATCGATGCTCGTCAGTCGTAGAGCACAGCTATATGTAAATTTAATACACGAAAATAAAATAGCACATTGCATGAATGGTCAGTTCAACTGGCAAGGAATAATGCCGCGCCCAGATACCCCAACTCCCAGCCCAAAAAATGAGAAATCCAATAAATCAAATATTAAACACACCAATAAGAAAATGTCGGCCTGGCGATTGTCAAATCAAGTTGTATATATCCCCTTATCGGTCCATCTCAAACTCGGCTTGAGGAGACGTCTCTTTCTGCAACTCTTTCTGGGCGCCTTCTTTCTTCTCTTCTTTCTGTGCCCTCGCAGCAGGGCCTTCTTCACCGCCCTTATGCAATTGGGGTCTTATCACCAGTTTCTCGTTTGTACCTTTCTGTTCCGTCTTCTTATCCACTTTCTTGTCGTGTTCGCTTGCCTTTTTTTCCTCTGCCTTTTTCCGTTCTTTGTCGTTGGCCCTTTGCTTTTCCTTTTCTTTTTCTACCTCGGCCTCCTTGTCTAGGTCGTGCTCAATTCCGTTTTCCCGGTCTTTAGCACGCTGGATTTCCTTCTCCTTCTCCTCTTCCTTTTCTTCCATCTTCTTCACTGCTGCGTCGTCCTTAGCCCATTGCTCCTGTGGGTCTTTGAAGGTATCTTTGATGCGTTGCTGGCGCTCCTCTTCTTCCTTTTCTTCCTGCTCTCGCTGTTTCTTTTCCAGCTCCATTTCTTCCATGTGACGGATATCGTCGACACTTGGCTCGTACAAATGCCAGATGGTGTAGTGGGGAAGACCGACAACGGAGAAATCCATGCGTCTCGCCATCTAAAACAGCATGTTAGCGAATTCAGTCGAGTCGACAGAGACAAGTAGGCTTACCTTTCCGAATCCTTCAGTCTCTGCGTGCTTTTCGAAGCTGAATGCGGGGAAATGGACTCCAGATCGAAACACCTTGGCCTTGGCCAGGATGCTGACTCCTCCGACGCCGTCGATTTCCATTTCTGTGTCTGCGTCCCCATACGGGTCGCGCAAGTATGCCAAATGTGGCCGCCAGGTCGCGTACTCGGCATAGCCTTCCACGATGACTGCATCTTCGTCCAAGGTGTCTGCAAGGGCCAGTGCAGTGTCGGATTCTTGCCACGAGTTCAGATCATAGGGCTGCTCGCCCCCAAGCCAGTCGGGAAGAGGCCGCCAAACATCTAACATTCACAGGTTAGTATATCAGTAATGTATCATTGTGTGCACATCCACTCACTTGGAACAATCACGTCCTTGTCGTGCCGCATCAAGTCCTCCAAAATTGTAAAAGGCGCCGTCTGGACATCGGCATCGCGCCAATAAACCCAGCTATGCGTGGGTCGCAGAGTAGCACTTAAAAGCCAATTGCGAGCCTGGGCCATAAGTTTCCGCCGGCCGGCCTGTGCGGCAAAGCCGTGGCGACTCTCCACATCCTGGTTAACTTTTTGCCCAAAATCCTTCTCGATGACGGAGATTTCGCCGTACGGCATTTTTGGGTCGGGGTCACTCTGCAGCTCGGTGAGCTTCTCCGACAGCAACTCGAGCGTGTCGTCCTTGGAATCAGATACCAGAAAGGCCAGGTCGATCAAATGATGCGGGTAGGTGAGATTGCGCAGGTGCGAAAAGAACATAGGCAGGTGGGATTCGGCGTCGCGCAGCGGGGTGCACAGGAGCACTCGTTCCTCGCGGTGCCACCCCATTTCGGTGCCTTGGGTTTCTGACAGGTCATAGTAGCGAACGGTCTCCAGCGAAAGGTCGTCAATGGACGAGGTGAACAGGCCGAGTGAGATTGTCGGGATCAAGAACGGTCGCCATGAAGGAATGACGAGGAACAGGATAAAGAACGAAAGAAGCCCGATAACGAGCAGTTTCACCAAGAGTTGCCTTCTCCGTCGAAGGGCCGGTTGTGAACGGGGCTGGAATCTTTTTTGGGGGGAAAAAAATTAGATAAAGCACTTGTATTTTCGCAAAAATGACTGCGCATACCTGTGAGGCGATATGGAGAACGTCCCGCCTCCGCCTCGAGGGTAGGCACTGTAGCCATTGGGATAGGCGTAGTGCCTGTTCATTTCTCGAGCGCTGACGGCATAAGTCGACCCCTACACAAAAGCAGGCCGGGGTGAAGCGATGCGAACCGGTCGATGGCCGTTTGGAAGAGGGTGAGAATGAGATCTGGCGTTTCGGACTTTGCGGTCGGTGTGACTGTTGGACGGCACGGAGACGCTAGGAGAAAAGGGTCAGGACGCAGACCGCACGTGGCGATCGCCCAGCGGCAGCAGACTGGGCAGAGAGGAAGAGAAGGCGAATTGGCAGAGGAAATGTAAAGCAGATCGCACGTAGAAACGAAGCACGGGGGAAGAACATCGGGAAAAGTGCGTCAACGTGTCCAGGAGCGAGTCTGCAGTCTCGAAGGCCTGCGGAACGAATTGCGATCATCCGCTAGGCCGGGACAGGACTAGCGCGCCTACGTATATGCATGGCGGCTGAATACGCACTCTCTTCATGTACACAGCACATATGCATGATTAGGTGTCGGAATATGTATTACGGGTTTTATTGATCTGCTGAATTCAAAGATTGACGGAATATCTAGTCTCGAACAGACAGTCTTGCCAAAGCTGGTTGCCGCACGGCCGGGCTGTCACTCACTGCTAACGAACTAGCGGCACGGCCTAGTGTTTCATCTCCTATCATATTCGGATAATTAATTATGTTATGTGACATCCAGATATCGATGCTACGACAGAGCACACAGAGACGACTGAACTTTTAACCATTGATACGGACATATACGGGATATCGAGGCAACATGGAAATCATCGAACAGCAGCTCCCTTGAGGCTCTTCACCGTGCACACCCCGCCAGCCTTGGTGACCAGCTTACCCACAGCAGGTGCTGCCGCCGTGGCCTCGGCGCCCTGGAGGACAGCGATCTGCGCGCTCTCAAAAGCCACTTCCAGGTTGTCGGTCGTGGTGAATCCCGGCTGGAACGTCTCCCACACCTTCTTCTTCGGGTTGAGCTGTTTCTCGGGCTCGCCGCTGCTCCAGCCCTCGAAGAACACACGCTCGCCGGCTGCTGCATCGGCCGGCGGGTTGGCCAGCTCGACCGGTCCGGCGTGTGAGTCTTCGCCCTCGGCGACCTTGGGCGACGCAGCCAGCACCATGGCCGCCGACTTGATGCCGCGCATGGTCACGGGCTTCAGGTTGCACACCACCACCACCTTGCGGTTCTGCATCTCCTCCAGGGGCACCAGACCGTTCAAGCCCGAGCAAACGGTTCGCACAGTCTTGCCGGTCTCCTCGTCCACCGACGTGTTATCGCTACCCGGGGCATCGCCGCAGTCAATGGTCGAAACAAATAGCGAGTCGGCATTCGGGTGGTTGATGGCGCGCAGGATGTGGCCGACACGAAGGTCGATCAGAGACGGCGAGGGGGGAGCAGCCGGTGCTGGAGGCGGTTTCGGGGCCTTCTCTTTCTTTTCCTTCTTCTCCTTCTTCTGCTTGTCCTTCTTTGCACCTGCGGGCGCTTCTTCTGTGGTGGTGGCAGGCGCTTCGTGAACAGGGTCGTCCGCCTTGTTGCCCTTGGTCTGTCCGACGACCACGGTCTTTTCTTGATTAGCCGCAATGGCCTCGGCCTTTTCCTTCTTCTTGCGTTCCTTTTCTTCCTTGGGGTCTGCGGCCTTTGGCACGAAGCGCACGTCGTCCAGGTCAATCGGCACTTTCTCCTCCTCTGGGATCCTCAGGGCAAACACGGATCCATTCTGCACAAAGTCGACATGGCGCACGAGATAGTGATAGCCCTTTTCTCCAGTGCGTTGCTCGGGAGTCCATTTCTCCACAAGCGGGCCGATGACAGCGTAGGCAGCGATATCAGCAACCGAGGGCTTCGCGCCGAGCAAAGTTGTCCGCGTCGAGAGATGAGTGTTGATCTTGGTCAGAATAGCATCAGCGACTTCTTTATCCTCCTTGGCCAGCGCAGCCGTCAGCCCTCGCACCGCTTCCAGCCACTGTTTCGCATCGGTCAGTTCAGCCGCGGTGTACGAGTTGTGCGAGAAGATCTTGGGGGTCGCGTGGGCCAGGTCGAGCTCGGTGGCATTGGGCGAGATGGCCGTGGGATACGAGCGGTAGAGCAGCGAAAGCAGCGAGCTTTCGGGGGCGGAGGCGGTGGCCATGGTGGTGAGAGGGTGCGAAGACGACGACGACGAGCAGCTCGCAACAAGACGCCGGGGGGAGAGCAGTAGACGATGGGAGATAGATTTTCGTGGACAGAGACGAGCCTGGAGGGGCGCCGGTGGGATTTGAGCTTGGATTTGAATTTGAATTTGCGAGAGGCGCGGGGTTACTGCGGCCCGCCGCTGCAGCGTCCGCGCTGACGTGAGAGCCCTCATTGCGGCCACAGCTCCCCTCACTGGGCAAAATAACACATGGTGAAATAAATGGATCAAATCTGACTAAACGGCATCAATTGAGGGCGAGAATTCCTAACCCCTTTTTTTGAACGCGTCTTTGCTTTTGCTTAGTAGGCGTGCAGACCCACCGCGATGAGTCAGCCAGTCAGCGTCAGCTCGTATAGTATGATTCAGACCTATACAATTAAGCAGTTATCTTTTTATCATGGAAGTTACATATTTACGATACAGTAAGCCCTTGGCTGTTTTTATATTTTTGATTACTCAATTGAATTTTACCATGCTAACCTTTGCTGTGGTTGTTTATGCCATTGAAGTGACTTTCATATGTACCTGTTACCAGTCGATACAAACACATCCAACCTGTAGATATGACACCGTATTGCTCCTTATCACGCAGAGCTGGCCAGGCCGAGCGAAGGGCCGCGCTGGTCAAAGACCACAAACATGGACTTTAAAAAGACATCTCCAAAGATCATGAACTGGGAGTTTCCGCTTGATTGAATGCCGCCGTAGCAATCTATACAAAGCATTAGTATCAAAATTTAAAAAGAAACCAAAACAAAATACAATAAGACTCACACTCCTGGCCAGACTGCATATCCGTTCCAACCTGGGCGAAATTGACAACAGTGGACGGAATAGTCGCCGTATGACTATCGCCCACTCCCACGGTGAACGTCGGCAGCTGCGCATCGCAAGGGAACATGTATCCGCCAACCGTATCAGAATTCACCGCGCCTTGGACCTGCCCATAGTACGCCTCGGCGGCCTCGGGACTCACCAGCATCAGAGACGTGCCCGTGTCGGCGATTGCGGTGGGCGCCGTGGTGATCTGCTGCGTGTCGCCGCTGTCTCCAACCTTGAACGAGGTGGAACTAAACTCCCAGAACCCATTACTGGGATCCACAGAGATATTCGCGATCTGGCCCGTGTACTTGGTCGAGTCGATAGTGCCAAACTCGTAGCTTCCCTTGTTGCTGTCTGACTTGAGCGAGACGGTCATGACCGGTTCCTCCAGCTGGCTGCCGACGTTGTCGAAAAACGTCTTTTGCGGGGTCGGCGAGACCGTGTTGAGTTTGGAGAAAGCAAGCCCGACGAGCCCGTTAGAGGCTGTTTCCTGTAAGAACGAACCAGACACTTGTTTCGCGATCTCGACGGCCTGTTTCTGAACGCTGGCACCACCGATATTGACGACGTCGGTGCCGACGTCGCCAGATGCAGAGGATCCATCTCCGTATGAGATTTTAAACGTCTCGCCTTGCATCATTTGAAACGTGGTGGATGACTTGGTATCAAAGATTGTATGACTCTGTTGATCCGCGGCTGGCATTTCTGAACTAAACACCCACCTAGTCATCAAGTTAGCAGGTAAAAACAGATAATCCATGACAAGAAGAAAAATGAAAGAAAAAAACATACAAATCCGACGACCCAGTGTCAAAATCCATCATGATGGTCTGCCCGCCAATACTCACGGGCGACACAAACTCGACGTCCCCGTCAACCGAAGACGTAGCAACTGTTCCATTCTGAGCAGCAGTAGAGGACGAGTTTGTGCCTGTGGCAGCACTTTGTGGACGATTATGCTTTTTGGGCACAAAATCAAGCGCCTGGAAACCAGAGCTTGTTGATGCTGCTGCTGCTGCCGCGGCAGAGACGTTGAACTTGCGGTATGCTTTGCGGAGAGCCGCTGGGCCATGGGCTACATAGCCATCACGCTGGACTCGATCCACCTGAAAGGACCTGCCTTTCAACTGAGGGACTGTAGGCGCTGCCAGAGCAAGTGCAGTCAGGAAGAAGAAAGTGTAGAATAGAAAAGACTGCGACATCGTAGCAGGACAGGCTTGCTGTCAAAAAGAACGAGTGACGAGGCAGAAGATCAGCGGGATATATTACTATGCTGAACAAAAAGATAAGAACGAATAGAATGAAAAGCGCAGGTTGACAGCGAGGCAGGCCTATGGACAAGGTCTCCGAGAAAGCCGACAAAGCGTGACGCAGGCGGACGGTCAAAGGAGAAAGAATAAATAAAAACGATGAGCCCAGACACTAATTATATATACCGAAAGAACAGCCTCGCTCGACAGGAAAAATACATCTTGGTCGGCCCAATCGGCCACTTACCCATGGACCGATTGAAGTCCGGGGGTCCTTTTGTCGCATGCTGATTAGGGCCTCCAGGCTTGTCACCGTCGAGGATAGCCGCCTGATTGGCAGCCATCGGGCTATTGCGTGGCCTTTTGGGCCAGTCTTTGAGCGCGCGAGTAGACAAAAATGACTATTGTTGTGGGCGGTGCCTAGAAAGGTCGACAGAAGGAAAAGAGAAGCCGTGGTGGCGTCGCAGTCCTGAAACGCCAGTCGTCGTCACTGAAACTCACCTGCGACAACCCCCAGCGGCTGTGACAGGCTGCTCGGTCTGCCCTGCTGGGTCGGCCGTTTTGCATTTACAAAGCCACGAAATAGCTTACGTGTTGGCTTGGCACCGACAGATGTGGTTTTACATACTGCAGTCACTGCTTACTTACTAGTTACTAGTTAACTATATGGTTGTCGCCTCAGACAAGAACCGTCTACACTTTGTATCACCATCAAATAATTCAACAATCCAATTCACAACAGGTATCAAAAGAGGAACAAATTGATGATACAGGCAAAGTCGCAACAAGGAGAACTCTATATTCGAAGCATGTCATGCAGGTATTCAGAAATTCAGAAATTCAGAAATCCAGATATTCAATATGAGGCAACCCCAAAACGCCCAACGTAAACCGCCAATCCAAATGCGAACCGCTATCGTAGACATCATGAGAGAAAAGAGAGAGTGGAAAGCTAAGCAAAAAGGCTCTCCGGAAGAACCTTCTCAGGATCCTCGCCAACCTGTTCGCTCACCGCGCGCACAACAGCCCGGATGGCTGTCGAGGCCGGGCTATCAGGATAGCTGTCGACAAAGCTCTCGCCAAAGTCACAAGCCATACCGACGCGAGGGTCGAGCGGCACAGCACCTAGGAACGGGATGTTCATTTTCTTCGCGAGTCGCTGGCCCCCGCCCGTCGTTGGGCGGAAGATGTACGAGGTTGTCTTGCAGGAGTTGCACACAAAACCGGACATGTTTTCGACCAGGCCGAGAATGCGGATGCCAGCTTTGCGGCAAAAGTCAATCTCCTTTCGGACATCCAGTAACGACATTTCCTGCGGGGTTGTCACGAGAACAGCACCATCAACTTTGGCTTCTTGCAGGAGAGAATTGACCGACAGGTGCTCGTCCGAGGTGCCGGGCGGTGTGTCCACGATGAGATAGTCAGCCTCGCCCCATTCGACATCCTTCAAAAACTGCTTGATCAGCCCGTTCTTCTTGGGGCCTCGCCAGATAATCGCATCGTCTCGGTTCGGGAGCATAAACTGAATGCTCATCGCCCCGAGGTTGTCCGTCACCCACACGGGGCTCCAGCCGGCGTTGCTCACATGGATGGACTCTTCTTCGACGCCCATCATCTTCGGGATCGACGGGCCGCAGATGTCGGTGTCGCATACGAAGACGGTGGATTCGGGGTTCGACGCAAAGGCATGGGCCAGCAGGGTCGAAAAGGTCGACTTTCCCACACCTCCCTTGCCCGACAGAACCAGAATCTTGTGTTTGATCTGCGACAAACGAGCTGTGATGAGCGGGATATCCGGGTCAGGGCCTTTGGGCGCCGAGGCGCAAATCGACTGGTTGGGGCATCCCTCGCACGCGTCGCCTTGACCAGCTTGTTCTGATTCGGGGCCGGGGCAGTGTTCTGTATCGATCTCATGCGTTAGTCGGTCTGTCTGTTTGGGCGGCTGGAGAGAACGTACCAGGCTCGGGAGCAACAAGGTTCGACGAGGCTTTGGCCGATGGCGCAGGATACTCTGCGGCATCCGTCAACGCAGGAGCCATTCTCAACCGATTGAACAGCGATGCAGTGTCAGTAGTATTTGAAAAGAAGAAAAAGAAAAAACTATGAAGGCTGGAAGAGAAGTGAGGGAGGAGGATTTGCGTGGACGAGCCGGTTTCGCTGGATTGCTGACAAACGGCGGCAAAACTGCGGGGTGGCGATTGCCTATCTTGGCTGGATTGGGGATCCACAATACGATTAAAAAAAAGATTGATTTGTTGATTTGTTGATTTGTTGTTTTTTTTTTTTTTTTTTTTTTTTT
>CVMT01000001.1:3473296-3536430 GCA_000985935.1 Talaromyces islandicus | reverse complement strand
TTTTTTTTTTTTTTTTTTTTGCCTTCTTCCAAATATTTCGCTTCGTATCGCGTTTAATTCTCCGCTCCCATGGAGAATCACATCAAACAGAATAAAAACAGCATCAACTCCTGCAAACGGAATAGCTGGTGAGTTCGTCCCGCACTAGTCTCTTTGCGTGAGATGTCTTCCGAATTTCCAAAATAGGCAATTGTCAACCACGCCACGATTCTAATAATGGCCAGCCACTGCATCATGGATGCGACCTCTCTCAGGGGAACGAAGACTACACCGCTCTTTCTGTAGTTGTCTAGATATTTTCGCTGGCTTATAATCCCTCTTCTTCCCCGTGTCAAGCTATCTTTGTAAATGAATACATAACCCCAAGGTATAATAAAGTCACTGGCGGATTATGCATGGGTCCTACGATGCGTGGATATTGATAAATCGGTGTGGTGTACTTTATTATGTGTCTTTCTAGTTCTTTTTAACATTGGCACTACCTACCTAGTCCTTTATCTTTTGCAATTTTTCTACTTCCGTCCAAAAAGCTTGCCATACGGCGAGACATTATTGCGTCTGACAACCAGTCTGATAGTTCCCATTACTTCGCTGGAGTATAATATCTTCTGCTTCCAAGATGTTCCAAGTCTTTATATGTTCGATAAACCCCTTCTAGACCAAGAGATAGTTTGCTGATCTGTTTATATCACCAGTTTCCAACCGGGACTTTGTATAGCTGTTTCTGCCGCACCTGTGTGCCATCCACATAAAATTTCTTGAAACATGATATTTGGTATCCACAAGGGCTCAGTGCTGTGTTAAGCTTGGCGATGAAGATTCTGCTGGTCCTGTTACCTCTCTGGATTTCGTCTCTGAACATGGGATCCTCACGGCACCAGTTTCTGTCGTCTCATTTGGCCATTTTCATCACCGCCCTTTCCATAGTTATGCCGACAAAAACCCAGTCACTTTAGGTGGCCTGGCCGGGAGATGATCTAAAACGTTCAACACAATCGGCGATGACACTGGCGACAATACCACTGACAAGACTCCCGACAACTCTGCAAAGCCTGTAGGCGATATCAATGTCGACACTCGCCTTGCCAGTGATAATACTTCCCATAAAACCGATGACCACCGACCAGTCTTCTGGCCTCATTCGTTCCGTCCCAAACAAAACCGCCCAGACCCCAGAATGATGAGCCCGTGTTAAAATGCGTTCCTTGGACCTAATAAACACCATGTCGAGAAAATATATGCTCTAGACAGGGGTGGCTATCGACACACCAGCCTGGCTGTTCGTACTGGATGGCATGTTTGAGACGTCATATGTAGACACACTGATCTACCTTTTCAACGATGTGATGCTGGGGATGCGCAAGTTGCCCAAGTACAAAGATTTTCCATTGCCAATAGATGTGCAGGCTTGTCCACAGCCGAGAGAGCTTTGACGGACTACAAACTACCGCGCGGGATTTATTAGCAGCTACGGAGTTTCTCTCAGACGTTACGATCAATCTACTCTTCTTCTACTCCGTCTGTCATTTGGTGAATCAGTTTTTAGTGCGAGGAAAAGGTTCGATGCAAACATCGTGGCTGCGGTGAAACTGTCCACGCAAAGAAAGCGCATATTTCCCTCCCAAAAGTACGAGGATCAGATACCTTGTGGTCATAACTGACCTGGAAATGGGCGACAACTCCTCGGTGGAGTGTTGTGAGATCAACTTTTGTATGATTTGCCGATTTATCTGAACTGGAAATGGACATCGCAGTTTCCAGAATGGACCTCTTTTTTGGCATCGCAAGGCATTGACACTCGCCAGAAGAATGCAACTACGAGGCTTGCGCTAAGAAACTCACCGCACTGTTTTGGAACAGATACAAAACCCCAGGTATCGCCGCATCCTATCTAAATAATCACACACCACAAAAGCTTGAGTGTCATCGCGACGGAGCAACACTTAAAAACTCGTGGAACCTGCTAGCCATAATCCTTCCCATAATTCTATCTTGTGTCGATTTATCCATCGGACATGCTGAAAGGGAAATCGAACTTTAGTAACCCTCCATTACGATCAACAAATCCCTCTGTGGCACAGCAAAGAAAAAATCAGACTTGATCGTGTTTGATTTGAACGGTCACAGGTAACCTCAAATATAGCTTGCGCCAGTTGATAATGCAGTTTGTGCCATTGTCACAATACTGCCGATTCTATCATACTTAAATACGACCACGCGGTTCGAGAGCCAGCTACTTGTCGACGCATAAACCACCATATGTTCTTGTTGCCCGAAGATCTATATTTCCACTACACGATATTTTTGTCCATCTTCCTGGAAAAAACAACCCAGTGAAGATGCCGCAGATCATACTGTTCATGATATAGTGAGACTGAAAAGGGGTACGTCGACTGACCTTAGTATCGGTGCACGACTTGCCCCAAAATAGGGTCGTTATTTGGTGAGCTACTTCCATTTTCTTTCTTTGGACTCACATAAAAGTATCAACGGCTAAACCGGTTTACATTGGTATAGGTTCATTCCTCCACTCGAAGGCATTCAATTGAGCGTAAACCTAAGCTGTTTACGTTTGACCTAGGAATACTCGAAAAGAGGTTGGAAAACATTTCTACCTTCATCCAGGACGCATCAAAAATGCTATAGATAGCAATATGGCATCAATTTCTCGCTGCTCTAATTTTGGAACCAAAGAAAAGTTACGGGTCCACGTCGCTATATCTTTGATACCGTACTCGCGCCCATTTGCTCTAGCATCTACTTATATCGAAAACACTGATATGTTTATTTATGGTACGAGTACTAAGTCGGCTACAGCGCCATAATATGTTCGAATACATATCTCATAGAAGAGACGATTACGGCCCAGGTTCTTCAAAATGCTTGACGGCAAGATGATTA
The DNA here is from genome assembly GCA_000985935.1 of Talaromyces islandicus. Lineage (NCBI taxonomy): Eukaryota > Fungi > Ascomycota > Eurotiomycetes > Eurotiales > Trichocomaceae > Talaromyces > Talaromyces islandicus. The sequence goes on along the minus strand of CVMT01000001.1, from coordinate 3,533,529 downwards.
GTCTCAATATCCAAGAGGTGACGACGCAGCTTGTGAGGAAAGACGGAAATGAAATACTGAACCAAATCAATACTTTTTCCAACTCCCCGCAATATTTCCAAGAGATTCTTCTGGAGGCAAGCTCGGTAAAATCTAAAGTAGCGGCGGTTGAAGTCCCCAAAGTCCTTCCATGCCGCCATGGAAGACATCCTACTGGGTAGAAGCTATTTCATCCCGTATGGGACCGAACGGTAGGTCATTCTAGTACCTTGAATCAAGCTAATGAAAGGTTAAAGCCCGTGTCGCCAATATTATATTCGGGGAACATGGGATTTGTTAGGCCCGGTATCCCAGAGTGTTCTTTTCACAGCTACCCATGACCTACTCTTCTCCCGCCGAAAGAAATAGGAAGTATGTATTCACCACTTCCATGGTGGAAGACATGATAATATCATCTACAATATCCGACGAGATGATTTGCCACTCACCCACATGAATGAAATGCACCAATGAAGACAGCCAAGATTACGAACACAAATATCGGGTGCGCTCTTATTGATACTCCTTTCAATATCATACTTCGCATGTTCACTCAACGGAGAAAACCGTTGTCGTGTATTCCGAATGCCACTAATATATTTCGATGATGTGCTAGGCGCTGAGTATGTATCTTCAGTCGTTACTCCACATATGGACACATTATCTGAGAATTCGAGCCTAGTGAGCGCGTATACAGCATGCCGAAGAGTTGTTCACGGAAATAGCCAGATCAGAGCCGACAGATGAAAAGAAAGCTCGAAAAAAGGCCTGTCTTCTGGACGTTCAATTTCTATAATCCTTGGTTTACCCAACACAAGGTCAAAGACGTTTTGGGGAAAACGTAAATTTCAAATGCCAACACCAATGTCACAAGACCGGGCTGAAGTACGCCAAAACTAACAAGTTGGATAACACTGCGGAGGCAGAGCTGAAGAAAACACTAGTAGTTTGCCGAATAGCCAAAATAGCTAGAATAAACGCTACGGACGAACTCACTGAGCTTATGACATATGTGAATCCTTTTTGCTAAGTGCTAGCTACGTGAGAGAGGTGCAAAAAAACAAGAAAAGAAACGAAAACGCCTCAAAATGGATCAAGCTTTCTAGGGCTAGTGAAACAGTTTTTCGCCACGGTGTCATACTCGCATAGAAGAAAACAAAGTAATTGGCGTCCACCTCATCAACAAGGCGATTGCAAGCCGATCTCAAGAAAGCAGCGCGGACCGGCTTTCCCAGGAGCAAGAAATCTGCTCTATGTCCCCGGGCTTGTCAGAAATTGTCTAATACCTACGTTAATTGGATAAATGCCTCTTGACAAAATATTGAATGGAATTCTCCACTTGGCTGCATCAAATATTATCCAGGATACCCCGTCTTCCACTCTTTCCAGGGGTACAACAGCCAGACACATGAGAGAAGTGACCGGGGAAACTCGGCAATGGCCTCTCAGTTAGCAGTTCTAGAGAAGAAGAGAATCAAAATTGCAAAAAGAACAGCTGCACCATGGACGAAATATATCGGTATATACGGATGCAACATCAAAGGATATGATCTCGTTGATAGATTCCCTCACATGAGACACAGCTAGTCGGTCTGACTAGGACAACCTACGTTTACATCTCACCACGACACTTCTTTCTATATACCAAGGATTCAACTTAATCTCCGACACGAGGCACAGGGGTAAGCTGGAACCTACAAGGGAAGATTTTCCAGTTCCTCGCTTTGTAAATTTCAATAGTCAAGGACAAGAACAGAATTATCCGCTGGAACGAAGCCAAAGCGATGGGATAACAACGGCAACCCAGATGCACCGAGCTACTAGTGAAGATTCTAGAGAATGATTCATCCATTCATATTTGGTATAGAATATCAGGAGTGGACACATCTCTTGATGTCCTTGGCACCAAAGTCCATAATGTCACCCAACTGGTGATATTCACTGTCCCGACAGCTGGTACACGGCTATCTCAAATCTGCGCTATCGCAATAGAAAGACTATATTTCAGCCCAAAGTCGGATTTGGACAGTGAGGGTCTCTACGCCGACGTGAGCGACACGGTGATTGATTGGAAGGCACAAGAGAAAATCCGATGTTTCGCAGGCGTCTAGAAGTGAGCTGTTGGTTGGTCCAGATATCCCATATTGTATACAGCTGGATAGAGATCTTTTACAAAATGGCTAGCGATGAATTGGTATCCGCACCTCATTACAAGAAGCGCTTTATTTTATGTCGCTTTATTCGACGTTACAAAGAATCGCAGATACTACAAATAACAACTCGTAATGAAGAATCAGAATATATTGAATTTCGGAAGTCTACGTAGCATTTAAGTAGGTAAATGTTAAAGAATGTCAAAAGACCCATAATGTTCAATGTATAAAGGCGAAATAGCGGTCAAAACCTTCTCAGGAGACGAATGTATATCATTCAAACAAAGACGCGCAGCGATCAATGCCCAGAGCGTGGATCAAAAAGGGGTTAATGAACTGACACTGAGGGTCCATCTTTTCCTGGATGTCGAGCCAGTCGTTCATCTTCGGGAAAATAGTGGAAGTGTAGGTCTCGTTGTGGAACTGCATCTTGTTCCAGTGAGGGCGTACATCGTAGATCTCGCCAAACTTGGGGATAAATTCACTCGCGAGCTCCTGGTAGAACCACTGTTGAGTGAAGTTGTTGTACGAAGGCATCCAGGAGTACTCCAAGGTGGCGAAAATGCCACTAGCGTTTGGCTGCAAGCCATACTTGTTGACGGGGGACAGCCAAGTATCGTCGCCCTTGACGAATCTAGTAATCACGGTCACGTCGTCACTTTCATATCTCGCCACATTTTGGGCATCCAAGACGTCCTTGATGTCTTGGTATGGACCCAGGCGGTCACCCTGCGAGATGGCGTAGTTGAAGTAGTCGATTCCGGCCGCGGCGAGATTTTCAATTGGGAAAAAGTGTTCAAATTGGCCCATGAAGCCGCGGTAGCAGATTCCGGGGGGAGTAGTGGCGATACCATCCATCTTATAGTCATAGCAGGTGTAGTCTCGGTTGCAAGGGCCGCAATCGTTCGAGCAAAAGTCCACAGAGCAGTTGGCAGCCCCAGTGTAGTTGGTCTCCTCCCAGTAGACAAGTGTAAGATTGGTTGAGGGCACAAGTTGCTGGATGGACGAATTCCAGATCAGGTTGGGACCGTTTATGTTGACCTGCTCGTATTTCTCGCCGAGTTCTGCAATAAACTCATACAACTCGGTAATGTTGGAAGGGCCCTCGACCACCTTGTTGGTCCGCTTCAAAAACGACAACGGTTCAGCCTGGACAGTGACTTCAACGATTATTCCCAGGGCTCCGATGGCAACACGGAAGGCCTCAAGGTCGTGGTCCTTGTCGATGACATGAATGTCTCCCTTGGCGTCCATGATACGCAAACCGAGGATCTGATTGGCAAGATTCTGGTTTTGCTTGCCAGTGCCGTGTGTGCCAGTGGTAGCAGCACCAATGTAGTTTTGCACCTTCTCGCTACCCAAGTTGTGAACTTGAAGACCATGCTCATGAAGAGTCGGGATGAGATCAACAAGATCCCAACCGCCGCCAAAGGTGACTGTGTTGTTCTCCTCGTGGATTTTCAGATCCTTCAAGTTGGTCAGACTGAGAATGTAAGAATCTCTCTCGGTCTGGCCGTCATTGACACAGGTGGTGAGGTTGCCGAAGCCATGACCATTGCCCACGGGTTTGATCATAGTCTTGAGAGGGTAGTGGTATTTGATAAAGGCAGCCAGGTCGGTCTCATTGTCAGGCACAAAGAAACCGGTGGCATCGCAGGTGATATCAACTTGCCAGTTGAACCAGCGATAGGCGAGGCCCTGAGCTGCAAGGGACAGAAAGACAGCAGGCTTGAGACCAACCATTTTGAATGACTGTTATCAATTGATATAGAAGTGAGGAGGATGCTGATTCAATGCAATGAAGCGCAGAGCAGCGCAATGCTTTTATACCCCGTCCCAAGGGCCCCGCGTATGCGATACGCATTTACAGAGCCCTTCCGGTACCAAGCCCCCAAACTTCGTGGAGGAATATTGGCGGCATGGCGCTTGTAAGTTGTGTCCCACAATATGAGTACGTAGTTGCTCGTAAAAGACTTGGCATCCCTCCGTGCTTTTAGTATTAGTCCTATGGTACAGATACTTGGCATGGATCTTGAGGCACCAAGTATAGCTTTTGTAGGAAAGTAGACACTAACGCTAGTCATACTCCCGGAAATTCCCCGTGAGGTCATTCTTGTGCATGAAGTGCATCCAGCAACTTGATATGGCAGTTGATTTGGGAATATCCAAGTAGATACGATTGTAGACACCCCGGGAGACTCATGGGCAATGCAAGGCCGTACAAAATCTTCTCTTTTCGACAGCAATCCCATGGAAATAGTGGCCCCATGCCAGGTACAGCATCACGAATACACAATATCGGTCTCGGCGATATTGTCTATGCTTCTTCGATTCAGCCGAGTTCATGTCCCGCCAGACAGGGACAAATAAGACGCGAGATCTAGACCCGTGTGATCAATAAGCATCTTTATAAGCATCGACTGGTTCTCGCGTTCCAGCCAAAAAAGAATTGGCACGTTCCATTATGCAGGAGCACAAGGCATCAAGGTAGAATAAGCTGCATCATCGGCTCTAGCCCCCACCTGCTTCTGCTAAAGCCAGCGCAACAACTCCCAGCAGTGATGCAGACTCACTCTTGGCTAAGCCCTAAATTTCTGGGCAGGTTGGCTTGGTTTATATACGAACGATCCTACATGTTAGAGTACTATATGTGGATATAAAGCGCTGTCGGGTTAGGCAGCCGGAAACCCTTCTCCACTGTCGGGAACCGGTTTCCAGCAGGTCTCGGGATGCCGCCAGATCGGCTTTTCCCAGAATGCGACGTCGTGAAAGAGTCCGGCCCCGGCAGATTATCAATCTTTCTGACTCGAGAGAACTGAGAATAGTCTGGTCTTCTTCCGGAAACAGTAACTTACGCGTGCTTGCCATAGCCAAGATGCACCATGGATAGCCAAGACTATGTGAGCCATCAGAAACGGATGAGATCTGCTTGGAGTATGCAAGGTCAGGTATTAAGACGTCAACCGACTTGGGGCACTCGAAATGAGCCGGCGGTTAAATAGCCAATATATGGCGCGTTGGTTGGGACTCGGCAACCATACACGAAAGTCCGCAGTCGGTTTCGGTGTCAAAGTCAAAGTAGAGTCAATATGCTGAGCTCTCTCTTTTTCGGCCTCCCTCTGGCCCTCTTTGCCACCTTGTCCCAGGCAGATGTGACCAAAGACCACGATGACCGCCTCCAGACGGCCGTCATGCTCGACACGCCCACGACCGGGGCCAGCACCACGCCCGAGGGCCGCACCTTTCTCAAGCTCACCCGCTATGACGGCTCCACGGGTTCGCAGATCGTCGAGGTCAAGGGCAACTTCTCGCTCTCGCCGTACCCTGACGAGGCGTGGAACTCGTGGAATGCCAGCACCGACAGTCTCGCCGATTCTGAGGTCAAGTTTGTCTCGGCAAACTCTCAACGCGTCGGCCCTGACGGCAGGCTCTGGGTTGTAGACAGCGGGTCTCTCGAAAAGTTCCCCAACTCGTCCAAGCTGGTCTCATTCAACTTGACAACCAACGAGGTAGGCCGTGTTTACTACCTCGGAAACGTCACCACCAAGGACGGCTCTCTCAACGATGTGCGTTTCAACGGCAAATATGCCTATATGACCGAGTATACCATTGGCTCTATCATCGTGCTGGACCTCGAAACAGGCTATGCACGCATGGTCCTCCGCGAACACAAGTCAACGGTGTCTCTGATGCCCCTATCCGCCGAGGGTCGCCTCTTGCGCGACACGGCGACCGGTGAGTTCGATTACACCAATGCTGACCAGCTCGAGGTCTCGCCTGATGGCAAATATTTCTATTACCAGCCCGGCACCGGGTACATGTGGCGTGTCGAAACCAAATATCTCAACGAGGCATTGCACAACGACACCATGGCGGATCTGCTGCCCAACTATGTTGAGCCGTTCGCGTTGACACCTTCTACCGGTGGCACTGCTATCGACGCCCAGGGAACTATCTACTACAGCGACGGCGATCGCCAGGAGATCCGCACGCTGGCGCCCAATGGAACAAGCTCGTTATTTGTGCGTGATTCCAGGCTGCTCTGGGTGGACGCCATGTGGATCGACACGTACCAGCGCCTCTGGATGTGTGCCTCGCAGATAAACCGTGGTACGCGGTTCATTCAGCCGGATAACCGGACCATGACGATCGTGAAACCCATCTATGTATACACTATCGAGACCGGCCACAACCCGTCTCCTTTGGACCATGCTTAGGCCGTCTATCAATGATCTGGGACATCAAAGGGATGCATGTCAGTCTCCGGATTAGACTTCCATAGAAGTGACCATAAATGCAAGTATTCTTCAATATGCTAGCAACCCAGTCAATGTAGTGAGAATGGCTGTACATGTTGATAATTATTCCAAGGTGTGAATATATTGCGAGTGGAGAACATCACATGCCAACACTTGAAGTCGAGTAAGGACGCTCCAATACGAAACCCCAGCTATAGCCTGATGGTTAATTCAATTTTGTAATAACACATCCAGCGCGTTTACCGCAGACAAGCTGCACAGATCAAATAGCGTAGTACCAAAGAGGCAAGCGGCGACAGGAATCAAGGATGGAGGGTGAGAAACCCCTCTTGGACGCAACGTTTTGCGCGGGGGAGTGGAGCACATCATATTATTTAAGGCTCGACGTCTGCTGCTAGCGTGTGAGGGAATTTTCGCCCACATGCGAACACACAACACATCACCTCACCTCGTCCATTGCGCCCACCGTGTAAGAGCAGACCTCGTAAAGCGTCAAACAAGAAGAAAAGAGGTAAAGAAAAAAACAAAACAAAAAAAGAAGTGTCTTAGTCAGCCGCCCGTCCCACGCGCCAAACCGTATTGATCCTGCCTGGCCCGTGCGACTCTTCTATGAAGTCATTCCTCACGCAACCACCACGTCCTCAACAACAATAACAATCGCCCGCACGCGCTCTACACACCGTCTTCGCATGGTAGCAGCATCATGGACGCCAGCACTGCCTCCGGTGCTCATCGCCCAGATGAAAATCTGCGCGAGCGCATCCCGGCCTCTCGCCCCGTGGACGCCCGCGCCGTCGACAATGCACTCGTCGACGCCGGCTACCAGGTGGTAGAGAAAGAAGAAGACTCCCACAGACCGACAGCGACATTTGGCCGGACTCCAGACGGTACCAGTAAGTTTCCAGTCTTAGGAGACGTCCAGTAGGAACGACGGAGATGTAACAATCGTACATTGGTCTCCGAGAAATATGCCCATTGCGACACACTCACTCTCACCCTAGATTGCTTGGCTCATTGTACTCACTGCATATCCTCTAGTATTCACCGTTCCCCAGACCCACGACATGGTCTCGCAGCTCTTGTCCCCGACAGAACCAAAGAATCTGTCTGACCTGATCGTCCTCGCCATTCTGGCCGTCCACATCCTGTCCTTTGCCGCGCTCCCAGCCTCCGCAAGGATCCCCGTCTTTGCGCTCGTCTACTTGCTCTGGAGATCGGCCTACAATGGAGGCATTGGGTGGCTGCTGCACAACCAGTCACACCACAATACAATGATCAGATGGGCTATCAAGTCCAAGATCTTCGTGAACCCGTCTACAGGCGACAACCCTCACCCGACGCTGTACCAATTCTTCAAGAAGGACATGGAGACCATGATACCAAAAGACTATTCTTTCGACAATGCTCCCCTGGAATACAACACATGGCTGGTCTTCCGGCGTCTCGTGGACGTGATTTTGATGTGTGACTTCACCTCGTACTGCTTGTTTGCGGTAGCATGCGGCCACCGTCCTGAAACCGAGACCGCATTCATGACTGGCCTCAGATGGGCTGCGGGCATTGCTCTGGTCCTCTTTAATCTCTGGGTCAAGCTCGATGCCCACCGCGTGGTCAAGGACTTTGCCTGGTACTGGGGAGATTTTTTCTTTCTGATTGACCAAGAGCTCACCTTCGACGGTGTCTTCGAAATGGCGCCGCATCCCATGTACTCGGTAGGCTATGCAGGCTACTATGGCATTTCCCTCATGGCAGCCAGCTATAAGGTGCTCTTTATATCCATAGTCGCCCACGCTGCTCAGTTTGCTTTCTTGGTTCTGGTCGAAAACCCGCATATTGAAAAGACATACAATCCACCGGCTCCCCGGAAGCGTTCCGTACAACACGATAGCAGTACCAACAGTCTGCCGGCGTCTCCCTCGAAGGATTCATTCGTAACCACACCCGCTAATGACGGTGCCGTGCCGGTGCCATCCGCAGTTCACAACTTACTTGGGCCGCAAAACCTAGATCTACACAGAGTGACAGACTCGTCTATCATCTTGGTCCAAGTTCTCGTTGCTGTGCTCACTATCCTCACCCCGTCTACTCCTATTTATCAATTTGTGTTCGTCGCCAATGCCGCTCTGTGGAGATGTTGGTACTCTATCGGCATCGGATACATACTCCACCGACAATCCAAGTACAAGTCTTGGACTCGTCACTTTGTCAAGTTCGGCGATAGTACAGAGGAGGCCTGGCGGCAATGGAAAGGGTCTTACCACCTGAGCATGACCCTTTGTTACTCTACGTTCATCGCAGCCGCATGGAAAATGTACGCCTTCCCCACGGATTGGAATCATGGGCTGGTTCTTTTGAAACACGTCCTCGGCGCGAGTTTGATTCTATTGCAGACATGGACTTCTGTGAGCATCTACCAATCATTAGGAGAATTCGGGTGGTTTTTCGGCGATTTCTTTTTTGATGCGCAATCTAAACTCACCTACAGCGGCATATACCGCTATCTCAATAACCCGGAGCGCGTTTTAGGGCTGGCTGGCGTTTGGGGTGCCGCACTAATTACCAGCAAAGGGCCTGTGATATTCCTTGCTTTGCTGAGCCATGTCTTGACCTTGGCTTTTATTCAACTGGTGGAGCGCCCGCATATGCAGAAGCTTTACGGTCGCAGTCTGCGCCAGGATGCGGGTTTGGTGAAGAGCCTCAAACGATCTCTGCCTCCACCTCTCCAGCAGCTCGGCGGCAGCGTGGACCGCATGATGGACGAATCGTTTGAGTTTGTCGAGGAGCTCCTTGACACAGCTCGTCCGAAATTAGCTACGGGAGTCAATACATTCATGAAGGATGCGAAATCTCTGTTCCGTCAATATCCCGCGCGAGTCACTATTTCTCGTCTTGACGATGAAGTAGCCGCAGGCTACGATCTGGAAGACTATTCCCTAGAGGTGGAAGGCACCGAATCATCGCCATCGGCACAGATCGAACGCAGCAGTGGCCGGGAAGGCGCCAGCGCGAGAGAGCCACTTGAACGACGAGGAGACCTGAAGAGCTTGAATTTCGAATACGGCTCCCCAATCAAAGTCAAGTGGAGTGCCCCGCTGAACCATAGCAAAAAAGACTGGGTAGGCTTGTACATGGTGACCGACAACACCAGACGTGAAGTCACGCGCGTTTCGTCGCAAGGCAGATGGATAGCCACCAACGAAGGCGCCTACGACAGCTTAACCTGCGAGAAGGGACTGATCACAAGCGACGTTGTTGTCTCTGGGTCTCGTCGCCAGGATGGAGAGAACCGAGACTTTGTCACTGGCGAGATGGTGTTCTCGGGCGACAAACTGTTCTGGACGCAAGGCGTGTTTGAGTTCCGATACCACCACAATGGTAGGCACAACGTCATGGCCATCTCGCGGCCATTTGAAATCCGAATCGGCCGCTTCGACGAGGACGATATCGAGGTCGACAATACCGGCGTCGTCCAAGCAGCGGTCGAAGCCGCCTTACTGCCAGTTGTGCGCAACTGCTTCGATCAAAACCCTGAAATTGCGCCAGAGACTGCCGACGAGCATTTCGGAAGCCTTGTCGAACGAGACGGTAAATACGCGAGACGTGTCGTCTTTGCTGTCCATCAGATGTTCGTTACTCAAAAATCCAAACCTATGATCTATCCCAGCTAACTTTTACGTCTGCGTCTTAAGGTTCGGCATCGAGTTTGCTCCAGAAGTCGTCCGAGCCGATGGCAATGTTCGCAACATGGCCTGGAGAATATGCAATGCAAAGAAAGTGCTGGTACGTTTGGATTATTTATTTATTTTTAACATGTAACGTCATTCTTATCATTTATCTTATACTAATGTCCATTTTCAGGCCCCCTACAGTATGTCCAAGTCGAAAGGAACGACAACGCCGACTACATCCAAAGACTAGAGGTTTCAAACGTCATAGATTGATTTTTCTTTCTTTTCTGCTCGGAACACGACAGGTATGAAAAAGAGCAACCAAACGCGTCATTGACGTACAACATATATACACTTTGATGACATAAACGGCGAAGAATCCAAGGATGACGTTGGCACACAAAAAAAGGGAACAGGATGGGTAGAGCTGTGTATTTATTCTTACTTTTTATTTTTATTTTTATTTGGGGGTTGGGGGGTTGTTGTAGAGAGGTGTATAAAAGGTGAGGTTATTCTCTGTGATTAGTATTAATTATTTTCTGGCCTTTCGGATCGAGAACAAACTTTGAGAAAGAGACAAGTGTCGGCTTATAAACGTCGGGTTAAAGTGTTTAAATTATATTAATTTACGTTAAAAATGTCATCTTCTTTTAAAACTTAAACTTTGTATCATTTCTAACTAGAAGCTAAAATATTTATTAAACCTGGCTTTATGTTAGCCTGCGTCAACAAAAGTAGACGAGAAAAACAATGTAAAAAAAACAAATCGGTCAGCAAGCCGGTTTACTCATCCCATCCCCTGCCGGCTCCGTCCCCAAGCCACGCCGTCCAAAACGGACAGACATGTTCAAGGACAGAAACCGACACAAGTCAAGCAAGCACAATGGAAAGCAAAATGTCATCGTCCCTGCAGATATTCCACGAACAAGAACTCCACAACCAATCATCCTTCGATCTTGTGAGACAAAAACAAAGTCCGGTATAGAGAGGTGTCACGGTGCTAGAGAATGAGACACTCGCGGGATCCACGATGCAAGCCCGAGGGGCGGTCTCTCCAGAGGAGAATCGTTGAATGGATTGACTAGTTGTCATCATAAAGGAGATGGGCGAGGGTAGACTAGCGTGTAAGCCAGTATGTCTACTTACAGCTACTAACAAGTCTTGCATTGTGTGTTTTGTGGCCGAGTGGTGCTTGTCAACCTGAATCGATGCAATGTCAGCATGCGGCTCCCGAATATCAAGCCCATGAAAATTTTAAATAGCAATAACCAGATCAGATAGTTTTGGTATGGTAATGGTTTTCTTCAATCTTTTTGCAGAAGCAGAACTGAATAAAAATTTTTTTCATCACAAAAGGTGTTTTGCAGGAGAGTAGTAAAAAAAAGATAGTGGCCGTACCTTGTAAATAATCCTATCATGCAAGATCTGTTTTACGATATGTTCTATTGTCAATCAGCACAATTCATAAGAATGCAAGTAGAGACGAAAACAATGTGTGATGGTAGTCAGATGGTAGTGCATGTTGTTCATGGCTCATGATGTTGTCGCCGAACAGATTTTTGGTTATAGATTTCCTCCTTCGAGTCATGTGTGGAAGTGCAGGACAAAAAAGAACTTACAGTTCTGAAGTTTCATGAGAAAAGCTGGTTGCTTTTCCATGTTTTGAGTCGTGATGTGATGACTCGTGTTGGTGAGAAGAGAGAAAAGTTCGACGCGGAAAAAGAGCGAGAAAAGCTGGTCAGGCCGCCCCACTTGCCCGCTGCGACAAACAGAGCAAACATTCCAATTTCTACCGCAACTTTTTGATTCTCTCCCAGAACCCTGAAGACCAGCTAAAAGAAAGCTTGCTTCAGCCCTGTTCGCATCATGGCTGATAGAAGAAGAAATAATGGCCCGCCCAACGGCACTAGGGCGCCGGTTTTTGCCTCATTGCTGCGCTCCGCAACGGGCGAGGTAGCGCAGAGGCCGCAAAGGACTAGGAAGCCTGAGGAGCTGCGCAAGATATGTGAGTCAAGAACAGATTGGGTTGCGCGTGCATAAGACAGCTGACAATCTTGATAGTTTTGACGACAGGCCTAGTTCCTGCAGCTAGCGGGTCCTCATACCTAGAAATCAAGCCTGCCAGACCACCGACCAGCAAGTCATTGATTGCTCCCTCGACTTCGTTGAAAATCGCATGTACGGTGCATGGTCCTCGTCCTCTGCCACGCTCAGCCAACTATTCACCCAACATTGTACTCACAACACACGTGAAATACGCGCCATTTGCTCACCGACGACGAAAGGGACACATTCGTGACGCCAGCGAGCGAGATCTCGGCGTCCACCTAGAGACCGCCATCCGGGGCGCCATCATCGCCGAACGGTGGCCAAAAAGCGCTTTAGACGTCACAATCACCGTTCTCGAAGCGGAAGACGACCGATGGTGGGGCGATGCTTCCGGCGCAACGGACGCGTCCTGGGGGACCATGAACGTGCTCGCAGGATGCATTACAGCAGCCGCTGCTGCGATCGCGGACGCCAAAATCGACTGTCTCGACTTGGTCTCGGGCGGTGTCGCAGCTATTGTGGAGGACGATGGAGAAGACACACAAAAGGATGGGAAACCGACTAGGCGACTTGTGTTGGACCCAGACCCTTCCGAGCACAAGAATATAGCCGCTGCTTGCGTGGTTGCCTGTTTGCCTGGTCGAGATGAGATTACAGAGCTATGGCTGAAAGGCGATACCTCTTTAGGAGGGGACCGGGGTTCTGGGCATGAAGCCCTCATCGATGGTTCTGTTGATGCAGCAAGGGGTGTCCACACTGTACTTTGTGCCGCTGTTACCGAGTCTGGAGAGCGCCTCATGAAACAAGCCATAAACACCTCATTAGCTGACACAGATATGGAGATGAAGGCATGAATGGGGTGGGTGTTACTGTATTGATGTTAATGCATAGCCTGGTGTTCTTTGTTATTATATGTTATAAACATGTCAAAAAATGGGGTTTCAATCTTTGTCCTTTGTATTCTTTATTCTAATCCCCCAAACTTGGCCGTTTTGGTCTCTGATCCAAACCCCCCACTCGATTAGTATTTCAACGCTTCGAAGCATATCTCAGTTGCAACATGACCAGTCGTCTTTAACCCCAGGTCGACATTAAAGATTTTACATCGTCAAGTGTTGGGTCGACAGCAGAACATGCCACACATACCCCAGTCGCTTATTGATCTCTGCTTCTTGTATGCATGTCTTCAGCGTTCCGACTATTCAACGGTAAGCGGCGATATTTATTCCAATTTTCGATGACCTCGTATTGGCATTGCCGCAGATAAATTTCGATGCAGTCGGCAGGGCCGCTGCAATGAGCGCCCATGCAGCTCAGGCACATTTTCTACGGCTATCAAGGCATATCGAGACAACCACTGCGCAGCTGAGGACAACTTGTGCATCAGGCAGAGCGAATTACAGATGCCCTAACACCACATGCACAAGGGATAGTCTGTCGAGTCCACATCATATACTCCCTGAAAATAGCCACGATACCCTTCTACTCTTGGATCAGAATGGAACATCCAGTTGGGATCTAGAATTGAAATAGAGCAAGCGCCAATATGTTATCGATTTGACGGGTGACGAGGACGGTCCTTCGATGAAGAAGCGTCGAACTGCCGAACCAACTGTGTCTACCCGTGATTCCGGGCGGAATTCGCCAGCATGGTCCATCGACACTGAGGAGCATGCAAGGTCTGCAGATGGGGGACTTGAGTCCCCACACGTGCTGCCGTTGTTGGATTGTTCCAACCTAGAAAACCATCAAAATTCAAATTTATGTGGTTACGAACCTGCATTTGTTGATCTCGTCGATGAATCCCCTGTCCTGCATCAAGCGTCAAGTCCTATATCAAGCACCACCCGTCCAGACGTGCCTGAGAACACTACACCTAGCTCGCGATCAATAGAGGAGAAACTAGGTCATTTTGAAGAGGATTCCCTCGAGACATTCCAGACTAACATCAAATATCAAGCGATGAATGCGGATATAACAATACTGCCCGGTAACTCGGTGCAAGTGACTATTGAAGTTCTCCGAGTTGAGGCAGCAAGGGTGTGGACTGAAGTTTATGCCGGTTGATTGGTCCGGTGACGTTGGTCAATTTATAACCCCGTTTGTCCAATTTTAGAGCCGGCATTGAATGTTCAGAGGCATCCGGAGGTTTAATGTTCTCCAGATGCCGGTTCCTAGGGAAGTTACATGAATGGCATTGGATATCGGTTGACATATGCGCCCTACTAAATCCATCGATGTAAGATTGTCCAATGTGATTTAAAGATTAAAATACCGGTTCAAAAGTTGATTTTCTTCAATGATTCTCTGTTCTTGATTGAATTGGTATATTATCAACTGATATGACTGGTCGGTTGATATCAATATATATTGCAAAGACTACATCCGTAAGATCTACATATATACCAGAGCATTCAGCTCTATTTCTGTTATATAATATATAGAAGTATAAAAGGTGTATAAGGGAATGGATGTTGAAATAAGTCCAACCAACAGATTGAAAATTATAATATTATGGGGTTCTGTTCATATCAATTGATGCATTCAGTGGCGGCTGGCGCCGTCGAGTGATCGCGCCGGCATCCTTCCAGTCATTACGCAGACACAAATCATGCGTCGCGCGTTCACTATACCATACGAGATGGTTACTACTACTGTACGTATTCATAGCCTCATTCTCTAGACCCTTTGAGATACAGGAGCTAATCTGAGTCAGGGGTACTAACCCGACGACCCGTCATAGTAGATGGTGCCCCGTACGGAGAACTAGTACTACGGTAGGGGCAGTAGCCTGTACGGAATAGGCCTAGTCTATACAGCGATTTATTATCCGATCGATGTCGACCGTAGCCATGGATACTCGCTAATAATGACAGCAGACAAAAAAAATTCGATCGCCAACAAGAACGTTAAAAGAGAATCGACATAGACTTTAAGGAGTGAAATGCAAAGTATAAAACAGCTCGAGCCGTTAGTCCCATTACCAAGTAGACGTTGACATCCCTTGTGACAGGCTGTCATTGGCGCAACCCAACATGGAGCCCACCGACAGGGGTCATTGTTAGAGTTTGTCCCGGATGTTGACTGAAATTGGCGTCCCTCGGCAAAAGTCAATAAAAGCGTTGACTGTTGGACCGGAAGGCAACCGCGGGAACCGTTCATAGAGAACTCGCTATCCCTTAGTTAAGCGACCAACAGTCCAACCAAGCTGAAATTTGAATTATTGTCCGAATCGTCAGCGCTATGTTTGCTTTTTTTTTTTTTGTTTTTTTTTTTTTGGCTGACAGCGAACGAACTGTGATTGCCAGTCACAGTTCCGGCGATGTGATGACGACCGTGATGGGCCTGCTGGGCCCCGCCAGGCCCCGCCAGGCCAGGCACAATTTAGGCTCGAGCTCCACTACGTGCCGATCCACGGGGTGCTGGCCAATGCGAACGTGGACAGGCCCCGCTTTCACACGGCAGCTCGCGCCAGCTTGTGCACCAGCCCCACAAATTCGCCAGCATACTCGTTATTACTACGTACTAGTTACTCTGCATTTATTATTATGAGAGCCGTTCGAGAAGCGAGCATTGGCCATTGGCTCGAACTCTGCGTGCACCGTGTGCTGGACACTGCTCATCACAGGACCATGCAAAGAGAGCATGTTAAGTTTTAAACAGAAACAGGCAAATTTACAAACCATCTACTATGTACTTTGCCGTTGTTTGACCACTAGACCAAAGTCTACGTCTGGCTACGCCGCTACGGACTAATACGGAGAATAGCAGCTCAGTGTTTTCTCGGCCATCCATGGATCGCCGGGCTCGACTACGCCGTAAGAGCTGCTAGCTCGTGGATCGAAACAGCTCTCACGGCGCACAGCCAGGTTTGGCCAACTCCATCACGTCCCAACCCGAGGGAGACTGCTCTGGCGCTAGAGCCCATTCAGGCCTAGCGCATCCGCCACCGCTCGCCAGTGGGTCCGAGGGCTCGTGAAAGTCGCTCCTGCTCTCCAGTCACGTTCCTGGAGCTGAGAGAAGCCGTTTCCAGTTGTTTTTTTCTCTGCAACTTCTAACTCTCGCTGCGGCCAACTCTCTGTATTCGGTGCGCTTGCACGCTGTTCCCAGTCATTCATGCACTGCTGGCTGTGTGGCTTGATAGTGCATTGCATCAGGACGAGATAATTAACTCTGCTCGGCATTTACGAGTACTAATTATTTCCTTTCAACTTGCAGTCGTTCAACAGCGTCCTCTCTCTCACACACTCTCTTTTAATACACAATCCTTGTCCCTTGTTACGCCCCTTATTACGTTCCACCTTGGCTACATACTTCCGATGTCTCGCTTGACGCATATTCTCTATGTAGCAGCAGCGGCAACTGGGCGCTGAGATTGTGGGACACACATCATGGTCGGGTTGAAAAGATTCTTCCACTCCGGCGCTTCGCCGAACGCTGGCGTCACTCCTAATGTGACTGTTTCACGAGATACCAGCTCGCCTTGCCCTTCGAATGAGGCTGCCTTCCATCCTTCTTCCAGTCCTATTACCCCGGTAACCCCCGCACTGCCAGACCTTAACCAGCACTTTGAGGGCATCGAGCGACAGTTTGAAGAATTGCACGAGTCATTCTACACTCGTACAGTATCTTCTCTTCGCCAGTTTAGATACCATGGTTCGAAGAGCCCTTCGCCTTCACGGAGCTCACGACATGTCGATGTCATCGAGGCGCTGTTCTCTGGCCATCGCTATCGAATGTCGCCTATTTCATTGTCCCCATCTACACCGTACAACGAAGACGTTGCCGATCGAAACCTTCATACGCTGCCAAAACTTGTGTCAACAAGTCCCGGGTACGCTTCCACTAAGTCTACATTATATCAGGAGGACGTGGCGGACCGCAACATGACAGCAAGCCCTTCGAGTCAGCTTGGTTCTCGCTCCCACAGTTCTACTATAAGATCCGATAGCAGTAGAGGCAGGGGATCCAAACCAGCTTCTCGTGGTCGATATACTGGATCTTCACAACTACACTCGCGACCCTCCTCCGAAACTCGTACACCCTCGATTGTTGTGGCATCATCGCCTACCAGCCACCCACCCTTGAAACCTCAAGCTTCTGAACCCGATATTAGGTCAATCCACATCCGCACTCCGGATCTAGCCAGTTTCCCACGGCCCCCAACTTCATCGGGACCCAGGGCTTTGGCAGAACGAGCGACTACACACGTTCCATCTGTACCTAATACGACAGGATTGAAACCCGAGCATGGTGAAAGGAGATCATCGGTGTCGAAACGACCCGGCCTTGCTCGGGCTGGCTCCAGTAAGAATGTCCTCGATCTCAGCATTGATACTGGAATTACAGCATCCAAAAAGCCGAGTATCAAAATCGAACACCGTGTTATCCAACCCCCGACTCCTAATAAACTTACTGTCCCACAAGCCGCCAGTATTGCAGAAATTGTGAACAGTCCCCTACCTGCCGGGACCCCAAGTCCCTTCGCACCCGAGTTTCCTCATGGTTATAATGCCGATGAGATCATGAACATGTTCAAACAGGCTTATATATCAACGCAAGTGGCTAGTCCGGGCCATCCTACCTTTGAGACATTACAAGATGCAATCATTCGTGAAATAAACTCACATGATGCCTTCCAAAGTGTTCCTGTACCGACAACAGATCCCCCATTCACTCCTCCCGCATCAGACAACTCTTTTGATGAGACAATCCTTTTGCCTCCCCCAGGGCCATCTGGACCTAGAAAGGATCAAGCAGAGAAAGAGGGCCAACTTTCCAAAAAAATTCGGAAAGGGTCCTTCGCACGGAACCGGGGTAAGAGTATATCGTCAACCAAAGGTGGGGAGAAAAACTTGAAAAAAGAATCACACTCCTTCATGTCGAAAAGACGTCATACATACGCTCAACCTCCTACCCCGGACTGGCTGCACAGTTTACAACCGCCTGTTAACCTGCCTGCTGGTGCTACTTTCCTTGCTCCCATCAACTCTCGACCGCAACTGCCACCCCGCCACCCATATCATGTCAAACGCAACTCTGACCCCGTTCCTCCATCTCCAAACTTTATGGCATTTATACCTGCCGAATCCCAGCCCGAGTATCCCGGTTATCAAGTGCCTACTCCAATCCAATTTGCTTTCACATCGGCGGGAATATTGTCGTCCAACAGAGGCGAGGGCAGAAAAGAGCAGGCAAGGGCTCAGGAGTTCGCTGCCGTCGATGCAAATAACGTCATGTACATTCTCAACCCAAAAGAATCGGTTACTCCGCTTGACCTTATAAATGCATCTCAACAAGGATGCGGCAGACGTCAAAGCTTGACCCTCATGCCGGTCGAAGCACATGGAAGCAATGAAAGATCGTGGGATAACTCGCGGACAACAAGAGTGCCGTTGAGGAAGAGCAGCCTTGGTTCGGCATTATAAAAGCAGCATAATGGCAGCAATGCTGGATTGGCGTTTATGAGTATTTTGAAATGTGGGGTATAGGGTTGGTTTTATTTTAATTCTCGTCTTTGGAATTACGACTTGGCATTCTCTCTCTTTTCTCTCTTACCCTTCCAATCCCTCTGCCTTTCTTATTCGACCTGGAAAATGGTTGGTTGGCTGCGGCTTTTGTCTATCATTGTCATGTAATCTCTCACCTTTTTAGCCATCCGGTCTTCATTCATTTTATTTTTATTTGAAAATTTTCTTCATTATACCTTTTTTTCGAACCTGCTTTTTCTCTTCTTACATGTATATCATTGTCTTTTTCTATCCTGTTTTGATACCATAACCATAGTCACATTTTAAACCCTACTTCTTTTTTTTTGTATTAATTTATTTTTTTTTCTATTTTCGCTGTCCTCTTTTTTGTTTTTTTCTTTTCCTTCTCTCTTCGAATATCGTTGAAGAATATAAACAAAGAGAACTTGAAGACAAATTTCGACAAATTCAACCCCGAAAAAAAGAGAGCTATACATGCGTCTTGTTAACTCCTACCAGTACTGCTGTTACTGCTACTCCAGATGCTCATTAAAAAAAATCGCATTCCCATCAAACACACTGCGTTGAAGAGTGAACAGAAGGAAAATCGTTGTATCGTAGGCGCACAATCCGGTTTTGTGTGCTAGTAATGACCTTGAAATCGATTTTTGTTTCGAGTTTAGTAGGAGCCTAAATGAGATAAGTTATTAGCAACTGTATTTTTTTTTCCCTTTTGAGAGAGATATAAGGAAAGGAAGAACGTACGTCCGAACATGCACCATTTCTCAGCCAGCTTCTCGCAGTGCGGGTTGAGACACTTGGTCACGCCAGCTTCGATACCCTCTGGCTGTTCAAACGGAATACAAAGCGACTTGGCACCCATGCTTGGGGCGCGAGCATCCTCGGGGACGTCGCTATCTTCCTCTGCCTTGCGCGCGCTAAGTTCCTTGATTTGGTCCTCGCATGCTTCAGTCAGACAGTGGGGGATCAGAAGCAGGTTCTTCTCATTGAGCAGGGGAACAAAGTCATCCCACTTGGTGAGGGTTCGTCGGTGAGCGCGGAATTGCTCGTCAGCACGGCGGTACAAGTTGTCGTGGATGGTGTCTAAGAGCGCAGGAACGGCGGTGGTGAGATCCTTGAGCTCAATCTGGCTCTTCCCATCCTTGCCTAGCACATCACGACGAGCGGCCGTGACAAAGCCGCCCTTGGATTCACCCGGACCGAACTCAAGACGGAGAGGAATGCCGCGAAGTTCGGCGTCGCTGAATTTCCAGCCGGGGGAGTAGGTATCTCGGAGGTCGGCCTCTACTCGAATGCCCACGGACTCAAGTTTCTCCTTGAGTTCGCCGATTTCCTTCATCACAGCTACACGCTCCTCTTCGGGGAGGCTCTTGACAATGCCTACAGGGATAATGACAACCTGGGTTTCGGCAACACGGGGAGGGAGAACCAAACCCTTGTCGTCACTGTGAATCATGACCATCACACCAATTGTTCGTGTAGACAGGCCCCAGGAGTTCTGCCACACGTGTATCGGAGGCAACTTTTGGTCCGGCTTGGCATTTGGGTCTTCCACGGTGATGCCGAACATTTTACTAAAGTTCTGGCCCAGGCAGTGAGATGTACCACCCTGAATACCACGGCCAGTAGCCGGAATGTAGCCTTCGACTGTGGTAGTGTAGTAACCACCGGCGAATTTTTCTTTCTCAGTCTTTCGGCCTGGCACGACGGGGACGGCGAGAAGGTCCTGGTAGATGTGAGCATAGTGATCAAGGATCTGCAAGACCTCCTGTGCTGCACCCTCTTCGGTCAGATGGGCGGTATGTCCCTCTTGCCAGAGGAATTCTCGAGTTCTGAGAAACGGCTGAGGGTGCTTAAACTCCCAGCGCACGACCGAGTTCCATTGGTTTAGTCGTAGAGGAAGATCACGGTGGCTTCGGATCCATTTTGCGTAGTAGGGATACATGACCGTTTCCGATGTAGGACGGATGGCGATCTTTTTCTCGAGAGGAGTAGAGCCTCTGTAGACAAAATCAGTTTTCTTTTCTGCTCTGCATTCGTAATTTTTCATCAAAAACCATACGCGTGCGTAACCCAAGCAACCTCGGCAGCAAAACCTTCAATATGGTCCTTTTCCCTCTGCAAAACATCTTCCGAAACAAACAGGGGGAAGGAACAGTTGCGGACACCAATCTTCTTGATTTTTTCATTGAACCAATTCTGGATAGTCTCCCAAATGTAGAAGGACGCCGGCTAGCCAAAGTTAGTAATTTTCCAACTCAAGAAACCCAGGTCTCAGCTTCATGCGTATAGACTCACCTTGAGAATAAAGCATCCAGAGACGTCATAGTAGTCGAGCATCTCTCCCTTCGTCAAGACCTGCTGGTACCACCCGGGGAAATCCTCTTCCTTGGAAACATCGATACCAATTAAGGCAGGTCCGTCAGCCTTCTTCTTCGCAGGCTTGGATGTAGGGCTTTTTGCTTCCGATTTTCCAATTCCTTTGTTCAATGCCTTGTCGGCCTTATTTGCTGCCAGTCTGGCAGCCTTTGCGGCTTTCTTGGCTGCGTTTTTGGAAACATCGCCCTCAGGAGCCTTATCTGCGGCGGGGTCCTGTGTACGGTCAGGAATGGCCTGTGCCTCTGCGTCGTTTTGGCTCGACATGTCCTCTGATTTCGAGAAAAGACTGCCTGAATGAGTCAAAAAACCGTGGAGAAATTTCCGAGAGTCTGTCTAGCAGGACGCTATAGCCTGCGCGTCGTTGCCTGGCGTGATATAGAAATTTCTCCGTGGTTTCCTGTCTTTCCCCCTCGCTGCAAGTGGGATGACTCACGCCCACCGCCTTTGGGCCGGCAGAATAATTCCCACCGCCTCGCCGCTTAAGCGTCCCGCTAAGGAGGGAAACACTTCGAAAGCCCTACTGTAACCGGAGCTCCTCACCAATCTCTTTTCATCTTGTACGGTCTGGTTGGAAAGAAAAATGGCTGGAATTTTTGAGCAGCCACGCAACGGGGGCACTTTGTGTGAGTCGAATGTTTCTTCGCATTGCTCTTCTTCACTGCTAACTTGCTGCTTCACACAGTCCTCGGCGGGCAGAAAATTAGCGGTGCTGATATACGAGATCAGAATGGTACGTGACCGTCGCGCTCAGTGATAACTTGAGGCTTTATCTTACGCGAATTTAGTGCTCGCAACACAGGCGATTTCAAATGTCGTCAAAAGCTCGTTCGGCCCCTCCGGCTTGGACAAGATGATGGTGGACGATATTGGAGTAAGGGCCCGTCGATCGCCACAGGTTTTTTTTATGATATTGACAGATTTCCAAGGATGTCACAGTAACCAATGATGGCGCCACGATCCTCAGTCTTTTGGATATCGAGCACCCAGCTGGCAAGATCCTTGTCGACTTGGCCCAGCAACAGGACAAGGAGGTACGATTTACTTCTTTTTTGTGCTGCATCTTGTATCAAGGGATCTAAACTCATATACTTTCTGCTTTATAGGTTGGAGATGGAACTACGTCCGTTGTATTGATTGCCTCCGAGCTTCTACGGAGAGCGAACGAACTCATGAAAAACCGAATCCATCCTACCACTATCATTACTGGTTACCGATTAGCTTTGCGCGAGGCCGTCAAGTATATGAATGAGAATATTAGTACGAAGGTGGAGAATCTTGGCAAGGACAGCTTGTTGAACATTGCCAAGACATCCATGTCCAGCAAGATCATTGGCTCTGACGCCGATTTCTTCGCTAACATGGTGGTTGACGCAATGTTCCTTGTCAAGTCTACGAACCAGAGGAGCGAGGTCAAATACCCAGTCAAGGCTTTGAATGTCCTCAAGGCCCACGGAAAAAGTGCGACAGAGTCGATACTTGTCAGAGGATACGCCCTCAACTGTACGGTTGCATCTCAAGCGATGAAGACGCGGATAACCGATGCGAAGATTGCTTGCTTGGACATAAACTTGCAAAAAGAGAGGATGAAGCTTGGTGTCCATATCACAGTTGATGACCCTCAGCAGCTCGAAAAGATCAGAGAGCGAGAATCCGGAATTGTTTTGGACCGCGTTGAGATGATACTTAAGGCTGGCGCCAACGTCATTCTCACCACGAAGGGTATCGATGATATGGTCCTTAAAACCTTTGTTGAGAAGGGAGCCATGGCCGTCCGACGTTGCAAGAAAGAGGATCTGAGGCGAATTGCAAAGGCGACAGGAGCTACCCTCATTAGCACTCTGTCAGACTTGAATGGTGACGAGAAATTCGAAACCTCGTACCTTGGCAATGCTGAGGAGGTTGTGCAGGAGCGCATCTCCGATGATGAGTGCATTCTTGTCAAGGGCACCAAAGCCCACTCTTCTGCATCTATTATCCTCCGTGGCCCCAACGATTTTCAGTTGGACGAAATGGAACGCTCCGTTCACGATTCTCTCTCCGCTGTTAAGCGAACATTGGAAAGCGGCAGTATCGTTCCTGGTGGCGGTGCGGTAGAGACTGCTTTGCACATTTACCTCGAGGAGTTTGCTGTCACAGTGGTAGGTTCAAACCCCTGTTTATTGTAATGACTTGTACCACTAACAGTAAAAAAAAAAAAGAGCTCTCGAGAACAACTCGCTATTGGTGAATTCGCCCAATCACTCCTTGTCATACCCAAAACTCTCGCCGTAAACGCAGCCAAGGACTCGTCCGAGCTTGTTGCCCAACTTCGTGTTCGTCATGCAATCTCGCAGCGCGTTCAGGAAGGCGATGCCAACGAAGAAGAAAAGGCCATTGCCAAGAAGAAGACGTACCGCAACTACGGACTTGACTTGACCAAAGGTAGAGTCATGGATTCAGTCAAAGCCGGTGTGCTCGAACCCAGCATGAGCAAGATTAAGCAACTGAAGAGTGCTGTCGAAGCATGTATCGCTATCATGCGTATTGACACCATGATCAAGTTGGATCCTGAACAGCCAGCTCAGGATGATGGACACGGCCATTAAGCGTGACGAGATTAATGCGCAGGAGACGATTTAAAAAAAAAAGGAAATGGATTAAAAAAGCTTTAGAGTTTGTGTATCGAAGGATTAATATATGCCGAATTTTTAATTCAGTATCGCTGCTACTCATGGTTGTAGAAAAGTGTAAATTTTCAATATTGAAACCAAGCTCATCAATTGACATCAATACCAGTTGATAGGTAACCCGTGCCTGCGTTGGCTCCTTAGGAAATTATTGTCGTATCATCGTATCACTACATTGTTCATAGCATTTCCTCAGAATCTGTAATTATTTTGATATACCTGCTATCAATAAGACTCAACCAAAACGTCTCACAGATTTCCACAACTTATTCTCGGATGGGACAACGATCAGCATCCGTACTCCCATGTTGAATAATGCATATGTATATACAATAAGGAACCAAAAAAAGGATCTGGTGACTCTGCACGCTCATGAGGTATATAGCGTTTAACATATACGCAACAGTTCAGTGAATATGAAACTTTTACAGCATATGAATGCTGATTTGTATGCAATGAGCTCCTCCAAAAAAACAAACGCCACGCAATGCAATAAACAACTTCTCAATGGAGAAGTAATGATGGTAAAAAAGAGAAGGAAGGCCAAATTCTGAATACCGCGAGAACAGCTTCTCTTGGTACTCATTTATTCTTCCTCATCATCATACGGGTCTTTAGTATCGGCCCAGCCACAGCGCCAGCGTCGTCCGTCTGCTTCGCCTCCAGTACGGAGGTCGCGAGCATCTGGTCCTTCGCGCCAGCACCTTGCACTAAAGTCATCGCTGACGGTGACTAATTCGCCGCCATGAGCCCAGGCCACAGCTGAAACTTCTTTCTGATGTCCCTCGACAAGTCGAGTTCCGGTTCGATAGGTAGGGATTCCACTTTCTGGCCGTCCAGATAGCCCGATTTCAGAATCAGTACGTCGCAGTCTAGGTCTTCCCAGTGGAGCTTGAATGTTTGGAGGAAGTTCGGGCTGGTCGGTCAATTTGGTCGGCTCTAGAAATTGCTCGTCGGTAGGAAACAAAACTGCTGAATGTTCACTATTTCCAACAGCGAGCATTTCTCCTCGGTCATCCTTTGCTGGTCGCAGTGCTGTTTTAACATAGAAAGACGAAACCTGCAATCCGGGGTCACCGAAGCGGTAGAGAGGCCCAAGACCTTCTTTATTAGGACCACCTGTTCGCCTAGGTCGAGTATTGCCCAAGTTCATGTCCAGAGAGCCCCCGAGGATCAGATGCGAGGTGGAATAGGCATATACATAAGCATCGCGGCAAAGAGTGTATAGTCTGGACCCATCGCCATTCAAGGCCATGGATGTTACGCCCCAAGATCTATGACTGACGTGACAATCAGGCTCACGAGTCGTGGATAGAGGGACTGGGTGTCCTTTGCGAATATTATAGGATGTACGCATATCCCATAGTCTAACGCAAGCATTAGTTGACGATGCTGTGACAAACAAATTTTCGCGGCCAGCAGGGAGGAATGAGAGGGCTGTCACGGCGACATTGTCCTGGGAAAACTGAGTGTCTGGCTTGTCCATCCCCGTCGATTTCAAGGCCTTGGGCATGAATGTATGAGCATCCTGGATTGTCCTCATAGGCTGGGGATAATTTATCTTCGGCAGAGGAGGCGATGGTTCATCATCTGTGTCTGATGCAAGAGAGCAGCGAACTTGTAACGAGGGATTTTCATAACCTCGACATCTCAGGTCCCATATGTTGACGGTACCGTCACGACTGCAGGTCGCAACCATCCTATTGTTGGAGCCAGGTTGGAATTGGACATGCTTCACGGAGGCGGTATGATTAGACAAGCAATGAATAGGTTTCTGAGTTTGCATGTCTATTATAAGGGTCGTCTGATCACCGGCAGCAGTGGCGAGGAGGAGATCGTCGGAAGAGAACTCAAGGTTCAGGATCGAGTTTCCGTGCGCGCGAAATGACAGATGAGCATTTGAAAAGCCGTTTTTGACGTCTTCTGCGGTGTCGAGCAGGCGGATACCGCCTTCTTCATCGCCAATCGCTACAAGCGAGTTTGCTTTTCATAACATGAGTAGGCGAACAATAATGCATGGCACCAGAACCAACTTACTTTTGCAAGGTGCTATACAGACAGGAAGTGCAAGTCGGTCGCCAGTAATATTAACGCTCTGGTGCTGGTCTTCTGGTCGCGAGTAAAAATTTGACGCTTGGTCCTGCCAACCTAGTGAATGTTAACGGGGGTCATAGGTCAAATTTATTATAATGCCAAGATACTTACCACAGCCATAGTTTGCACGCATTGTCAACCGATTCATACGACCGGATACACTTCGCAAACATAGTTCTCCCGTCGTAGCAAGAGCTTTTGATCGACGCAAAGGACCAGCCGGAGGCTTCACGGGAAACAGCTGCTTCTGAAGAGACTTTGGAGGCGAAAGAGCCTTCTCCGGTGAGCTGGGTAGACCAATCTCCACGGTTTCATTGGCGTGGCGTTCATTATAGATGGCTGTGGTAAGTCGCACTTTTCTCAATGGCGAGGACTGCGGAGGAGATCCCGTCGAGGAAAAGGACAGTTTCCGTTTCCTGCTAGGTGTTTTGGTTGTTTCTATGAATGGACTTTTGAGAATGCCACGGCTAGCGGCTGGAGACGTTGCAGCTTTAGTGAAGGCCGGGCCTCGTCTATTCAAGGATGTGGAATTGAGTTCTCTCAGGGCGTGTCGACTTGTCTGGACGCCCTTGTTGGCCGAGTGAAGAGAGGATCGCGGTGTGAAAAACTTCTTGAACGAGCGTGGTGTGACTGGTGGTGGTCTCTTGGGCTTTCGTCGAGCCCCAGCCTCCGAAACGATGGACGGAGGAGAGGATGGTATTTCCTGGGAAGAAAGGATATGTACTGGGTCAGACTGCAGGTGCCCATCCATCGTTGCTAGAGAAGACACAGGCCGCAATTACTTGTCACAGTAAGAGCAGCAGGAATTGTCCTCTCTGGGTGAGATGGACTAGGGCGGTGGTGGTGGACGAGCAAAACTGGTGGTGGTGGGACCGGGCTTGCATAGTCGAAGCACGTCGCGCGCTCTTTCGCGGCGTGTCTGCGTGCCGAGCGTGTAGGTTACGCGATGCGCTCTCAATTAGAGCCCGATTGGGAAGGCCGAGCAGGAATCTCGTCACGTGAGCTGCCTGGCAAAGAGCCCTTGTTGCACTAGCCGTAGACGGACTAGTGCACTGATAGCATCGTTATCTGGAGATTTTTTTTTAGTCTTGTGCCCGCACACCTGCCTCATCAAGAACGCTGAAGGCCTCCATTCCAGGCGCTGCGCCATTGTCAATTATGGCGCCAATCAAACGCAAAGGAGCTGCTGCTGACAGCTCGTCTTCGAACCAGCAGAAGCGAGCTCGGGTCAGCTCAGAGGGAAACAGCAAAGAGCAGAAGAAACACAAGCAAGGAAAAGAGAGCAAAGACACAGACCGCAAGTCTAGTGTTCGACAGCAAAACTCGGACTTTTCAATCCTCCGTGACGAAGAGCCGTCGTTCCCTCGAGGTGGTGGAAGTGTTCTCACTCCATTAGAGCGCAAGCAAATCCAGA
Source organism: Talaromyces islandicus (assembly GCA_000985935.1). Lineage (NCBI taxonomy): Eukaryota > Fungi > Ascomycota > Eurotiomycetes > Eurotiales > Trichocomaceae > Talaromyces > Talaromyces islandicus. The sequence continues at coordinate 3,506,338 of CVMT01000001.1, read as the reverse complement.
TCCAAGCGACTCGGGATGTACTCTTCGAACAGAAAGGACCTAGCAACGTTGCTGGGGATGACGACTTGGATGAAGATGTCGACATGCAGGATGCTTCCCAGGGTGCCGTCCCGGCTAAAAAATCGCGCAAGTCAAAAAATAAAAAGCGGGAAGATGAAGGAAAGCCCCCCAAGGATGGTGTCCGGATCGAAGGCTTAAGTTTCAAGGTACGTCGTTAGATTTGAGCCTGGTATGCTGTCTCCGGCTAATCTTCAAAAGCGCCTGGCTCCAGGAACAATGGTCCTAGGCCAAGTCGCCAGTATCAATGCCCACGATATCGGTTTAGCTTTACCCAACAACCTGACAGGCTATGTCCCTCTGACTGCAATGTCCAAGACCTTGGATGAAAGGATCGAGAAGTTACTAAATGCAGATGAAGAAGACGAGGAGGAGGATGAGGACGAAGAAGACGTTCTTAACCTCAAGTCTTATTTCCGCCTTGGCCAGTACCTTCGTGCTTACGTTACCTCAACGGGGAATTCCAACGCTACAGACGCCGGACCTACCAAAATCAAGAAACGGATTGAGCTTTCCCTAGATCCGAGAAAAACAAACACCGGTTTGTCAAAATCCGATTTGGTTGAAGATGTCATCGTACAGGCTTCTGTGACCAGCATTGAAGATCATGGTCTGGTTATGGATATTGGCCTTGATGATAAAGACGTTAGAGCCTTCATGTCGATCAAGGAAATTGATCCTGAAGTGGAATTTTCGAACATCAAAGAGGGTACTGTGGTTCTTTGCACCATCAAAGGATTCAACACAAGCAAGACTGTGGTCCAACTCTCCGCCAACCTCCAAACCGCTGCATCGATCAAGAAATCTCACTATCTTACTTCGGCTCCGACAATCAATTCCTTTTTACCTGGTACTGCAGCGGAGATACTTGTTACAGAAGTCTCAGAAACCGGCCTGGCTGGCAAGATCATGGGCCTTCTAGATACCACTGTCGATGTCGTTCATTCAGGAGCAAATTCGGGAGCCACTGATCTTACGAAAAAGTTCCAGACCGGTGCGAAAATCAAGGGTAGAATTATTTCTACCTTCCCGAACTCCGAGCCTTACAAAGTCGGCTTCTCGATTTTGGATCATGTCTTGAAATTTGCCCCTGCTCAAAATCAATCACCCACAAAGACGACCTCGACTCCTTCCATCGCCTCTATTGTGGATGCCAAGGTGGTTAAAGTAGAGCCAGGTTTGGGTCTCTATGTAGATGTCGGGTCCTCAAAGCACCTCGGTTTCGTCCACATCTCGAGAGTCACTGATGGGACTGTTGACATGATTTCGTCTGAAGAAGGAAAATTTAGAGTCGGAACAACTCATGAGGCTCGAGTCATTGGGTACAATGCAATCGACAATCTTTTTATGTTATCTTTTGAGAAAAAGGTCATCGATCAACCTTTTATCCGACTTGAAGATGTTACTGTTGGTGCCGTGGTGAAAGGGACGATTGAGAAACTACTCATTGGTCCAACTGGGATAGATGGTATCATTGTGACGCTGGCAGATGGTATCACCGGATTGGTTCCTTTAATGCACTTTGCGGATGGTGTGCTTCAGCATCCCGAAAAGAAGTTCAGAGAAGGCTCGACAGTGTCTGCCAGAATTTTGTCTGTCAACCTGGATAAGCGCCAGGTACGACTTACGCTAAAGAAAAGTCTTCTTAACAATGATTCCGCTATCTGGAAAGACTACAACGATATCTCGCCTGGAAACCAATCGCCGGGAACAATCATCAACATTCATCCCCATGGTGCAGTTGTTCAATTCTATGGCCCAGTCAGAGCTTTCTTGCCCGTATCAGAAATGAGTGAGGCTTATATCAAAGACCCTTCACTGCATTTCAGAAAAGGTCAAGTCGTCAATGTTCACGCTCTTAGCGTGGATGCAGCCTTGGGCAAATTGGCAGTCTCTTGCAAAGATCCGTCAGCTTCAACTGAATCCTATCGGGAAGCCTTTGATGAGATCTACCCAGGAATCACTGTTTCAGGTACTGTATTTGAAAAGTCCAACGATGACCTGCTCTTGAAGCTTGATAAATTCGGTGTTATTGCACGCCTGAGTGCTGGCCATCTTACCGATGGAGACGTTTCAAAACAGAGCACTGCTCTTTCCAAGATAAGAGTTAGCCAGAAGTTACACGATCTCCTTGTTCTGAACGTTGAGCGATCGCATAGGTTGATCAAAGTGACTGTTAAATCAAGCTTGAGAAAGTCGCTCAAAGATAAAACCCTTCCCTCTAGGTTTGAGGATCTTCAAGAGGGTATGTCTGTCACAGGTTTTGTGAGAGGCTTGACCTCCATAGGCGTCTTTGTGGAGTTCCTAGGCGGCCTCAATGGCCTTTTACCTAAACGCCTTCTCGATAATGAGCACCTTAACAAGCCTAATTTCGGATTGCATCTATTTCAGCCTCTGTCCGCCACTATTCATCAGATCGACGAGGACTTCCGACGGTTCACTTTGACCATGCGTTCCTCGGAATCAGGATCGAACGACGCAAAGACGCCACAGGCAAAGAATAATTCTTCATTTGAGCAACTTTTGAACCCCGTTGACGATAGTATCAAGTCGGTGTCTGATTTTTCCGTCGGAAAAGTCACCAAAGCTAGAATTGTTTCCATCAAGGACACCCAGATCAACGTTGTTCTAGCTGATAAGATCCAAGGCCGTATTGACGTGTCAGAGATATTTGATCAATGGGAAGATATCAAAGATCGCAAGCACCCTTTGCAATCATTCCGCGTCAAAGAAATTCTTCCCGTCAGAATTTTGGGTGTACACGATGCTCGAAACCACAAGTTCCTTCCAATTAGTCACCGAACGGGCAAGCATCCAGTGTTTGAGCTTTCCGCTAAACCAAGTGTTGTTTCTACCGAAGAACCGAAGTCGTTGAGCTTGGAGCAAGTCAAAGTTGGCGCGACCATGTTTGGATTTGTCAATAATATCAATGATGAATGTCTCTGGATCAACCTCTCGCCCAATGTTCGAGGTCGCCTCGGGGCTCTTGATCTTACTGATGACCTTGCCTCCCTGGCTAATCTAGAAGAGAGTTATCCTGTAGGATCAGCCTTGAAAGTGCGTGTTATAGGTCTTGATGTCGCCAAGGGCCGACTGGACCTCTCAGGGAAGCAAAAGTCTGCTCGTGAACTGACACTTAACACGCTCTCAAAGGGCATGATCTTACCTGGAAGAGTGACGAAACTCACAGAGAAGGAAATTGTTATGCAACTTAGCGATACACTTGTTGGAATCGTGCACCTCACGGATATGGCAGATGATTACTCTCAAATCGACACAACTGTGTATAAGAAGAACGAGGTTCTCCGCGTTTGCGTTGTTGGAATTGACAAACCTAAGAAGAAGGTCCATCTATCCTTACGTCCATCGAAAGTCTTGAGCTCATCGCTTCCTGTTCGGGATCCAGAAATCACCTCGATAAGTCAACTGAAAGCCAATGACGTCGTTCGTGGTTTCGTTCGTAGAGTTGCAGACAATGGTCTCTTTGTTGCGTTAGGCCACGATGTCACTGCTTATATCCGTATTTCAGATCTGTCCGATTCGTACCTGAAAGAGTGGAAGGACCAGTTCCAGCCAGATCAATTAGTCAAAGGCCGAGTCATTCTCGTCGACGCTGAAAACAACAAATTGCAAATGAGTCTGAAGGATTCAGTTCTGGACCCCAATTACAAGACTCCTTTGAAGCTTCGTGATCTTCGACAAGGTCAGGTGGTGACAGGAAAAGTTCGAAAGGTCGAAGATTTCGGTGCATTCATTGTTGTGGATGGTTCCGCTAATGTCAGCGGCCTCTGTCATCGAAGCCAGATGGCAGACCAAGCTGTTGATGATGCAAGAAAGCTTTTTGAGGCTGGTGATATCGTCAAAGCGAAGATCCTCAAGATTGATACGAAGAAGGAGAAGATTTCATTCGGACTGAAAGCTTCTTATTTGAAGGATGAAGCAGATTCCGATAGCGACGAAGATTCGGATGAAGATCTTATGTCTGACGATGGAGGAGCTTTACTTGAGAGCGGCGACGACAGTGATGAGGGAATGTCACTTGGTGGTCTTGAACTAGAAGGCAACAGCGAGAGTGAATCAGACGAAGAAAGTGACGACGATGTAGAAATGGGAAACCATGGATCAAAGGATAACTCTGGCGGACTTGACGTGGGCGGCTTTGACTGGAATGGTAATGCTGGGCAGCTGGACACTCTGACAGCCGTAAACCGTGCCGGCAACGAGAGTGACGAGGATGCCGATTCTAAAAAGAAGAAGAAGAAGCGCACTCGCAAGCCTGAGATTCAAGTTGATCAAACCGGTGATTTGGATGCTCGTGGCCCCCAGTCGGTGGCTGATTATGAACGACTTTTGCTGGGTGAACCAGACTCTTCGGTCTTGTGGTTGCAATACATGGCATTCCAACTCGAACTTGGCGAGGTAGAAAAGGCACGAGAGATTGGAGAGCGCGCCCTTCGATCTATCAGTATTGGACAAGACACCGAGAAGATGAATATCTGGGTAGCGTTGCTCAACTTGGAAAACACCTACGGTACCGATGACAGCCTCGAGGATGTTTTCAAGCGGGCTTGTCAATACAATGATACCCAGGAGGCGTATGAGCGACTGATCAGCATTTTCATCCAGTCTGGAAAGAACGAGGTATGTTTGTTCAGCGCGAGAAAGTTAGGTTTTCAGTACTAATTCCTTTACAGAAAGCAGATGAATTGTTTCAAACAGCACTCAAGAAGAAGATTTTCTCATCGCCCAAATTCTTCATCAATTATGCAACCTTCCTTTTCGACAAACTATCCGCCCCTGATCGCGGTCGTGAGCTGCTTTCTCGCGCTATGCAGTCTCTGCCCTCTCATACCCATGTTGAAGTTACGTCCAAATTCATACAGCTTGAGTTCCGCTCAGCCAACGGAGATGTGGAGCGAGGACGCACCCTGTTCGAGGGTCTTTTGTCATCATTTCCCAAGCGAGTTGACCTATGGAGTGTCTTGCTCGATTTGGAAATCAAACAGGGCGATGTCGAGCAGGTTCGTCGAGTCTTCCAACGAGTCTTGGGTGACAGTGGAGCAGCGGCGTCGGACGAGTCACGCAAGAAACTCAAAGCCAAGCAAGCTCGTTTCTTTTTCAAGAAGTGGCTTGCTTTCGAGGAGAATCTCGCTTCGGATGGAGGTAGCGAGAAATGGGTAGAGGAAGTCAAGGCCAGGGCCGCTGCATATGTGAACTCTCTACAGGCCAAATGAGGGGGACGTTTCTGATGATTGTTTTTATATTAAAAAGAGGAAAAGTTTTGTTTGTGTTTGTTTTTAACCAAATGTTTTAAATAGATGAGCGTGAATGTGCTCTATGATCTACCTGTATATAAAGCGAGGATGATTCAAACATTTCCTAAAAAGAGATCCTGCAATAATCATTCGTATATCACAGTTACTCCCCTTCATGTCTAAGTCCGTATGTATTAAATCACTTCCGCCGAAAAGTCCTTGTTCACTTTTGGATAGCCGCCACTACATAGCCATGACCGAGAATTTGTAAAGCAGTGTAATTCCGGTGAAGAGCAACTCGGAAATGAATAGCGCCTTGAAAAACACGGTGAGTGCGTCGGGAGGAGCGACCCAGATATGCTTGCCCACGCCATAGTTTATCACTTTACAGTTTGTAACGTCTAGAAGACTATTTCCAAGTTAGTTGAGCTGTTCTGGACCGGCGGCTCTCATTGAGGTCGAGTCCCGGGGGTGGCGGAGGCAGCGACATCGTTTCTGAATCATAAGGGTATTGTCGAGAGTGAGAGAACCAAGTCTCAACACCGGAACAAAAGTGCTTCAAAAATAGCTCCGATACCAGCAGTTCATCAGGGGAATTTCTTACAGAGCGCGTATTGCTGACGAACAAGGTTTACTGTAAGTACGTCTGGTAGTACTAGTAACAAAGCTGACATAAAGCTTACTCGCTATTTGCCACCCCCATCTGGTACATTGAGAACATAGCCCAGGCCATCCGCCTCAGGATATAAAGCCCAAGCAAGGAGTTCTACCGTGTTCCCCATCCGAAATATTGATCTTGTATCGAATGCAACTTGACCGATATTGGCCCCATGTCATCGTCTGCGAAACCTAAGCCGGCCATTGTGTTGGTCCCGGGCTGTTGGCATGTCCCCGCCCATTATCAAGAATTCATTGTTATTTTGCAAAATGCTGGCTATCCCACGGAACTCGTCAATCTACCTAGTCTGAACCCGAGTGATGGCCTCCAACAAACTGTTACCGCAGATATTGTCGCTGTTCGAGAGAAGTTACTTTTCCAGGTTGATCAGGGCAAGGACGTTATCCTTCTGAGCCACTCGTACGGGGGATGCCCCGGCGGAGCTGCTGCCAAAGGACTCAGTCCAGCAGAGCGGCCAGGCCCAGGGGCTGTTATTGGGTTGGTGTATTTTGCAGGCTATCTGGTACAAGAAAACCACTCGGTTGTGCAGACAGCCGCGGAGCCGTATCTGTGGTTGGCAGACGAGGTGAGTGACTCCTTTTTCGGAAATGCTTTATCCATCTACATTCAGGACTCACATGCTTGTTACTCTGAATAGGGTCAAGGCCGTTTGGGTGTTAAGGACCCGGTAGACATATTCTACCACGACGTCCCAGCAGAAAAGGCGTCCTGGGCCGCATCTCAACTCCAGGCCCATGCATTAGCCCCTCTAACTAGCCCCTGCCCGGCACCTGCTTGGAAGGATACAGGGTTTGACGGTCGCCGCGGCTATATTTTTGCCCGTCAGGATCATTGTATGCCGCTATACTTTCAGGAAAGAATGGTGAGGGACAGCGGAGTGAAATGGAACCTGAAAGAGTTGGAGACCAGCCATAGCCCCCAGCTAAGCCAGCCACAGGAGCTGACGGGTCATATCCTCGATATAATCTCTTCGTTTGAGACGCAGCCTTGAAATTAAACATGGGGTAGATAGGTTATTTCTCAGGACCACACTAGAAATTATCCGGAAATCTTGATAAGCCCTAGCCAAGTCGCAGACTGGGTAATGAGTAGACCTCAATTTTGTTCCGATCAAAGAAGCTATCCTACACTGCGGGAATCTTTCGTACGGAACGTATTGTTCAATCCAGAGAACGGGTATCAAGGCGACGACGAGGACGCAATGTACTTAGCAACCTCGGTCATGGCCGCAATATCTTACCCGGCCGCATTCCAACGGGCGTGGGATGAGATTGATAATATCTGCTTGGAGGGGGACAGGATTCGAACGCCAACCCTAGACAATATAAGCAAAATTCCGTATTTGTGCGCCTTTATAAAAGAGGTGCTACGCTGGCGCCCAACTGTGCCTCTGGTCCCTCCGCATGAGCTGACTGAAGATCTCGAATACGAGGGGAATGCATTCCGTAAGGGCACGCTGTTCTTAGTCAACAACACAGCCGTAAGCAGCGAACATGAAGATCCAGAGCAGTTTTATCCCGAGCGCTGGTTGGATGGGAATGAAAGCAATGTCATGCATGGACTCTTTGCGTTTGGCGGTGGACGGCGCGTGTGCATAGGGTATCGAATTGAGCAACAAGTGTTGTTCACGGCGTTGAGTCGGCTGATCTTTTCTTTTGTTTATGCACCGGTAAGTTCTATTTTATGTAAGTAACTTGAATTCTTTTTTTTTGACTTTATTTTAGAATGGAGAATACAATACAAATGGCTCAACCATGGGACTCTGAACGAGCCCTTTCCCGTCAGTGTCCGACCAAAGGAACCAGCAGCATATAGATTTCATTACAAAAGCTGCCGTGGAAAAAGGTATTCTCAGTTGATCAAAGAGATTGACGCAAATATCTGCAATATACATATTCTCGTGAGAACTGGACGAAACATTTAGAAATAGATCGTTCCTGAAATATGCAGGTATACTAGTCTAGACCTATCTAGGGCTAGTGAATGCTTGGGGATTCGGCGGAGTCGGCGATAAGAGCGATTGAGAATAACGCGGCACGCACACATCAATATGTACTTGACTAATTATGCAGTAGTGGACTAGGTAAGCCATGGCATAGTATATATATAGCTTGGGTGTCTCGCACGTAATATCATGTCAAAAGAGTTGCCCCTATATTCTCCCGCACATTTCCTAGTTCCTACATCTACCCTCCTGTCATCTCTACCTCCCCATATTGCCATTATACTTCCAAGTCATATCAAACAAAGCACCATGGCCAGTCCAGGCCGTCTTGCTAGCATCTTGGGACCATTTCGTCTCATCTGGCCATCCATCCTACAGCATTACGAAGCGTTAAAAGAAGCCCTTCGCAACGACGGCCTCGCCGCGTTTACACGTCTCCAAGAAATCCGAAACGCCGCCACAGCAAAGCTCTTCAGCACGGCTTGTATTAAATTCTCCTCCCTCAAACATCATAAATGTCTATATTATTGATTGTATATTATATTAACTCGCGTGTAACAGCTGACGGCTTCATCGCCTATGAGAATACCACTAATGTTCCTTCCCTTGTCCGCTCTGCTCACGGCAAAATTCTCGAACTTGGTCCTGGACCAGGTAACCAAATCCACCGCTACGATACATCTGTTGTAGAGTTTATATACGCCATTGAACCCAACCCACACTACAAAGACGACATTGCCACAAAGGTCAAGAAAAATGATCTCCAGGATAAGTATAAACTTCTAGCCTGTGGTGTTGAAGACAGCGAGGCGTTGGCCAGGGAGGGCATTACCGAGGGGAGTGTGGACACTGTGCTGAGTATCCAGGTACTGTGCGCCGTGGACGATGTACAGAGTGCAATGAAGGAGGTATACAAACTACTAAAACCGGGCGGGAGCTTTGTGTTTTGGGAACATGTGAAAAATAAGGATACTGTTACGGCTATTACACAAGGTACGTATTATTTACCATGTTATGGAAGTTCTGTGGAGGGGCTAACGTGAGAATAGCGTTTTGGAATCCCACTTGGAGCGCACTCGTCGGGTGTTGTATGAATCGAGATATCATGAAAGAGATCCTGGCTGCTGGGGAGTGGGAAGACCCTGGGAAAATTGTGGTGACAGATGATCCATATAGCTGCCTGCCTAGAATTGAGGGCGTGCTCACGAAGAAGGCCTGATGAGAATGGTATTTTTTGGCGATATTCAAGGGATTTCGCTGATGTCTCTTATTCGGATCTCTGAATATGAAGTCGCATATGTATACAAGTCCCTCTTAGTGTTCTGTATGTATCGAAGCTAAAGGCCTTGTGCAGTTGACGGCAGATCCAACACTTGAGTATGAATTGAGACGGAGTTATGGTTTGGCATGTGCATGTATCACATCACCGCCTCTTTTCCGCCATCAACCGCCTGTATTCCTCGACTATAGTTTTTCGTTCCTTTGCAAGCTCTTCTCGTCTTCTCAAACTTCCAGCAGCTGCAGGGACATTTGCAACATCCACCTCGGCACCACCGACACCTCGACGCACTCGGAAGATCTCTCTCGGTTTCGCCAGTGCCTCTGGAGGCGCTTGCACAACTTCTAGAGGATTCAGCGGCTTCGCAGCACGTTCACGCGTGTTAAGTTTCGCCCATGGATCATCGTCGTCATCATCATGTATACCAGTTCCATCATCGCCCTTGCGCTTCTTCTTCTTTGTACCTGAGCCCTTCTTCTTAGCCTTACCCTTGCCAGCTTCAATCTGCCATTCCTTCCACAACTCATTCAGATCCTCATTTTCAGCCTCCTTCAATTCCCGCTCCTCGGCTTCTTTTTCTCGAATCCGGGCCTCATCCTCGCGCCATCCCTTTTGGAGTTTGCGTAGATGTTTCTCGTGCTTTGTGACTCGCTCTTCTCGGATCTTGGGTAGATTAGCGGATTGTCCTGGCCGTTGCGACTTTTTCATTGAAGACAGCGGCATTTCTTGGTCAACACGCGCAGCGAAATCGGAAAGTTTTTCACCAGGTAGAATTTTGAGGGTGGTATTAGCTGTGTTCGTCGCAGGTGTCTTCGCAGCGGATTTTTTGGAATCAATAGCCGCTTGGTGATTATTCGAAGCTCCTTCAGCCGAGCTATCCTTGTCTCCTCCTTCATGCTTCCTTTTCTTTCCTCGCGACCGGTCATTTCCATCATCCAGTCCAGAAGGTCTCTTGCCCGAACTTTGGTACTGCATTAGACGAGCAAAGGCGCGCGGCGTGTCGTCCGCACAACCTGCTGACTCCTTGGCCTTTTTGGCACCAGACTTGTTGTCGGTTTTATTCCCAGCTTTTTTCTTTCCATTCTGTGCGGGCTTGGCCTTATGAACCGATAGGGACTTGGCTATGAAGGTTGGAGGTAGATCATAAGTCCTGTAAACAAGCAATTAATAATCAGAAATATTCACTTAGGAAAATGGCTAGCCAATGAGCTCAAAGACAAATGAAGGGCTGCTGCGTACGAATTATCCTTTTCGCGCCTCTTGTGTTTGTGAGGCATTTTGGCACTGGTTGTATGTAGACTCGTGGAGATGTAGACGTGATCAAATCGACCGCGTGAAATTTTTATCGCGATAACCCCTAGTTATCTTTATCTTATCGATAAGGATCACGTGCATCATCACATCGTACGATTCGGTGGTTTGTTTGTCCGCATGTGACCCGGAATTGTATGTATTTCCAATTGAAACACTAAAGGTTCTAGCAAATATTCCAGCTGCGAAAATATATGTAGAATCCATGCAGTTGGCTTCGTGCAGTGAAAACTCGCCAACCAGGTGTCCCCGCACCGACACACGCCCAACTCCGCTCTATCAATTGGGCGATCATTCACCAGGACAAATCTCATTAAACTTCATTTATTGCCCAGTCGTTACGAAATATACCACCGACAGACCATATAGTCCTAGAGTGGACTTTCCCCCTCATTGGGCGGTCAATTGATCTCGTGAACAGCCCTCCAATAGCATGCGGTTGGTCGTCTACGTGAGCAGCAGTAGTACCTGGAATCGGTGAACGACCAAACATCACTATCCCCCTAGCAAACCGATATTTCAAGCCCCGGAAAACCAGTCGTCTGACCGTGCGCTCTTTTCTAATCAACTTTAATCAAGACACACATTAGCAATGCAGAATCCTATTTCGTTCGCCCGACATGGCTCCGACGGCGATGCGTTCCTGCAAATAAGAGAGAACTCTGACGACGACATCATGGACGATACCAGGCTGCTGCTCCCGTCTTCTAGTAACAATTACAACAGCAACAATGGCAATGTTATTGGGGAAGAACAAGGTGACGGTGATGGTGATCGCCTTCGGTGGAGCCCAGGACTAAACATACTAGCGCGGTCTTTGGCCAGAAACTTAAGCCAGCGAGTTGTACTGCCTCTTCGACATTCGTTACAGAATTACTCCTCTCGCAAGTTTCGATGGAAGCGGATGCTGGGATTGCTTTTATTATTCGTTTTTTCAATGATGTAAGTTGTATTCCCGAACCTATCCGGCCTCTCCGCTCGGAGACTAAATGCACAATAAACAACAGCGGCATAATCGAGTCAATATGCATGCTGTACGGAATCGCAATCACGTTCTTCTCTGAGGATTTCGTACAGACATGGGGCAAACAAAATGGTCTGGAGCACTGGCCAACAGACGCAACTAGAGATATCCTGCCAGTCGCATGTCATTCACACAATGACTACTGGCGTCCAGTGCCTCTGTTTTCTGCCATCAGAGCCGGATGTGTCAGCGTCGAGGCCGATGTCTGGCTAATTGACGACCAGCTCTACGTCGCTCATATAAGATCAGCAGTCTCGCCCAATCGCACTCTCCATTCTCTTTATGTGGACCCTCTCGTGGATTTGCTCGAGAAGCAGAACCCGATTACGAGATTCCACCTCTTCAAGGACCGACCGCTTCAGGGTGTATTCGATACCCACCCGAGCCAGACTCTGGTTTTGCTGATTGATTTCAAGACGAGTGGACCAGAGACTTTACCCTATGTAATGTCTCACCTGTCGCCTTTGCGGGACAGAGGGTATCTGACTTACTGGGATGGCAACAAGGTAGTCAACGGTCCGGTCACCGTCGTTGCCACGGGTAATGCGCCTTTCAATCTGCTGACCGCGAATTCAACGTATCGCGATATCTTCTTTGATGCACCCCTTGACATGATGGAAGACGGAGAGCCGGAACCTTTGCGTCAACGGCGCTTAGTCCAGGATCAAGGACAAGGCCACTCTGGTACACCGAGCGTCGTCGGACTCGATACCTATAACCCTTCCAACAGTTATTATGCCTCAGTTTCCTTCGATAAGTCCATCGGCTACCCGTGGCACTTTCATATAACATCAGGTCAACTGCAGCGCATTCGGGCACAGGTCAATGGAGCGCACCGCCGGGGGCTGAAGGTTCGTTATTGGGGGACACCAAGCTGGCCCCGTAACCTTCGACATTATATCTGGAGCGTCCTCGAACGTGAAGGAGTTGATGTCCTGAATGTCGATGACTTGAAAGGTGCTACTAGCGAAGACTGGCGACACAAGATATCGGATTGGTGGTTTTAGCGAATACTATTTCCAGCGGCGACTTGTTGTTTTATGTCCAGCAATTTTTGAGTTGTATATAGAATCATGTAGAATCTAATAGATCTCCGTAGGTAAGATATTTTCCTGCTGGAGAACATTTTAGAGACATAGCAACGCCTCTTCGCCAAATTCCCTTTCAATGCTACCCTCTTCACGAATCATCGTACCCAGCCAGTCCCGAGCGGCTTCAAAGTCTTCTGCTCCAAACTTGACAAGGACAAAATCCGCGCGAACACGGGCGGCGGTCCATGTGACTTTATTCTGTTTCGAAGGCTCGGCTGCAGTCTTTGTAGATGACCAATTGCGACCGCCAATACGTGGCTGCGATGCAAACGAAGTCATGAAAAAAGAGCCCAGCTGGTCGAATATTGGCCCGTACAAGATAAGCGTACCTATAATCCCATGGGGATACGTTCTCTCGCGTATCAGCTCGCCCGAACTGTTATCATTTTCATGTTGGTTTGATGAAGTGTCCACTTCGTCATCCAGGATAACAGCATCGCGTAACAGGAGACGCCGTTTGCCGGTAGCTTTGTCTTCGGACCACACTTCATTGCGGCCTTTCCATAAGCTGAAATCCCAATTTTCGCCACGAGAGGTTCGTCCCTGGGTGACCCAGTCCAGGACACAGAGGCTACTTCTTTTGTTGTGTTTCTGGGACCCATCCACAGTGAAGACTTGGATCTGTTCATAGCGGCTGTCTTTGAACGGAGCCGAGGGGTCAGGGAGGTAGCAAAGCCCAGCTTGGCTCCCAATGGAGACATCTAGAGTCTGTCGGCTCCTGTCGTCCAGGCGTGGATGTCCCGGTGCCGTTGCAATGGTCGTGTTTGCGTTGGGCACCGTCTTGAAAATCTTGGTGCTTCCCTGAGGAGTAGTAACTACCAGTCGAGCTCGCGGAACTAGTGTAATTGATACATCAATGTGGTCTCCGGGCAGAAGACCCCCGCCATAAGTCAGCAGATATAGATGTATCGGCTTCGTGACTCCTTCGGAGAGAACCGAGTGCTCAGGAATGAAACCCGGGGCACGGGATAACAGCTTGAGCGGATACTTGTACGTTAATTTTGCGAGGGTTGGAATAGATGGAGGCAGGACTGCAAGAACAACTTCTCCCTTTCCAGGACTCGCGACAGAGGAAGCAAATGGGGAGTTGAATGTCATATCTCTTGTCAGTCGTGGGATGCCTCCCCTCCCGACGCGAAAAAGAGGGAAAAAGCGATCTTCGACTGGCACTGTCCCAAATTAGTGCCGCAAATGCTTCATTTTACTTGTATGTTATATGAACGAGCTCTGATGTGATTTTTGTTGATAAGACGACGATGTCTTCAGAGAAAGATAAGGAGCGAGGCCGGGTCCCAAACGAGGAGGCAAATAGGGTTAGGGTATGCGCCTGCCCGTTATCGATACGTGACGGTGTTGCCCGCTAGGCTGTCATCGCCCAATGGAGCCCGCGCTTGCCCCGGGCGTCAAAGTCGCGCGTTCCCCCCATCACGATTCACGAACCACCACTATTGCTCGATATTTCCCCCTCCAAACATTACCATCTTCTTCACCCAAACAAACCCCCCGCCAGCTTGATATTTGCTTTGAGACCCTGGGACTGGTACATCGCGTTGTTGAGCTCAATTCTTCTCCACACCACACTGCGCGCCCCCATCCAACGGTACGACGCGCGCGACATACACGCAACGACGTAGCATTCGTGCTGTTTCGCACTCACTGCACTCACATGTACGAGCTCGGTTTTCCGCCAGCAAAGAAATAAGACGCGAAAAGGACAATCTGGTACCATCATTCACTCAGACAATATGGATATGTCAGATGTCGAGCACGATGGCGCGTCGTCCAGCAGGCGCAAGTCCGGCCGTGCGATCAGAAAACCCGAACTTTTCTCAAAGGCCGTTCACAGCATAGGTCTCAACAATCCGGAGAAGAGGAAACGAAACACCACACTGGATGACAACCAAGATGATGATGACGAGGACGAGGACGAAGAATCGGAGTCGGAAGATGATGATGACGACGATGCTGATGAAGAAGAGGAAAAGGAGCGCCGGAGAGCAGCGCGCAAAGCAGCAACAAAGAGAAAGGCCGTAAATAAACCCAGCGCCAGTTCCTCCAAGTCGTCACGGGCCGCAAAGAAACCAAAGATCAATGGCACCGGAAAATCTCTCGCAATACGTCCGGCAACCAATGGCAGACAGAGCAAAAAACCAGCTCCAAAGAAGAGAACTGCTCCACCAAGACCGATTTTCCGTGCTATCCCAGAGGGACTATACAGTATGTCTTTTTACTTATTTTTAGGTCGTCAGCTAACAACCTCAAGCCGATGTGTTTGAACAGAATAAAGATGTTGAAACTGTCGTCGACGAATGGGTGTCAAAATACGAAAAAGACCCCAACGAAGGACTTCGCGCACTATTCAATTTGTTCTTGCAGTGTACAGGTGCTGATATCTCGGTTGATATGGCCGATGTGACGGATGAAGACCACTGGCCTCAGCGCATACAAGACCTTCAAGAAGCACATCTCGATACCGAGCCTTCCGATTACCCCCTAACATCCAAAGAAAAGCCCCTTCGGAATTTTCGAACAAACATTGTGGACTTTTGCGACTCGTGGGTCGCGAGTCTTCACGAATCTTCCCTTCTTTACAACACATTCGCTCCTGGTCTGAAGGCCGAGGTGTGGCTCAATATCATGTCTAGCGCTGGTAACAGAGCATTTAGACATACAGCTACAGTGTTTTCTATCTGCATAGCAACTTCATTATGCCATATTGCAGAAGGCGTAACCTCCACGGTTTCCACATCTCGCAAACAGCTGGAGACCGAAAAAAGGAAGAAAACACCAAACAAGGGCAGGATAGATTCCATTCAAACGACTATCCAAGAGAATGAAGAAAAGCTAGAGACAATTGATGCCCTTCTCAGAGAAGCGTTCGACACAATGTGGGTGCATCGCTACCGAGATGTCGACCCCAAAATTCGCAGTGAATGTTTCCTCGGATTGGCCAATTGGATCCAAACTCATCGGGAGATGTTTTTTGAACCGCAATACGTGCGCTACCTAGGCTGGGGATTGTCAGATGCTGTCACTCAGGTGCGCCTTGCTGTGGTTGGACAACTCCGTCAGATCTACGAAATCAAATTCAGCATTGCTACTCTGCGAACTTTCACGGGTCGATTCCTTCGTCGACTCGTAGAGATGGCCACCAGAGATGCTGATAGCAACGTTCGCGCATCTACAGTTGAGTTACTCGGGCTCATCAGAAACCAAGGATTGATGGACAATGCAGAAGTTGATCAAGTAGGTCAACTTGTATTTGATACAGAGCCCCGAATCCGAAAATCGTCCGGTCGCTTTTTCGCTGCAAATCTACATGAGATTTACGAGACCCACACAGAAGAGATGGCAGAAGATATCAACGAAACTTTTGGTGATGAGGACGACGATGACTTTGAATCGCCTAAACGATCTTGGATTAAATTCAAGTGCCTTGTGGACATTCTTCAATCTTATGATGGGCAAAGGGAGGAACTCGCCACAGAGCGGCAGCGCATGGGCTCGCTCGATGTCTTGTCTGGCGCTACTGTGGAATCTCGGTTTTTCCTGGCGACCGAAGCAATCTATGCACATATGGAGGAGCTAGCACAGTGGCAATCACTTGCTGGATACCTTCTTTACGACCACTCTCAAGTTACTGATTCCCCCCCACAAGACGAAGCGAGCAATGTGCGACAGTTTTATGCTTTAGAAGAAGGACAAGACGTCATCTTGCTCGAGGTTTTGGTCTGTGCAGTCAAGTTGCGAATCTTGGAGATTGCCAAGTCCGATCTCAGCAAACGTGGCCAGAAAATCAAGTCTCTGACAGACAAGATTCCGGAAATGCAAGCCGAGACTGCGCACAGTCTCACCCAGATTATCCCTCGGCTTTTGAACAAGTTTGGCGCCATCCCCGAAGCTGCATCAGCCGTTCTTCGCTTGGAACACCTGGTCGATTTGAACATGGTCCAGGATCTTCAGAAAGACGCTACCGCATACACCTCTCTTCTCAACGACATCAACAGGCAATTCTTGACTCATTCCGACCAGGATGTCCTTGCAGAGGCGGGCGTGGCGTTCCTGCATGCCCGAACCTCGGATGAGATGAAGGAAGCCATGGAGGGCAAGGTTCAGGAGCTGTGGGATGACATGATTGATGCTATTAGCACATTGGCTCAGAACCAGGATGTCCAGAACAGTTCGTCAGTTCGTAAGAATGTGCTTACGGATCTCGCCAACACCGTTACTAGGATATCAAATCTTGCAAGTATCATCGATTGCACGAGTATTATTGAGACGCCCCCAGCCGTTTCAGCTAAAAAACGCAAGGAAAAACCTGTGGCCCCCTTCAACTCTCTTATTCACTTTGTGAAACGTGGTCTTCGTGATGAGGAGTCTGATGAAGAACTACAAAGTCTCGAGAATGAGCTGGTGGTGAACAGCATCAAGACTCTACTTTTCTACTTTATGTGGAAAGTGCAGAATCTGTCCAGTGCCATAAAGTCAGCCAATGCGAAGTTCAACACAGCATACTTTGAAACTTTGGCCAAGAGCAAGGATATATTTGCTGCTTCTCTGACAGCGGTTATGCAAAAGAGGTCTGTTATGGATGATATTAGATTTTCTGCAGTGACAACGCTACTGGATCTACACACCCTCTTTGGCACACTCCGTAATATCGGATCCCATATTCAAGGCGGGTCAGGTCTCGTGGACGAGGATGTTGTCCTTCAGGCGCAGGACCTATGCCAGGAGATTGTGCCTTCGACACAGACAACTATCTCCAGATTCCATGACCTCGCCGAGAGAACATTGGCCAAGAAACTAAAGAAAGACATCAATGCAGCCGTCGTCGACGATGCTCCGTTGGAATCAGCTCAGGACATCAAGGACCTCCCTTCTGACGACGAAGACGACGAGGACGAACAAGACGATGACGAGGCTGACGAAACAACTGTAACCGAACGTCTCCGCGCGACCATTCTCGCCGAGCAGCGACTATGCGAACTTACTGGTAAAATCGTTTTGGCAATCATTGGCCGTGTGCTCGACACATCAGGACCGCAACGTGGAAAATTCAAACAGAAACTGCTGAAGAATAAAACTCGCCTGGGCCACAACTACAAAGAAGTCGTCGCATTTGTGGAAGATCGCAAAGCGCGTCCAACTGCAGCTCGCTCCAAGGACAAGCAACCTACATCCAAACCGCAGGCCAAGTCGACTGAACTCGTTGAACTGGAAGACGACCCAATAGAGGACGATGAACAACAAGAAGCCGAACAAGAAGCAGACCCAATTGTCGAAGAAGACGAAGATGAAGATCTCCGCGCTCGGGGTCTTGTCGAGGAGAATATCGATGATGGAAATTCCGACCAAGAAAATGGCGTCAGCGAGGCTGAACCCGAAGACGAAGATGAAATAATGGGCGATTAAGCCTTTTTTTTATATTTATTTATTGTCATTAGTATTCGCCGGCTCCTTTTTTCTTTTCAAGTTTCTGTTTATTTTTCTTTCTACAACTTTTTCCGAGTTTGAATATGTACAAGATGGCGCAGGTTGCTTGCTTGCTTACTTTGCTGATTCCCTAGTTGAAATGTCAAGCTACTTTTTCATGTGATTTTAGTTTTTCATAACGTCGCCTCCAGTTGCTATGATCCACATCAAAGCCAACCATCTGTTAATGAGATATCACTTAGTGTTCCAGCTCAGTATTACTTGTCCGTTCTTTTCTTTCCTTTTTCTTTTCTTTCTTTTTTGGGGGTAATAATAGGAAATAGACTCAGGAAATGTGTTTTTGTAAGGCAAAACCCAAACTTAACTGTCAATTCAATTTATTCCTATTGGTACTAAATAGAAAAATCCATCTGAACTGAAACGTTGGAGCGGACGAGAGACGATGTGGCTGAATCGTCTGAAGATTCTGTCAACAAGTGCGGTGCGAGGGCTCGCCAGCGAAGAAGGGGGGTGTGTGGGAGAGGGAGAAAGATCCAACCAAAAGAGACGTACGCCTAGTGTATGAGATGTGATGCGACATAGGTGCTAACATGATGTGGTGAACATGGGGATTACATGACTGTGTATCTTGTTTATCGTGCCTGAAACTATCATAAAACAAGGGGAATAGTGAAGAATAAAAACTAGACCGGGGGACGCAGTTTACCCAAACGCCATCGGGTAAGATAATCTGGAGGCTGGGCACTGGTGTGGTGGCCGACTTCTGTAAAATAGCTGTACTGAAGGATGCCCGGTCGTGAAGCGCTGGGAAGATGACCTAGTCGGTGATACCTTGCGGATTGGCCGGTCATATTCTGCTTTGCGACAATATTGTGCGCGCTTCTAGAAGCTGAAATAAAGGACTTGTGAGCTGTCTGTTGGTGTTTACATATCCATCGAGTCACCGCCACCATTGGCAAAGTTGAAGGCACCAGGTTGTTGCTGGGTGGTTCCGAGAGTAAACCCGGTCTGTGTCTGCTGAGGAGCAAGCTCATCAATATCACCACCAGCTTCCTCCTCGTCAGAGAAGTACTTCTCGATAATGTTGTACGCCTTCATATAGATTTCTTCGTTGGCATTGTTCTGGCACTCGTGGATCTTCTCCATACCGCCAGCCTCTTCAATAAACAGAGCGTATCGGTTGAGGTTATCGCCACCTTGAGCAGACTCCTTGTCCATATCGCCGACCTTGAGGATATTTTCGAGGCCATCAAGAGCAACTTGGATGATCTTGTTATCGGGGCATGCTAAGAGGTCGCACAGTGGCTTTATGCATCCTTGTGAAACAAGGTAGCGAATCTGATCAGGTTTCTGCAATCCACCAGAGGTAGCATTTGAAATAGCCCAGCAAGCTTCCTTGCGAGTCTTGAAGTCGCCGTTGGAAAGAAGATTGATCAGCGGCGGGATAATGTTGGCATCCACCACGGCCTGGATCTGGACGGAGTTTCCAGCAGTGACGTTCGAAATGGTCCAGCAAGCTTCTTTGCGGATACCGTCCTTGGTGGAGCCAAGAAGAGAGAGGAGTGCGGGCAAGGAACCGCAGTTGATGATGACCTGGGTCTGCACATCATCACCGGTGACGATGTTTCCTACTGATCGCAGAGCCGGAGTCTGCACGGATGTAGAGGCGTGTGTCAGAAGCTCGACCAAGCGGCGGGGAATGCCAGCCTCGATGACAGCCTGGATTTTGTCGTTGGATCCGTCGGACAAGTAGGAGATAGCCCAGCAGGCGTCAATGAGAACCTCGTCGTCGAGCATGTAGATCAATTTCGCGAGGACGGGGAGAGCTGGAGAGATCTAGGGTAGGGAAGAAGGTTAGATTCTATTCAATATAGGAAAAAAGAAGCTTCTCATGAGTACTTACGGTATTCCAGTCTGGCTGGGGGGTCTTTCCACGGCAGAAGTTGCTAAGAGTCCAAGTGGCGTTTCGGAGCATGCTCAGCTTACGGCCGTCGCTGATGAGAGCCAACAGAGGACGCAGGGCGCCGGCAGAGAGGACGTAGTCGCGGCATTGAGGACTGTCACCAGCAATGTTGCCCAGAGCCCACACGGCCTGCTCTCGAACATCTGGTTCGGGACTGCTGAGAAGCTCGACGAAGATGGGAACAGCGCCGGCCTCGATGACAACCTGTGTCTGCTGGGCAGAACCGGAGGCAATGTTGGTCAAAGCCCATGCAGCCTCAAACTGGACCAATGTGTGGGGGGAGCGGAGGAATTCAACGAAGCGGCTGACAACACCAGTCTCGATGACGCGCTCAATAGGGGGATTACGTTCCTTTGACAGCAACTTCCTAAACTTGGTAGTAGCTGCGATCTGCTCGTCAATATTCTCCGAGAAGACACCCTTGACCATCTCTGGGAGTTCGACGTTAAGCTGAGAAAGATGAGATGTTAGCTGTGGTTCTTCGAGTCGAGACATCTCGAGTGGGCTGTATATGCCAAGACAAAGGATATCGGGAGGCGACAATTAAGCAGACATGAAAATCGATAGAGCGGGGTTGAAGACACAAATAGAAAAACCAAGAGAGAAATAGAAAGAAAAAGCCCAAACAAAAGGGAAATAGCCGCCTACCTCGCCCTCTATGGTGCCACCTTCCTCCTCGTCACTATCAGCGCCGACCTGGCCGCCGATAATGCCGCCATCGCTGGTTTGGATACCGCGTCTCTTAGCGAGGTTCTCCTCTCGTTTTTGTTTCCGGATCTCGACCTGCTGTTCCTCGCGACGACGGCGCAGTTCATCGGGCTTGAACTGGTTTTTGGCCTTGAACTGCGTGCGCCGATGTTCAGGGATGTAGCGATCGGCCATGGTTGAATTGTGGTTTGGCTGTAGTTGTGTGGGGTGGGGTAAATTTGCAAAGAGAGAAAGAAGAAAAGAGGGGTGAGAGCCGACAGTGCAACCACGCAGCCTGGGTCAAGGACTGGACTCGAGGCCGTTGCAGAGAGGGCAGTTTGGGTATAGTGGTGGAAGTCGTGGAAGTGGTAGTGGTGGTGGGAGGGGAGGGGTAAGGCTCTGGGAGGAGGCTCGCAGAGTAAGGAAGACAGAGATGGGAGGAGGGGGGAAATTTGTTGTTTGGACGGGTTGCCCGGGGTTTTGCCTTGCCTGGCTCCACCCGGCAGGAGCTGCTCAGGCTAAGCGCCACCCGCCAACCCTAAGCGACTTTAGCGCCCGACCGTGTTGGCGTCGAGCCCGAGACGCGACATATCTTGTCGCGTCGACATCGCCTTTCTCGACTGATTGATTCATTATTCATTCGTTGAAAAACGCTCACAGAAGCATGCTCTGCGCGACTATGCTCTGCTTACCCACTTGCACGCTGCACACATGGAGACAAGTAACTTCGTCCGCCAGCTAGCTCTATGATTCTATGATTCTGTCCGAGACTACGCCTGCTCTGAAATTTACGACTTTCTTCGTTCTTAAGTGCCTGGCCACAACTTGCAATGCCCCCATCGATACCACCGCGATTCTCGCCTGTCAGCACAGCAAAAGACGCACAAGGTTATCATAGCGTTATTGGCATTGTAGTCGACTGTCTACCAAAGACGAAGTCCGGCGGTACTTCCTTTGCTGTCACATTCACACTCAAAGATTCCGGCTATGGGCCTGGAAATCCTACTTGGGAGGGTTTGAAGGTCAAATATTTCAATAACGAAGAACATCAACTGCCGGACGTAAAAGTCAACGATGTGGTTCTCCTTCGCAAACTGAGAGTGAGTCAAATCGTTTCGTGCCGATTTGATTATTAACATAATCCAAGGTTCGACCTTATCATGGGTCTTTGCAGGGTGTCGTTGCCAACACCGACCATGTTTCGTGGGCCGTTTTTCGTCAGCCCGATGGCCCCGAGTCCTTGGCCATGCCAGCCTATAGCCCCGGCTCGCGTCCACTTAGTTTCGAAGAGAAGGCATACGCAAATTCTCTACTAAACAGCGTGGTTCATGCTGGACCCCAGGTTCCATCAAGTCAAACCAAAGGTCAACCAGTGGGGCCAAGCACGCAAGTGAAGCCAAAACCAACAAACAAACGAGACAGATTTACATTGATCAAATCTGTCACTCCAAACACTTTCGCCGATCTCATTGTACATGTAGTCAAGACCTGGTACGATGACAACACGGTCAACCTATATGTCACCGATTATACCGTGAACAAGAGTCTGTTCAATTACGGCGATGACAATTCAGATGAGGAGGAGGATGAGGGCCGCACTGGCGATAATTTTGGATACTTAGGAAAATCTACCCGGGCAAATCGAATATGGCGTGGACCTCATGGGCGGATGACATTACAAGTCACACTGTGGGATCCGCACTCGGCATATGCCAAAGAGAACGTGCTGGAGGATTCCTACGTCTCCTTGAGTAACGTGCATCTTAAATCAGAGAGACAAAACGGCAGAACAGAGGGTATCATGCATACCGATCGAATGTACCCTGACAAAGTGCAGATTCGCGTCTTGGATGACGAAGACGACGACCCGCGATTTCTTGAACTCAAGAAGAGAAAGCACGAGCATTGGCGGCAGAACAAACTCAAGAGAGGGCAGATCGCCGAGGAACTGGGAGAAGAAGGCCGTACGAAGAAAACCTCAAAGAAAAGGCGGAAAGAACAGCTACGTCAAAAGGAACAGCAGCAGCGACAAGAGGCTGTCCGGAAGCGAGAAGAGGGCCAGCCCGAGCTCGCTGCGATTCTTCGCGCAGACAAAGCCAATCCTCACAGTATGAACTATGTCAATCTCTTTTCGACGCATTGTATTATTACCCGTTGCTGATAGCCTCTAGTCCAAGCAAAGAATCCTGCCAAAGTCTGTCGCACTCTTTCGGATATTCTGGCCAACGGCTCCCATGTGGTCTCCTTGCCTGGAGGCATCGAATATCGGCTTCCCTTTCAAAATGTCAAGTATCGCACGACTGTCCGAGTTGTCGATTTTTTCCCACCCGATATCTCTGATTTTGCCGTTTCTTACAATCCCGAATACGAGACTTCAGGCAGTGAAACGGACGAAGATGAATCATTACGGCGAGTCAGATGGGAATGGCGTTTCTGTCTTCTAGTCGAAGATGCAAAGATCGCACCGAACCAAGCTCGAAACCGCGTAAAGTTGTTTGTCAGTGGAGCCGAGGCTGAGTTCTTGCTCAAACTGGATGCTGTAGAGTATGAATGGCCTGAAAATTGAAACAGGAAGATATCGCTAATTCAATTTTTTTGTTTAGTCTACGCAAAAACAAAGATACTCTTCTCAAGCTCCGGGAAAAGCTCTGTATACTTTGGGGGGATTTGGAGGAGCGCAAGAATACTTCCGCCGACAAATCGGTCAATTTAGAACAAAAGACCCTGTCGCAATTACCTTTTACATGTTGCGTCAAGGAGTACGGAGTTCCATGTGCCTGTCAAACTAATGATAATGAGGACAATTTGACGGACTCTGAGCATACCAGAGAATGCCTCGGCTGGGAAAGAAGATTTGCCTTGTTTGGTACAACGATTTATGAAGAATAAAAACAAAGAAATACTATCATACTATTTTCAATTTTGTTTAATTCCTCAATAAACAACAAGATGATTATAAAGCGTACAAGAACCCCGCAATTTTTTTTGTGCCCCTTTCCCATATTATTTGAGCTTATCCCTAAAACGTGCGAGGGATGGCTGTTTCTGTTTTTACGAACCCGATAAATGCAACCTTTCAATAGGACCCGACTAGAAATTGTAAAAAAGACAATCAAGATATCACATACCAGCGCTACCAGGAAAAACAATAATAGCCCTTTTACCAGCCTTGCGCCTAAGACCTGAAATAGAAACCCAACGCCATGCAGAGTTGGATCCCGTCAGCCGTGAGATAGAAGAAGAGATACAAGATAACTCCTCGTGTGTTTGTTTGTTTGTTTGTTTGTTTTTAAACTTTGGTGGTTTTGACCACAGTGAGATCAATTCCATGTTGCGAAGGCTCAAACCGGCAATTACTGCCCCAATGGCACTCCTTTTTACCAACTTCGCTCTGTGGGCAACGATGGCCGTATATGCATTTTGGATCATCGCATGTCATTCCAAAGTGGCAGGGTGTCATACGGGCCACAGAGCGCAAGACTTCCTTTTCGTCCTTGGTGAGCTTGTGGTCATGGTCGTGATAGCAATTTGTATTTGGGCAGTTTCCGAGCAAATAATGAAGATTGCAGAGCTTCATCTTCTTTACTCGGTAAAGATCTTCCTTTGTGATTGACTTGAATTCCATGCGATCAATCCGCTGGCCATGCCTATTTCGCTCTACTGTTAATGTGCTGGATGGAGCTGGACTCGCAGGTTTGGCCGGCTGTAGCGACACATCACCAGGGTTCAAGGCCGTCACCGATGCCCACGAAGATGCCGATGTAGGGGTGGCGGAGCTAGTAGATGTATTGGTGGAGGTTCGAGTAAGAGTCGCCGATGCAGGATGAGGCGATAGCATTGCCGTGTGAGTCTTCAAAGGCGTTTTGATCGGTGCAACCGGGCTCGATGCTATCTTGGAGGCGCGGAAGATATCAGGGAACTGGGTGACACGATAAGACGACTTCATAGAATCAAGTTCTCTCTCAAAAGGAACACCTTCTAAAAGAGATATCCGTCCTATGAGCTCAGCATCCGCCATTGTTTCTTCGAGGAGGCGTGCGTATTCGTCACCTTGAGAACATCCCAAGAAAATTTGATGGCAATGGCAGTTGTATAAATTCAGCTTAATAGTTTCTGGATCCAGCGTCAGTTTACATCAAACAAAATTCACGTAATGCAAAGGTTCAAGTACCGGAAATCTTATCATCAGCTCTGTCTTTGCCCTGTCCAATATCCACAAAGTCGAACAACGGTTGACTCTCGTTGAAGCCTCGAACAAAATCATCCACTACCGATGGTTTATCAACTATGCCAGCATTGTAGCAAGCATCTCCTAAGCCCTTAACATTTGCGTAGACACGAGTGACTATCTTAGGTGAGGTGACGTTCGGCAGATTTCGCGCAACATATTCGTTCAAAGAGGTTGTCAACTGGTTTGCGGCATCTTTGCCCCCTTGTTCGCCATTGTGGAGGAATTGGTCGTTAAATATCATCCCATAGCCATCCAAGAGCACAATAATATAAGGCTCGCGGTCCTTTTCAGGTTCGAGTCATGTAAGTGGCATATCAATCTGCCGGTGCTAAGGCTCTGCTCACCATTATCTTCCTAATTCTCTGGATCTGGTTCATCAATTCCATCTCATGAAGCTGAATATCTCGATTAAAGCGGATCTCTCGCTCGCGGTCCAGTTTACTCTGTTGGTAGGCATCTTCAAGGTCGCTCACTCGTGCTAAGAGGTCCTAAATGCGCAGCAACTCCTTGTTAGTGTAATATCACGACCAAATGCAGCTTATGTGGAGACATACTTCGATGAGATCATTTTTGCTCTGGTCCAAGAGTTTAATATGCTCGTAGCGCTTCGCGAGCGCCTGGGTATGACTGCCTAGGATCATCTTTGGAAACTTGGAAGCGTGGGTAAGTGAGCAAATCGCGACGACGTGCGCACTAGAAAGGTTGAAAATTTTCAGGTGAGTCAGGCCAATGACTAATGCGGTAGGGCGGTAAGTCGTTTCAAGCACCGTTCCAGACAGGCCTCATAAATTTATCAGCAAACGAGCATTTTATGAGAGATGGCAGACCGCAGTTACTTTTCTGAGATCTCTCTCTTCGATTTCTTCTCTGGGCCTAGCGTGTCTAAAACGGGTAGGCGGTGAGCAAGGATAAAGGATTGACCGCGACGCTTACCGCCTTGGCCGCCAGCCATTCACAGGCCGCGCATTCCCCCAACCGAAAGGCATACGTGGTCGTGGACAAAGGCAAGCACGACTAGCAGCCGCATCTCTTCTATCTCTGTTAATATCCCCTCGCTCTCCTCGTCCCTGTCTTTTCGCCCCTCGTTGTTCTCTTCTCTGGCTCAATTCCCATTGACGGTCTTACAGTAGACTTGCCATTGACATTATGGGTCGCTTTGGTCTGCTTCCTCTGGCTCTGCTCTCGCTCCAGACGCTCTTCGCCGGGTGTCATGCGACAGTAGGTTTTCGAATTCCATTGACAAATCCGGAATCCCCGCGACTGACATGACTTCCAATTGCAATTAGGACACTTCTGAGAGTGAAGAAGCCACTCCTGCTCCGTCTCTTGCCGTCAGTGTGCAAGCCTCCTTCCCTGCATCTGAAATCTTTGGCATCAAGCTTGTCAATGGTCAGGAGTCGCAAGCTCTATTGACCTTCAGCAATGAAGAAGAAGTTCCGGTCACCGTCAACTTTGTTGGTGGATCTCTCATGAGCCTGGACGAGCCTTCTAAGGCTGTGCGCAACCTTTCGACAACCACCTATGGCGTTGAGATCGCAGCGGGCGAGAAAGAGACCCTTCCTTACAAAATTACGACCGAGATGCACCCTCAGGATCTCCGCCTCAACCTTATCTCGGTCCTTAACAAGAATGTCACTCAATTCTTCACCATCCAAGCTTTCAACGGAACTGTCAGCGTCGTCGAGCCGGAAACCAGCATTTTTGACCCCCAGATGTGAGACTCATGTTCCATTCGCCACGACGTGGTTTAGACGAATACTAATTGTTACTAGCATCTTCCTTTACTTCTTCATCCTCGCCTTCTTTGCCGGTATCGTTTACTTCTTCTACACTGTCTGGGTTGCACCATACTTCCCTCAGAAGCGCCGTGGAAAGGGTGGCGATGCCAAGAAGTCTGGAGCTTCCAAGAAGGCTGAATCGGATGATCCTACAGTAGACGCGACTGCCGCCGGCACTGCGACCTCGTTCAACTCCGAATGGATTCCCGCTCACCACATCCAGAAGCCCGAGGCGCGCAAGGTCAAGGGCGCACGATCCAAGCCCCGTGCCTAATTTGGTCAGCATTTCATAACTAGCTCGGAGCGCCACGGCTTAACTGTTCGTTCGGCACGTCGTGTTAGTTGAGATGGTTTTGGGGTTTCGCCCCCGGAACCACTGTAAGAGCTTCAATGACCGCTGGAAAATGCGGTTTTGTTTGGGGAAAAAATTACAAAATATGGGATAACTTTCACACAACGGTGTATTATATTAGAACCTTTTTTGGCTATCTATACATGGATTTTAATCAATCAGACCATGTTTCGGTCAAAGTTTGGATACTACAACGGAGACAATGAAAAAGATATAACCACAATGGCCAAAGTTACGTATGTATAATGGCCTAAACCTACAAACTTTTCCACTCTTTATATTCTTCTTCTAAGTGTTCCTTGAGCTGTTGGAATTTGTTTCCAAAGTTTCGGGAGCACCGCCAACATATCAAGTCTAGTTTCAAGTAATGCCCTGGGTCACGCCGCGGGTCATCCTGTGCCAGTGGAAAATCGTCGATATCCACGAAGAAAGGGGTTGCGAAGCTATTGTAGTGCTTGCGGTGTTTGACCTTGTCACTGTACCGATCCACACTCAGGACATGGATGTGCAAGTGATTCATCGACGGTTTAGCATGAATGCCAACCATAAGCTCTTTCTCCCAGTCTCTCCCCTGTGGCAGATCATCTGCTGGCGGATCTTGTTCCATTGCTTCTCGCCGCGCTGTCTCCTGGGATGAGTATTTGCCATATCGCCGCCGTAATTCACCGGCGGCCAGGGTGCGAAGCTTTTTGACCTCGGCGCGCACCTTTTGAAGGAACTGGTCATCTTCAAAGGCGTCGAAAGGGTGGAGAAAGAACTTTGACGGATCACGAGGCAGTAGTAGTAAGTGGAGAGAAGACTTGGGATATAGATCATTGATTGCGACAAAGTCGTCGTTGTAGTAGATCACAACTGACGACGGGAAAGTCTCTGGGTGCTCAATGTACACACCAAGACCATCGCGTAGATTAATCTTTGATACTAGCTTTTGAAGTCCATTTTGCTTTGTAGGTTTTGGCTGTTTTAGCTGTTTAGTTTTTGAGGACATGAGCTCTGTGACTGTGAGGATGTTAGCCCTGGGAAATGCTATACATCAATGTGGGATTGAACCGAGCCATACATGCATTCCGCTTCCCTGTTTCTGTAAGGGATTCTGTTTTGTTAGACTTCGCACTAGCTTCTGGCGCTTCAGCATCCGAAGCATCGGAACCCGAAATGTGTGCCATCGATTATATATATAACAGTTTTGAAATACAACATCGAATTGTTCATTCAAGCTGCCTGGAGCTTGATGGCCCCGCTCTGCTCCGAGTGGGTCGCTGTATACATACTAATCCTTGTATGGACTAGTGCGGGACAACTGTGAATTGGAGAACGCATTTTATTTTTTGAAGCCTCACGGATTTGGTTCTCGGCATGACATCTGCGCTGAGAATCTCCTCGTCGCACTCCTCCACGGGCAGCATATATAGCGGTAATTGCATGCCAGAAGTATGGGCGGAAAATCCAAGGGTGGTGCCCGTGGAGGAGCAAAGCCTGGCACAAAACAGGCCAAGGCCGCTGCCGAAAAGGCTTCGCAGGCTGCAAGCCCGCAAGAAAACGAAGGCGAGGCAAAGAAACCTACAGTCAAGCAAGTCATTGGCGGTGCATCATGGACGGGCAAGCTCCCGGTGAATATGCTCTCAGAGCATTGTCAGAAACAGAAGTGGGGAAAACCAGAATACACTCTCGTACGTGAAAGAGTAGTTGAATGTTCAACTGTATGATTGCTAATCCAATAGCAGAAAAAGGTCTCAGACGGCTTTGTTTCGTCCGTTATATTGAGCAAAACCGATCCCAAGACGAAGGAAACCACCACGTTGCCTCCGATGGAACTCCCTCATACCCACCGGTCCCTCGCCGCCCAACCGACAGCTTTAGAAGCCAGGCATTTCGCTGCCACCTACGCTCTTTTCCGTGTCGCTAGCGAGAAAAACATACACGTCATGCTACCACCAAATTATAGGAAACTATGGAAGGAAGATTTCATGGAGTTGAAAAGCGCGGCAGTCACTGAAGGCAAGGCCTGGTTGTACGGAGCCGATCCGTTCTTGATCAAGCAAGAGCGTGAAGCGGCTGAAGAAGAGGCGAAGAAGAAGAAACTAGAACGGCAGATGTCTCAAGCCAAATCAGATGACAAGGTCAATCTAGGACTCAGCACTTCCGGAGACAACACCGGACGTGGGAAAGCATGGTCTCGTGCTCCAAAAGTAGACCTCGGGAACAGACTACGACGCGAAATCGAAGAACTACTACGGCGAAAAACGATCTGGAATCCTTACAGTGTGAAAATACCGAAAGGCCGGCAGTCACAGATTGTTGATGAATGCTCTCGCTTGGGTTTTCGCCGAAGCCATATCGAAGAAGCTATCGCGGAATGCAAGGATCGGGAAGAGGTGCTAGAATGGCTTTTACTACACGTACCTGAAGACGACTTGCCTCGCTGGAGTTTTCCGGAAGGCTACTCTGCTGGTGTGAGTCTGGCAAGTGGTAACCTTGTACAAGAGTCGAAAATCAAACGTCTTGCTGCAGCAGGATACCCTGCTGAAATTTGCGCTATTGTCCTGGACAAAAAAGGAGGAGATGAAGGACTAGCGGCTGAGAGTTTACAAAATACTCTCCTTGATGACGTGGCGCCGCGTGCGCCTTTGGAACCTACCGATGAAGATATTTGGACCGAAGAACATACCACTTTAGAGGCTATATTTGGTGAAAGATACAAACGCGTCTCCAAAACAGTTTGTCATGTCCAAGGAGAAGTTTCTGGGCTTTCTAAGCCAGTCATCTTCCGGTTTCAGAAACCATCTACTCCGTATCCCTCTAATCCTCCGATCGTATCGATACTTTCGGATGGCCTTCCAGCATACATCAGATTAAGTGCTGTGAAGAAAGTTGTCCAGTATTCAATAGAAGATCTTGTGGAACAACCGATGATTTTCAGCATTGTGGATTGGTTGGAGATGAATCTTCCTGTTTTAATGGACAATCCAGGCAAACTGCGAGAAATCGCTAGCGGTGTTAGTCAGCCTGATAAGGTCCAACCCAGTTCTAAGCCACTTCCTGTCAGGCCAGGACGCAGAACCCCCAAGCCTCTTGGCTCTGAAGGCGGTGGGTCTTCTGGTATCTCAGTACACGAAAGCTGGGAGGAGAGACAGAACACCCCTACTCAAAGAGACATGAACCAGAAACGGCAACTCTTACCCGCTTGGGCAATGCAAGAAGCCATCATCCAATGTGTCAATTCGTATCAAGTCACGATTATTTCTGGCGAGACTGGTAGCGGCAAAAGTACGCAATCGGTACAGTTTGTTCTAGATGACTTGATAAAGCGCGACCTGGGCAATATAGCGAATATTGTGTGCACACAACCTCGAAGGATCTCAGCTCTGGGACTTGCAGACCGCGTTAGCCAGGAACGATGCTCCAGCACTGGGGACGAAGTCGGTTACATTATCCGTGGTGATTCAAAGTCGAAGCCTGGAAAAACGAAAATAACGTTCATGACAACCGGTGTCCTCCTTCGTCGGTTGCAAACCGGAGCCGGGCCAGATAATGATATTGCAGCTTCACTTGCAGACATCACCCATGTAGTAGTGGATGAAGTTCATGAAAGAAGTCTTGACACCGATTTCTTGCTTGCTCTGCTCAAAGACATTCTGAAACGGCGCAAGGATTTGAAGGTCATTTTGATGAGTGCCACTTTGGATGCAGAAACCTTTACTCAATATTTTGGAGGGCCAAACCAAGTTGGCCGTGTCAATATCCCTGGGCGGACATTTCCCGTTGAAGACTACTACCTCGACGACATTTTACGTCAAACTGGATTTAACAATGCCCTGGCTGGTTCTGATAGTATCGACGGGGAGAAAGAAGACGGGTCTATTGGAAAATCATTACGGTCACTTGGTATGGGCATCAATTACGACTTGATTGCTTCAGTAGTACGGCATATAGATTCTCAGCTCGGAAATTATAGTGGTGGAATCCTCATCTTCCTACCCGGTACCATGGAAATTGAGCGCTGTCTTGGTGCGTTGAGGGCGATGCCAAACGTACACGCCCTTCCTCTCCATGCTTCGTTACTGCCAACAGAGCAGAAGCGTGTGTTCCTCGCTCCACCCAAGGGGAAACGAAAAGTCATTGCTGCCACCAACGTTGCCGAGACATCAATCACCATCGAGGACGTGGTCGCCGTCATCGACTGTGGCCGCGTGAAGGAAACAAGCTTTGATCCCAAGACCAACGTGGTGAGGTTACAAGAAGTCTGGGCTTCTCAAGCTGCCTGTAAACAACGACGAGGTCGTGCCGGTCGAGTCAAGGCCGGTATATGTTACAAACTATATACTCGCGCGGCAGAATCAAGCATGGCGGCAAAACCAGATCCCGAGATTCGCCGCGTGCCTCTGGAACAGCTCTGTCTGTCAGTTATGGCCATGAGTGGGATTGCAGATGCCGCTGGGTTTCTTGCGAAGACGCTGACACCTCCCGAAACATTGGCTGTTGAAGGCGCCATGAATCTCTTGCACCGCATCGGCGCTTTGGATAATCAAAAGCTCACTGCCCTCGGGCGACACCTGGCCATGATACCGGCAGATCTCCGAAGTGCAAAGCTGATGGTGTATGGATCCATCTTCGGCTGTGTGGACGCATGCGTTACCATCGCTGCCATACTCACGCTGAAGAGCCCCTTTGTATCGCCACGGGAGAAACGTGAAGAGGCCGCTGCAGCGAGGGCGTCTTTCTCGCGAGGAGACGGCGATCTCCTTACTGACTTTGCAGCATATTTGCAATGGTCTGACAGATGCCAGTCTCACGGATTCTGGCAAACCACCACATGGTGCTCGGAGAACTTTCTATCTCACCAAACCCTCCGAGATATATCATCCAACCGGGCACAATTCCTAACATCCCTAAAAGACGTCGGCATTCTTCCAATAGACTACAAGGAGCCCTCGCACTCGACAAGCACTAACAATAGTTCTTGGGACCGCAACACCAAAAACACCACGCTCCTCCGCGCTCTAATTGCAGGCGCATACGACCCCCAAATCGCCCAAATCAGCTTCCCCGACAAGAAATTCGCAGCATCCGTCACCGGCACAGTCGAACTAGATCCAGACGCCCGAACAATCAAATTCTTCAACCAGGAAAACGGCCGCGTCTTTATCCATCCCAGCTCGAGTCTCTTTTCTGTTCAGAATTACTCCAATGCTGCGTTTCTCAGCTACTGCGCAAAGATGGAAACAAGCAAAGTTTTTATCCGGGACTTGACGCGTACGTTCAGCCTTTTTTTTCCCCTCTCCCCTCTCATTTCACTAACAGCAAACTAACGGTCGCATACAGCGTTCAACGCTTACTCTCTACTCCTCTTCGGCGGCGGTATAACCCTCGATACAATGGGCCGTGGCCTCATCGTGGACAATTGGCTCCATCTCCGCGGCTGGGCGCGCATAGGCGTGCTGGTGTCGCGGCTGCGAATGATGCTCGACGACGTGCTGGCTGCGAAAGTCGATAATCCGACGGCGGATACCCAGGAGCACGAGTCTAGGGTGATAGATTTGGTGAGGAGGTTGATTGAGTTTAATGGGATGGATCAGTGAGCATATATCATCACCTTGTGTAACTTGAAATCAACTGGTTACCATTCGATGAACCATTGTGTGTACATCCTAGGCAATGTATTTCATCTCAAAGCCTAGCACCATCTAAGAAAGGAAATTGTTTCTATTCGTTCGTTCCAGCGACTATCGTAATAGCCTCAAATGTAGCTATTTCCCGCAGAGAGAGAAAAGAAGAAAAGAGAAAAACTGCTGTGGTACCGTGCCAATAGGAACGTTTCCTTCGACTAGATCAAGCCCTAAAGAAGGCTTGCCAGGAACAAATGAAAAAAGGGTACAAAATGGTATCTGGTCAGCAGAGGGAACGTTGTCGAGAAGCCAAGTAAAAAAAAAAAAAAAAAAAAAAAAAAAAAAAAA
>CVMT01000001.1:3455153-3473158 GCA_000985935.1 Talaromyces islandicus | reverse complement strand
AAAAAAAAAAAAAAAAAAAAAAAAAAAAAAAAAAAAAGACACAAAAAGGCAATGCAATGAATACAAGAAACGAATCCCTATTATATTAAGTCCCAGCACCTGTCCATACTCCATCATAAAAATAGCGAATGGCTCAAACCCAATTGCTTCAAAGAACCAACGCCGTGTAACTCCATACCGTTTCAATGATAAAAAAGCGCCAAATCGTTTCCGTCCAGGTCTTGTATTGTTGAATCTCATAAGATGGAAAGTCTGGGGTCCAATGGCTGAGAATATAAAAAGACCAAGGCTGGCTATGAACTGAAACCCTTCTGAAAGAATCCAGAAAGTTGGAGCATCTGTACTGAATGAGGCACAAGATATATGCCAATGCCTCCAAAAAGCATGCTGCTGAGTCTCAATGAATCCCAAGAGCAAGCATGGCAAACAACATTCCAAGGGTAAGCCCCAGTAAGCTGTCGTATCTAGACAAAGCGATAACTCTCTTTGGCAATGTCGGGAATGCGGAAACCTTTGGCTATCTCGGCTTCAACATACAATGAAGAACGCTTGAACCGACGATCGGAATACTTTTCGTAGATTGCATTGTGATGTTTCAGCGGTTTCTCGCAGCACTCAAGAATGACGTTTAATAGAGGGTACAGCTGAGTGTATGTATAATTGGAATAGTACACATGTGCATACGACTAGAAGCAAAATCAGACTCTGGTCATCAAAAACACCTCACTTGAAACTTACCCAATCACCCTTGCAAAGCATCAATCGAGCTAGACAGTGCGCACCTGCTGCCGTAAAGCTGGGTGGACTACCTACGAAGCGTTCATCCATGATGGTCACTTCCAAGAAGTACTTTGCCAAAGTACGGGTGTCAAGGTCATAATCATCAGCTTTGCTAATGCGGCGTAAGAAGCTCATTGGTCCGGGCCAGCCCAGCTCAAACTGTAGCATGCTTAGCATAAATCGCTCAGCCTTCAAAATCTCGTCCACGGTATAGCCTCGGTCGACCATGTACTCAATCTCTCTGACTGAGGGGCAGTTGATCTCTTCATACTTGGCAGCGATGAAGATTGCCGTGGCACCAACTAGTTGTAGCTTTCCCAGTGTGACAATCTTGCAAGAGAGGAAGCGGTCGATATAGTTGACAGCAAGGAACAAAGTCTCTGGAAGCAGCGAGAATCGGTGATGGACCTGAACCAGCCACTCGATGAGGATAGAGCGCATTGACCACTGAATCTCTGCTTGGTAGTCCATGTAGTGGGCGTTGGGCAGCATCTTGATCTAGGGGGGTTGTCAGTATCAGATTTTCTGGCCGACAGTTGGGTGTGGTAAACCCACCTCCAGCTCTCTCATGTAGTCAAAGATGTCATCGCCATATTCAGCGACCATACTAGTGTCCCACATCTCATCTTCGATGTCGTCAGTTGTACGAGAGGTCTCCACGAGTTGCTTGGCAACTGCGATTTCCTTCTTTGCCTTTTGGTTGTACTTTGGGAAAAGGACGATAGCTGTGGCGCCAGTAGTGTTCTCACTGCGAGATGGGTATGAGCGTGCCGTAGCATAGCCGTCGTCCTCCTCGTTATCGTCTTCCTCATCCCATTCCTCTGGCTCTGAGGGTGCAACTGCATGGTCGGAGCGTGCATGTGCGAGATCGAGAGAATCCCGAGGCAAGGTGCTCTCAGATTTTTCAGCGTCCTTCACTTCAGGAAGGCTGACGGCTTCTGGAAGAGTCGACGTGGATGGCTGTTCTTCTTCCGGCACGGTAGGTTCACTTGGTGAATCTTTGCTTGGGACAGAAGGCTCAATGGCATAGCTGCTATCTGAGTGGATATCAAGAGATGAAGGATTAACTTCAATGTCATCGAGTTTGGCAGGGAAGGAGACTTCTTTGGCTTCCTTCTTAGAATCCTCTCGGTAGGAAGAAGCTGTGCTCGGATGACCAACGAGCTCTTCCTTCACTGGTTCGCTCGCCACAGGTCCTGCCTGCTTGACAGTGGAAGGTTTTGCCTCGGCAACAGGTGGGAGGTGATCTTTGAAAACCACATTGCTGCGTTTTGTAAGTAATTTGCGGGTGTTTGCCGTGTTGTAAGACGTAGTGTCCGTGATGCTTTGCCTTGGGGCATTATCGCTGGGACGGGGGCGAACACTGTTCAAGATAGCCTTGACTCCAGTGACAGACACAGGGCGCTGAGCAGGCTGCGAAAGGACGACGGGCTTCTTGTCTTGAGCAGAGATAATACCTGGCTTGCTGTTCTTGCCAGACAAGTGGCTATCGTCTTTGCTCGCTCGCACAGTATAGCTAGTGTTGCTCACATCGCCAAAGGCAGTGCGTTTCGCGTTGTTCCTCAATCCTCCATTTTGTAAGGCGGTCGATAAAGCCGGGGTCGATTTGTTGCGCTGGTGGATAGTCTTGTTGGGGAGGGTGCCAATGAGGGCGTTCTCGTCCCCACGGACGCGTATCCGCTGAGGCTGAGAAAGACGCGGTGGTCAGTGAAAATCTTTTGCATTGAGGGAAGGGAACAAGAGGTGGTAAGCCAGGAGTCTCTGGGACGCTGCCAGCCCTTGAGAGACAGACACAGGAAACAGGAATAAAACAAGTACGAATACACATTGCGAGAAAAATTCGACTTACCCTGGCATCCATTGTGGGCAGCGACTATGGTTTGGAAGTCGAAGGGCGTGTGGAGGTGGTTGCTGGTCAACACCACAGGGTATATTCTGCTGCGAGGGTGGCCTCGTAAGGAATACAGACAGGACGACGGCTCGACTGGCTATCTGCAAGAAACCCTAGAAGTCGACAAGTACCAGAAGCCCAAGGGCGATTCAGAGGCAATGGGCCATGAGGGGAGGGCGGAAGGTTCGAGGCAGGCAGGAAGCAAGATAAGAAGGCCTCATCCAGAAAGATGTTTGTTGTTGGGTCCCGGTTGCCCGGAGGAGACTGGGCGAGACACGCTGCCTGAGGCCAACAACAACAATAACAACAATAACAAACGCAGCCTGAGGCAGCCACTCTTGCCGCGTTTGGCGTGTTTGGCGTGTTTGGCTGCCGAGTCTTGGCGCGGCGTTGTTGACATCAACAAAACTAGGCTGGGTTTAGACTAGTGTCTGGAGTCGCGATAAGGCGTGAGTTTGTCTGGTTTGCACTGATAGAATGGCATGACATCATCGATCGCGTCCCGCTGAGGGCCCGCCAACCGCTTATTTTGCATTGTACCGCAGCACCAGCACTCGTAAAGAATTAAGAAATGAATCTTTGAAAGACCAAATACAATGCGACACGCGCGCACAATAATTTATTCATGCGCGACTAATGGTGGCGCAGATATGCGGAGTATTGAGTATCTGGCGACGGAACACGCGCGCCGACACGAGGGCTGCACGTCATCACGTGACTAGATTCGCTGTTAACAGCGCCTGCTCCACCGCGGATCGGACAATCTACGACCGGCGCGCATCGATCCATCGCACGATGAACAGCAAAGCCCGGTGTTTTCGTGGCCTGTTGCGACAGCCATGGCGCTGTCCCGCTACATTTCACTTGCCTGCACCAGGGCGCTGAGGGACCAGGGACCAGGGACGATGGACGATGGACGATGCACGGCTGCAAAGCCACACTGGCAAAAGTGCCAAACGGATCGTCCCCCTCTCCCCTCCCGGAACCAGCGGTGTCGACGAAGCGCGAATCCACTTATTGGCAGATCGATGGGGTGAAAATTTACAACAAAATTGAAAACTGCCCACCCCGGAATTATCACCCAGCGCTTTGCCGGCTTCTTTTCGCAAGGGAACTCGCAGCCGGGATAAATAGTCGCTAATACTAGTTAACTATGATCGCCAGCCAGCCTCTGATGACGAACAGCCATTCGCAATCGCATCTGCGCCTGATTGCTGATGTGCCGTACGACTCGCCGAGCGCGCTCTTCTTCTAGCGGCCCTCGTAGTGTCACAAAAGGTAGAGATAATAATACGTAGTAATACATCAATAGCGACTTTATGATCCTCGTGCAGAGCGTGGTGCCGGCTACATTCGGGGACCCTGGAGATCTCCAGTTTCGAACGTGCAGCCATACGCGGCTGTCGCAAACGTACATTTAAATAGAAAATGGGATGGTTGAGCCTCTGAAGTCTGCATAGGCCCTAAATTGGTTCGTTTTTATGCATTATACGCAACATCTGGTCCGGACTTGGTGCCGCGATCGAGTCAGCTTTTTCCGACAGATATCCAGACTGTCCGGCTGTGCGCAACCTTGCGCGATGTGCAAATCTTGAGATAAAAGAGCGTAGGCAGTCCTCAGCACCATATTTTAGCTCTCTAAATATCAGATGATGACCCCGGTGCTGAGATAAGTGGATTTTCGCTCCGACCGTTTGCGCACCTTGGAGGGGTCGGCCGGCGCATATGCTGAGCAAAAAGCCCCCAAGGTATGTAATACTCTTCTTGCGACCCTGGATTTTTGATCGCAAATGGCCATGTTGGCTTCCTTATTGAATCTTCTTCCTGTCGCTGCCAGTAATTTCATTATTTTCGCACCCCTAGTGCTCCAGCGCAGCGCTGTTTGGCCCAACACGAGATGCGCTCCGCCCGCGGCATCTCGATCATTGATATTTATGCCCCACGTTTTCATTTGACAATCCCAAGGGCGACAATAGAGTCCAGGGCAATGCGCCATTGATTGCAACCCCCGTCCTTCGTAGCGCAAATCGCATTAATTGGGACGGTGTTAAACCACCTGGGCGCGGTCATCTGGACCAGCTGCCAACGACTGGATGGCAATGCTCTGCGTTGCGCTGCTCTC
Organism: Talaromyces islandicus; assembly: GCA_000985935.1. Taxonomy (NCBI): domain Eukaryota; kingdom Fungi; phylum Ascomycota; class Eurotiomycetes; order Eurotiales; family Trichocomaceae; genus Talaromyces; species Talaromyces islandicus. The sequence continues at coordinate 3,468,365 of CVMT01000001.1, read as the reverse complement.
GCCGATCATGCCTGTCCACCGATAAAGCCAAAAACATGCTGCTGCAGCTAATGAACAAGAACTATAGGACGAGAAGCGCTCTTTTTTTGTCTAAAAAAAAAAAAGAAAAGAAAAAAAGAGAAAATCTTTCTTCTTTTCCCTTTGTTTTCTTTCTTCACCGTGTACATTACTCAAGTCTACGTTGGCCAGCGCCCAACGTCCGGACGGTGACACTATCCGGGCGGCTTGGCCGTTTGGATCCGATATGCGCTGTCAACGAACTAACCAGCTAGGTGCGTAGTGAATGGCTATCAATCCCTCTATTCCACTGAAGAAACGTCGCAATCTAGGCGACTCACATTTGTATGTGCGTGTGTATTGTGTGCGTGCATGCGCCTTCAAAATCCATGCGATTCCGAAGCCAGAGCGCCCAGTCGGATGCGCAACATCCGGAATCTCGAGCGCAGCGCAAAGTGTAGAAGAAATAGCTTAACTAGTTATTATTTATGTGCTTGAGACGAGGCAGCAAACGGGCGCATGTAATTCGCAGGGACGCAGGCAGCGAGCAAAAAAGCATAGTATTGGCCGTCGGCGGCCAGCATGACCCAGGTAATAGGTCCAGGCCGCTTTTCGCTTCAGGTGAAACCTCTCGCGCACCCACCGGCCTTCCTCACTCTCACCTCCTCCTCTTTCCCAGCAAGCCCCGACCCCGACCAGCAACCAAGGCGCCTGATCTTGTCGCTACTGCGCTGCTTCATCCTGCCTGCTCAGTCTGTGAGTTGGCCCTCCTCGCTGCACACCGTCCTCTGTTCTGTGCCTGTTGTGCCTGTGCCCAATCTGCACTAGTCCCAGCCCATGATACCATCGCTAACATCAACGTCTCGCTCGCCCAGCAGCCTGCGCATCGCCAATCCCACCAGCCCCTTCTGTGAGCCATCACCGCTGCTCTCGCTGCATCTCCCCTGGTCTCCGTCGACCAAGCGACGGCAGCCAGCATCAATTTGACCGGAAAAAGGTGTGTTCTCCCGTTTCCTAACTCATCCGACCCATCTGCCCCAGACCGCCTCAACACAGGCAAACTACAGGACTGGCAAACTTTCATCCTGAACAATCGCTAGGTCCGAGCCACAAAGAAAACCTTTTCTTTGTGGCCTGTGTTGAACAACGTTGATGCTGACTCTGTTCATCCTTCTTAGTTTTTCTTTTCCTTCGTCGCCCATCCTCTCGCCCGTGCCCACATCCGCTGCCCATCGCACAATCAAAAACCCCAGACAAACGGCGAGCCATCGCATCAGAATCTCTTCAAGTCATCTGCGACGTCGCCCTGCAGCTATCTACTTGGCTTCGTTGCATTTGACTACACAACCACTCTCGGAGCCGGGACTCTCGCAGTCTACAAAAGAGGGCAAGGCGCACAAGGCGCCTCCCCCGGGCCGACAACTCTAGTCGTCGCCAACGAGCGATGAATACTTTACATCACAAAGATCAACAAGCTGCAGAAGGCCTGGCCAGTTTGTCCAAAACCTACGGTGATATGGATCGCTATCGAGGCGGCGCCATGTCTCAACACCTTTCTCCCGACCAGCCCGTGCCCAAGAACGTCGCTTTCGAGCTGCTTCTTGATGAAAACTCCAAGGTTCGGGCTCGGATTCCGATGAGAGTCCAGATCTTCCCCCATGACACAACTGACTCCATTGTTACCACTGTAAAAAACTTCTATGGCATCTATGATGGTGTCGCCAGCGGTGTCAGTTTTGAAGATGAGCATGGTACTACGCTTATTGCGAGGTATGAGAATTTGAAGAACAATATGACTGTGTATGTGCGGGTAATTCCCGCACACGGCTATTCTGATAACTACGATCAACACTTTTATGGAGCTGCTCCAATAGACTCTCGCAAGCGCCCTGCCCTTGGCGAGCCATTCCAGATGGCACCGCCTCAAGCCTCCCAGGCTCTCGAGTATGCCCAATCCCCCTCTCGTCCCTCGTCACGCACCCGCCGGACGAGCGCATCCCCATCTGGTCGCGGTCGCCGAAGTGCTTCGCAAAACAAAGGGCCTTCAAAGGCTGGGAACAAGAGTAGGGGATCTAGCGCACACGGCAGCTTTGTCGACGAGTCTGTTGCTGGCTACAGTGACAGCGAGGGCGGTCATGGATCCATCAATGGCTCTAGAAAAGCCAGAAGCGAGCAGTTTGCGAGCTCAGAAATCAGCATGGAGAACATTGTTCAAGAAAGCCGTCGCAAGAAGCCCAAGTTTGAGAGCTCCGTATGGCAACACCTTCCATAGCCCCCTCTGCATCCGCTTTTCTTTTGAATGCGGTTTAACATTTTTCTTCTATATAGGAATTACCGCTCTTCGTACCCCCCCAAGTTCCTCTGACAACCTCGACATCCTCAATTTCTCCTCAACGACGATCCACTGGCCAAGATGGTGAGCCATCCCCATTCACCAGGCCCGTCCAGCGCCCGTTCATGAACCGAGCCCCATTACCCTCCCCTCAAAGCTACGGTTATAGCGAAAATGCGTATGGAAGCGGCTCGGCAAAAAGCTCCATTTACTCCACTCCCATCTTTCCAGAACATCGACTGCGCCCTTCTGGCCAATACATTAGCTCTGGAAATCAGCAAACAGTTCCTGGGATTCTCCCAACTCCAGACCCAACTATTGCTAGCTGCATCTCAGACGAAGATGTAGCAATGCAGCTGATTCGTCTCGGCGATGCCTCCAACTTCTCCCATGGCCGCAACTCTACTTCGACTTTGGACGATGCCTTGAGTGGCGCCGCTGACGCTTCATCGACTGGAGGAACAAGCGATGGGGAGTTTAGTGAGAACGAAGATGACGAGCTACCTGCTCGCTCGAAGGCCGTTCAATCCAGCCCACTTCTCCCTCCAGGCCACATCAAGCACAATCATAAACAACTGGACGATATTTTACCCAGCTATGACAGTACTGAGCCTAGCGGGGACGAATACGATCATGACTTCCAAGCTGGACATTGTGTCAAGAATGAATATGCCGAGGAAAACCTTGATGATCTCGATGCGCCTCGCGCGAAAAAGCAAAAGGTCAAGTCGAGCGGCGCCGTGTCTGCTAAGAGTCGCCCGCATAAGTCTGTTTCACGAAACGGCAAACTTGTCAAGGGTCGAAACAACGCCGTCCCCCGTAAGTCCAAGCCGGGTTTGCCGGCCTTTGTTGAACCAAATGTCGATGCCACAGCGCAGGCGTTGAGCCCCACTCCATCTCGCAAGACCTCTGGGTCTGCTGCCAACTTCCAGCATCAACTTGCCGCTGACGAAGAGGACCTCTCCACGAAGCCTCGATGCCAGCGTTGTCGCAAGAGCAAGAAGGGGTGCGATCGCCAGCGTCCCTGTGGCAGATGCAAGGATGCTGGAATAGGCATCGAGGGTTGTATCAGCGAGGATGAAGGCAATGGACGTAAAGGTCGTTACGGACGTCATATGGGTGTGCCGGTCAAGAAAGTCCTAGACCCATCTACCCCAGGCGAAGACGTTGATGTTATGCCTTCTTCAACAACCGCGGTCGAGCCACTTCTTGCAAACTTGGCTGACAAGAATAAGAAGCGCAAGCGCTGATACAGCTATCTACACAAACTTGAAAATTAGCCCTGTGATTCATCATGGTCCGTTTCTGTACCGATACAAGTTTTTATGAAAGAGTCGATTATTTGCCTACACTCAACACTCTCTACAATCTCCCACTCGGCTTCACCGTACTGCCTCTACCGAGTAAAATCGTCTACTCTTCCGCGTGTTTGATTCCAACTGGATCTACCTCTCGTTCATTAGCATGGGGTCCCTCCCCGCCGCATCCACTTCACGATCTCGTCTTTTCATACTGAAACGAATCCACTCATTTCGCTTTCAATATTCACGCGCATTTCATATTTTGCCTAACTTTGCGGCCCGACATATCTATTTTTCTTGATGAATATTTCATTAGTAGCAGTCAACTGATCCTCTGGTTTGAATATTTATGTTGGCGTTCCTTTTTTCCGCTTTTTCTCTTCTTTTTGCCAGAGATGCTACTATCTGTCTATTTTTTTCGTGTTAATCTTGGCAGCCTTTTGTGTTCCTTCTTCGTTATTGTCAGCTCTAGTGTTACATTTGAGTTATGCGTGCTGCGTACTTGTGTGGCGATGTGTCCGGACATGGTTCACAATGTTGGCGGTAGACAGGGATGTCCACTGAGTTGCGACCGACAAGGGAGGAAAAGTTACATAGCCCTTTTTATTCGTTTACATCTTTCCTGTTCCATAGGCTTAGAAACGCGAGCTTTCAGATCTGCAAGTCTAGTCAATAATACAACTTTTATATCAACTGGTATAGTGATGTAGGGAGTATTAAACTCCAGTATGCAAATAATTCTGCACTTTGATGGAACTATCATTGGCACATGCATTACTCAGTTTGCCGTCTTCCATTTGAACAATATTTAAAATATTCGTAGAATATATTCCATAATAATATACATCTGTGCTGTTGTCCCACGCGATGCCAAGACTCGCGACGGAAACAGTGGGGCTAAACCGTATACAGACTAGCACGACAGATAAGACCCTATCGTTAACGCCGCATTTTTCTTTTTTGAAGAGGGACCTTCAAGGCTCAACCTCTGCGAGTCACCGCAAGCTGCCATCTTTTCTTTCGCCACCGTCTTAGCTTGTCTCGGCCTCTTTTTTTGAAACTCATAGTAACGGCGATTTTATTTTATTTTATTTTTTCCCGCCTTTTTTTTGTGCGATTCTACTACATTGACCATTGGCGCATGGCATAAGCATTACGCTCGTCAACAATCGCATAACGCTCACCATGCCTCCGAAAGCGAATCCGTCTGCGTCCCGCGGGGGAAGAAATCCCCAAGCTTCTGCCAGTGGTGATGGACTAGGAAATGCTACACCATCAGCCTCATCCCCGCCGGGGAGACCGCCCGTCCAGCGCCTCCAATCCTTGAATAAACGCACGCCAGGCCCAAGTCTAAGCAACAGAGCTGCTATCGGGTTAGACAACCCGGACCAACCCAAACCAGCGCTCAAATTCAAGCCCCGTGCGCAAGCTCGACGTACAAAGGAAGAGCGAGATGCCATAACCAAGCTAGAAGAGGAGCGCAATCGGCAGAGGCTGGAGGAAGCAGCGGCAATCCAACGATCTCGCCTTGGTCCTGTCAAGAAGCCTAGAGGCACGTTCCGAGGCCGCGGAGGTGGCTTTATGGGGCCTGCAAGCATGAGAGGCTCAGGCCGTGGCCTGGGCGGTCGATTCGGTATGGATTCGCGTGCCTCGTCGATTTCTAGACACAGCATGCCGGGATGGGGCGGCGATGAGGGTCCATATTATTCATCGGATGAGGAAACAGGCGGCATTCGCACCAGTATTGATCAAATTAATCTTGACCGTGATGGAGATGAAGACGAGGATAAAAAGGGCAAAAAGGCTGTTCGTGTCTCTAGGCCGACCTATAGAGGCCCGCTGCCCATTCGAGTCCTACGACATGAGCATGAGGAACGGGTTGTCGGTGTGAATACGGAAGCAAGCTCCAGTACTTCTGCCGAATTGCGGCAGCAGGCAAAGGAAAAAGGCCAGCAGGTCGACACGGATGGCAGTCTCTTTGTTCCAGAGGAAGAGCCGGGCCCCGAAATCAAACCTGAGCCGACAGACGGTGATGTGCCTATGTCTGAGCTGCCACCTGCGCAATTCGACGATGACGATGAGAATCCTCTCCCAGAACAGACTACCAAAGCGCGAAAGACGGTCACAATTAAAGATCCAGGTCCAGATCCTCGAAGTTTATTGCGCACAAGGGAAGATATAGAAGAGTTTGCCCGGCATAACGAAGATCTTGAAATGATGAAGGAAATTCTTGCTCTGGAAGACGAAGAACAGAAAACAGCAAAACCTAGCGAGGCGGCAGATACCAAGACCGATAGTGCTTCAGAGGTCAAAGAAGCGCCTGAAGAGGACAAAGTTGCTGATGAGAAACATGCCGGAAAGCTGTTCCTCATCCAATTCCCGCCATTAACACCTAACCTGATCGTACCTGGAGAGGGCGGGACAGACAACCAGAACGATACCACCGAAGACATCACGATCACACATTCCAATACCAGAACAAACCAGCCCGAAGTGAAGGCCGAAAATGATGAGGACGCCGAGGCAGATATCGCTTTGAAACAGCCGAACAAACTGGTCACTGCGGTAGAACAGCAGCTCCCTGCAGGCCGTGTTGGACGTTTGAATCTGCACAAGTCGGGCAAGGTGACGCTGGACTGGGGCGGTATAAGCTTCGAGTTGGACAAGGGCGCGGACGTCAACTTTAACCAAGAGGCGCTCATTGCCTCGACATCGGCGACGGGCGCGACAGCAGAGGATCCGGAGGAAAAGCAGGTTTGGGCAATGGGAGAGCTTAGTGGGAAATTCATTGCGAGCCCGGAGTGGAATCGGCTGTTGTGAATGAATTGATTAGAATAGCACTCTACATTGAAGCGCTGGGATGTATTATGCCAATTAGATCAGTTGTGATGCATAACTGGTTACAGATGTACAAGCTGTCTCGTCTACGACAAATAAACATTTGAATCAATGGATCAATAGATATTGTATCGAATTGGTCTTGGTCTCCAAATGTTGTAAGCAGGTAGATGTTGAGTCTTCAATGTTGGTCTCGGTGTATATATCGTCGGGGCCGGCTGTCTTTTCCGCAGCCTTGTGTATAATGCGACATACAACAACCGCACGCAACTAAACTGAAATCCACAAGCAACCACTTCTATAATGGAAACCAATTGCGCAGCACAGCACTCGTGGTCCAGTAACTGATGCCCGCATGCGACAAAGACTCGGTTCCAGGCGAGCAGACCGACGTCATGCAACTGCCAGGCTTTCTCAAAGCGACTACGTAGCAATAAGCTCCAACACAAAGCGGGGCCGGCGCAGGTCCTCACGCAAACTCGCGGGCGATAATTGGCTGGCAGTGCAGATTACCCGCTCCACACTGGGCTGTCAGTGGTCTAGACAAGCGCTTTTGTGGTTTAAGCTTCGCGGCCCACTGCAGGCCGGCTCTGTGAGTGGACGGCTGCAATACCACTTGCGCTCAAAGGGGAATACTACCCGTCGGCCGATGCACAAACCTAGTTTTTTCATTTGCTGCCCGCGGCCTGAGCTTAACGCAGAGCAGAGCCTTTTAAGCCCCTAAACCAGGTGTGAGACTTGTTAGTTACACCTTCGTCCGGTCTTTCCTTCCTTCTCTTACTCTTGCGTCTTCCCCTGCGTCATGTCGACAGCCTGAACTCCCTCTTGCGACTGCAAGTCTCGCACCCCTGCAATTGATACCTCTTGCGCGCCATCTCGGTCGCACGCTGCCCGCAATTGAGCTGTCTGTTAAGCTTCCGCAACAAACCGCCGAGAGTCTGTCGCGTCCACGCCACTTCAAGATTTCAACACCATCTTGAGAGAAAAGAGAGATTTATAAATTTCGCCTCGCTGGGTCGGGACAATACTACCTGTCTGCATTTTTACTGTCTCTAGCCTCGGGAGGTTGCTTTGCATTGCGACCGCCACAATGAGACTGTTCCTTGCTCTCGCCGTGTTCCTCATCTCAGCTGTCGTCGCTTTCACAGAGCTCCCATCAAAGAGTGAAAGTGGCTGTCGCGCGTCGAAAACAGGGCACGCTCTGTGCTTACAGTCTCTAGGTGGCGATGCAAATGAAGACTTCAACGATGCTCAACAGCCCGCCGTTATGGTCACGCACAACCCCGTCCACCAAAAGCAAACCCACGATTCCATTTACACAACACAACAACAACAGTCAAATTTCGAGTCTGTACCGGTCCGACGATGGCTTGCAACGTCAATGAGCGCGACGGGGCTGGGATTTTTGAAAGAAAAACTCGGTGCTACGTGGACGGTGCGCTCTCGCATCAAGGCGCGCAGCGAGGGTGCCTTGGGCCAAACGCCATGGTACGGAATGGCCTTGGGGCTGATGTGTACAACACTGGCTGCGGTGATGTTAGGATGACCGAAAAGCCCTTCCTCAATTTTCTTCTCATGCCGGCTACTTTCCCGGCTTGCTTCATTTCTTTCTTCTTTTTATTACCGGTAAACTGTGTTGTCTCGCTTTTTTGCGATACAAAGAGACAATCGGACGCATGGGCTGTATATTACATTGGTTCCTCCGTTGTTCTTGTTCCATCTATGCCTTTTTTATAATATTTTATGTGCGGATGACATGCCATGTATTGATGTTGATTCGTGGACTGTTTCCCGAGGTCGTATTTTTTTTCGTTTCTGGATATGGCACTGGTTGTCTTGGAGGTACCCAAAATGTACATTTTATTAGAAGATACACGTTAGAAACAAGTTTGATATTGTGGTGGATTCACCACCACCATATATAATATTAAGATTTAGCTGAAATATCTTCTAGTATAATATCCTAGTAGCTGTAGTGAGTATTTATCTTTTAATAGTTTAAAGTATCTTTTAGAATCTAATTATCTTTTTAGTATAGATCGTTTAACTTTCTCTATTAGCTCTGAAATAGTGAATATTGATTTTTACTTGCTTGAATCTGGCCCTGTCCCTCATATAAAGTATTCACTAAGTCAGTTTAAAAAAGATCTACAAGGATCTATATAGAAAATTCCACATGAAATACATATGTACTACAAAGACAGGAATGAGTCACTGGCGCATGCAGACATGGGCGTGTGGCCAGATACGAAGAGGAAGTATTGGGCTGGAAAATACCCCTAGTATCCAGACTTGCCTTCCCGCGAGTCCATATTAATATAATGTTTTAATCTCTCAACAACTTGGAATGGCGCTTTGTCTATCCCACTCAAGCTGTTCCTTCTCTGCATTCACAACATCATGGCGGCGCTCCACGCTGATATCTCAGGAGTCTCTAGCGAGAAAGTAATGAATCACCTAGATGGTTCAACGTCCCTGTACACTTTGGGAATTCGCCCATTCTCCGAGTTCACGCGGCTCCGAGAAGACTGCTCCAAATCTACCAGCGCAGATCTTTCCGACTTCCACGATTCACTCTGTGTGAAGCCGAAATTTGCACTATCCAGCCCTTTGAAGATTAAACTCAGACCTTGCCACGAAAACAAGAGATTCGATGTTGAGCAGTTGGATAAAAAGAAGTCCTCCGGGATAAAATAAGGCTTGCTATGCAGGCTGATTTATAGCTTCAAGGATATGTCTAATCTGCTTGTTTGACTTTAAGCACAATAAATACATAAAACTAAAAAGAAAAAAGAAAAAGAAAAAGAAAAGAAAAATCCAGTACCTTTTATAGAAATACAAAGAATAACATATGGTATTGTACGGGTTCAGGATTATGTACCTGTAATTCCTGAAAATCAGACGGGAATGCTCTTATTTTTGGAGCAACCCTCCCGGTCAATCCTTTCAAAATTCCACGACTTTGCGTACCAAATCTACTCTGCCGTCTTTCTATACACTTGATCCTTAGCTTCTAAAAGCCGTTGATTCAATGTCTGTTCCAGGATTTTCAAAGAAGGGCTGTTGATTTCTGAGTTCGAGACCCCTGTCGCGACCGACGAAAGACACTCGTGAAGTAGATCGAGACTGGCATTGGTCAGGCAAGGGGTTTCTGCCGCTTTTAACACAACCATTGTGGTAATAAATATGCTGCTCCCAGAGTGAATATTTGATGCAAGATGAGCGGCCGCGAAATGACTAGTCCGAGTCTTACCTGAGAAAAAGCGTCCACCTGTGAATTAGACACTCGTGGAACGCAACTATGATGCTGGGTGTCAGTTGTATGTAGGAGTCAAAGAACCGCTGGCAATGGTCGAGTAACTGGCTTCTGGCTACACCATTCTGCATTGCCTGAAAAACCGCTGGCCAGTAGATAGACAACTTGCAGCAGTAGTACTGAACACGGAGGAAGTTCGATAGTGGCCTAATGTAATTTGCACGCAACTGACTGGAATATCTAGGGAAACGAATACTATCCGGCAGATATTCATACCATTCATCTAATTGTCGTTCCAATTCCAGCGCAACCCCTGGCGCGTAAGCTGACTGACCTGTCGAAGTTAGCGTCACGGCAGAGTTACACCGGTGTAGCATTCGCCGCATCGCTATCTCAGCTAGGAAGAATGCCTGTGCCTGTTCCGAGCTGGTACTGTTAGTTGAATGGGCACTCGCGGGGGAAAGTCCAGATGGATTGATGGATGGCTCTTCAGAGAAGAACTGCCATGTACAAAGGCAGTTGGGGAGCGGAACATAGCAGTCAAGTTTCCAGATGTCGCTCTTCGCAACATCGAGCTGGACGCTTAGTTCACTATGAGGACTTGGTTAGTATTAGGAATATCTTAACCGATTATGCGGGCAAGAGACTTGCCTCTCCAGTAACAGGACGGCCCAGTACGCTCGGTAGGTTATTTCGAGCACATCGGAGTCTGTGCTTTGTAAACCACTTGACGACAATCAGCACCGTAGCTATGAATCCACTTGCAGTTGTCGCCCACCTTTTAAACAGGTTTTGGATCTTGAATGACGACACCAAGCAGTAATCATGGGCCTGGCACGGTTTGAGAAGGCAAGCGTAATAAATGCTCAGGAAGACCAGGCATTGAACACTAACTAGACTGCATTCTGCAACAACCAGCGGAAGAGATGAGAGAGCAGCTGCAAAGAATGGATTCTTGCGGTCTGGGGTGGGATCGTGAGCCACACAGCCGACGGCAGCTACCAAAAGAACCAAACATGACTGGCATGATGGTGTCAAAGGCTCGGACAGGACCCGGAAGTATTCATCGGAGAAATTTGACGGGAGAATTGGATAATAGGTATGGATACGCTCCGAAAAAGCGGCCAGCGCATTCACGGCCTGCTGGTGGGGGACGAAGAAGAGCCGTGAACCGGCGTCATTCGGCGAACCCGATAGGAAGTTGATTCTCTCGAGTCGGATGAGGTTTTGGGGGAACTCAGGCTCGAGCTCTAACACCTTCATGATGGAGCTAGTTGCGAGCAGCCGAAATGGAGAATCTTCATGCGAGCTGAGCACCACATTTTCAGCGTCTTCGGGTTCCTTAGCCGGCTCTGGATGCTTTGCGAGCAGACTAGTAATGTAATCCAGGCGCTGGTTCACGACAGCTAGTTCCGATTCGATCCTGGAGGTGACGTGCATTAGTTGTCTCTATCACCGGATCATGCATCGCCGGGGAGTATATACGCACTTGTTGCCGGGGTTTGGGGGAAGCTCCTGATAGGAACAGTCCAGGCCTCGCGTTCGACACGGATTGCAACAGGGCCGCAGACCGTCGCATTTGGTCCTCTTCGACCGGCAAGTATCGCAGGCGAGAACCAATCTCTTTCGAGTCTTAACCATACTACTACCTGGAGGCATCTGGACAATGGGTTCTTACCGTCCTAGATCTGCGGAGTCGCTTTGAGAGACCGCGGGGTTGCAGGCTATCGTGGGGAAGATGCACGGATCCAACCGCATGGGGTTACCGTCCACGACGGCGGAGTTCTCTGGCGATTCCACGGACAATGCTCAACTCGTGGACCTACACCAAAACGTTCATTCATTCCAGAAGGGTGTGTTTTACCAAACTTAATCGAGCACCATTTGGTCAATGCTAGCGGTTGAAGAGGTATAAAAATGGCCAGCACGGGATTCATTTTCTTTTCGTTTACCACCAAAACGACAGAAGTAAATCCCTCTTCATCTTACCTCAGTATCACATTCAGTGTCATTCAACTATGACCGCTTCGTTTGGAAACCACCTCCTTGCGGACATCACCAGGCGTAGGATTTCGCGCAGTGCCCGGGTCTCCAGCTGGGATCAGAAGGGCCTGAATGAAGATGCCTTTGTTATCTTGCCTGGTGCAAGTATGCTGCTTGCCGATCTGGAGGGCCCTGGCGCCATCACGCATCTATGGTTTGTCCAGACGTGCAGAAAGATTCTGGGACCTGGGTTGATCCCTTATTCGAAATCTGGGGTGGCCATGATGGAGATTCCCAACGCTCTCGGCCTCAATTACGAAGCGAACGACCCGGACTACTATCGCAAAGTGCTCATCAAAATGTACTGGGACGATTCCGAAACGCCCAGTGTGCTGGCACCGATCGGCGATTTCTTCTGCTTAGGCCACTCTATGGCTGCGAATTTCCAGTCCCTGCCATTCACTGTCTCCGTCAAGCCCTCGGAGGAGAAGAAATTTGGCGGGGCGGCTGCCTTCAACTGCTATTTGACGATGCCATTCAACAAGCGTGCTCGCATTGAGATCGAGAACCAGAACGACCACACGTACATTCAGTATTTCTACATCGATTACGAACTGTATCCCGAGCCCCTTCCCAAGGACACGCTGTACTTTCACGCCCATTGGCGCCGGGAGGACCCTACCAACGGCTGGGCACCGTCTGGCATCCAGACAAACAGTCTCGAGACGCAGGTCAAGAACCTTGACGGCAAAGACAACTATGTCATCCTAGAGACTGACGGCGCAGGTCACTATATAGGCTGTAATCACTCCGTCCTTCACTCACAGGGGACTTGGTGGGGCGAAGGGGACGATATGATCTTCATTGATGATGATACATGGCCGCCCAGCATGCACGGTACAGGAGGCGAGGACTACTTCTCCCAGGGCTGGGGTATGCAGAAGAACGCATATCCATTTTGCGGCACCATCATCCATGAGGAAGACGTGCCTAACTACCAAGTGAGCTATCGCTGGCATCTGGCCGATCCCGTCCGATTCAGTAAAAAGATCAAAGTCACTCTAGAATCTGGCCATGCCAACCACCTCCGCGACGACTGGTCTACCACTGCCTACTGGTACCAAACATTGCCCGGCCCCAAGCTCGAGATCCTACCCGTCGCGAGACGTCTACCTCGGAAACCCGAGATCCTCCCACCTATCCAGGATTTATCTGAGCTGGAGATCTCCAACTTGAGTCTGGAAAAGAGAGAGAAACTGTCACAGCATCAAGAGAGGTATGATTTGTTCGTTAAGGATCGGAACGAATGGTTGGAGCGACGGGCGAAGGATTCGAGAGAACGGGCGATGAATAACACGCAAATTTGCAAGGATATTCGTCGACGATTCTTAGAGTCTTTGGGAGTGAAAACAAGACGGTCAGCTACAGAACTGGTGGGATAGGCTACGAGAAATTATTCTTTCTCTCTCTCTCTCTCTTTTTTTTTTTTTTTTTTTTTTTTTTTT
>CVMT01000001.1:3370445-3455128 GCA_000985935.1 Talaromyces islandicus | reverse complement strand
TTTTTTTTTTTTTTTTTTTTTTTTTTTGGCTGTAGTATACAAATCACAACCTGGAGTAACTGTTTGCCAAGACACTTTGAACTCGTAGGAAAAATTTTCTCCCCTCTCAGATCAAACTCTGAGATATGTATTCGTATCTCTCTAATACTTCTATTATTTTTGGTATAAGGAATATTTTTAATACTGGAAAAAACCGAACATCTACATTTCGCTACCCAATAGTGGTCTCTGATTAATACTAAATTATTAATTTAATAAGTCGGCAAGCGCGCCAAGGTTAGCTAAGTTAACTAACTGATTTAGGTTAATCCGTTTCTCGCGGAGGGTGACTGGAACTCCGCGGAAACACTTCAAGTCGAGTGTTCTGCTCGTAATATCCATGTTTTAGGGCGCCGGTGAGACTGCATGATCAGATAATCAGATATTCTAGAAGACCCAGAGCTCCCCCGCCTCAGAAACTTTCCTGACTCTTCCCCGCCTTTCCCTTTCCCAGTACACTCATAAGGCTTAGAACAATCTACATCATGGTCGTCACGCAGATTTGGTGTATACTAGGATTCTCCGAGACTTTTCATTGTGTAAAAAATGGAGAGCACCACCGAGACTCGGATCGATGGGCAAGCTACTACCTACGCCCAACGCCCTTTGTAGTTGGGATCACTGACTTGCAGAAGGGTACACTATTCAGTTGACCCAACTCGCAGATGGTCCATGCTCATGTCGCAGCGGCAGTTCTGTTTGTGGTGTAGGTTCTCCTGCGACCCTTGGTGGAGGCCCCGGTTGACAGGATGCGCTCCTCTAGGTATCTGGATATCCAGCGGAGTTGTCATGCAAGGATTCGATACTGTGGCGGGGGGCCAGCTGGCTGGTTTGCCAGAATTTCAAAGGCAATTTGGATATCAGCAGCGAGACGGTTCTTATCTGATTCCTGCCCACTATCTTTCCGCCTTCAACTCGATTGCTCCTGCATGCGAGATAGTGTCAACTTTTATCTTCGCTCCACTGCTCGAGAGGTTTGGACGGAAACCAGGAATCTTAGCTGCCTCCCTTATTTCCACCGCGGGTGTCATTCTCCAGCAACTAGCAACTAATTGGCGAGTGCACCTGGCTGGTCGAGGCGTCAATGGTTCGTATGGGCTCGCCGACGAAATTGAATTATCTGCATTCGGTTACTAATGCAGATATAGGTATTGCGATTGGTATGATGTTCACTATCTCTCCACTATGGATTGGTGAAACTTGTCGGCCGGAACTTCGGGGTTTCTTCCTCTGTTTTTTCAATACTAGCATTGTCTTCGGGCAGTTTGCAATGTTAGTTTGGTATTTCCCAGCCTTTTTTCCTTTTAAAAAAAAAGGCTCACATATTCACATATTCGCAGAGCTGTGGTGGCCAGAGGTAGTGGTCAGTTAACTGGCAAATGGTGAGTTAGAGCGTTTGCTCTCATTATAATTAAACAATTTGAGTGACCTCGCAGGCAATGGTGGTTACCGGTAGTGGCAATGTACTTCTTTCCCGGTAAGGGCCATATTCCTCTGTTATTTTGTTTTAACTATATCCACTCTCTTACTAAATGTTTCCCCCCTGCCTACTCTTCAGCTATTCTCATATCTGGTTGGCTTTTCTTCCCCGAGTCTCCACATTGGCTGGTGCGACAGGGAAATATTGCAGAGGCCCAGAAATCTCTCTGGACCGCCTACGGCTTCAAAAACGACACATTTTACGCAGCAGAGATTCACCGAATGCAGTCGGAAAATGTACGATCGATTTCCATCCAGGGTAGCCTTGCAGAGAGCTCCTACAAGTTTCTTGGCATCGACGTGTCTACTGTGGCCGAATGCTTTAATCGCACAAACCTCAAGAGGACTCTAACTTCAGTTTTTGCCGCCAGCGGGCAGCAGATGATTGGAGCCACCTTCGTTATTGGAAATGCAACATATTTCTTGGAATTGATCGGGGTAAAAGACTACTTCGATGCATCGATTGTTCTTTATGTTGTGATGCTGCTGTCTAGCATGCTAGCCTTTCCACTCTCTGAAGTCGTCGGCCGACGAACGATGATAGTGATACCTCAGTTTTTTCTATGTTTCTCACTTTTACTAATCGGTATCTTGGGATGCATCCCAAACCAAAACAATACAAGCTGGGGTATTGTTGTCCTCATATATATTTGGGCGATCATATATCAACTTTCCATTGGTGCCGTAGGCTTCGTGTTGGCTTCGGAAATTGCTACAGCTCGCCTGCGAAGTACTACTCAAGGCCTCGTTACCATCACCAACGCTCTGTGGGGGCTAATTATGCAGTTCACCGTCCCATACATGGTATGAACACTCTCAATCCATGCAAATGCCTCAGGGTCTGCGTTACTAACAATGCTTTTGTCCACTCAATAGATCAATCCTGATTCAGGCCACCTAGGCGGCAAAACCGGATTCATCTTCCTTGGAACCGGTTTGATCGCAGCCATTGGAGGATGGTACCTCTATCCGGAGACTAAGGTACGGCGAGATCATTTGTGAAGGCGAAAACTGTTCGATCATGACTAACAAAAAATGCCTCAGGGTATTTCTTTTGAAAAGATGGACGAGCTTTACGCAAGCAAGACAGCCCCTCGCCATTTTAGGCGTGCTGTGACCACGCAGGAGAGAGTAGCACCCCATACATCCAAGGTAGAGGAAGGCTTTGAGCATGCAGAGGCGAAAACTCCTCGTGGTGATGGAGGGAGGATTTGAGTTAGTAGTAGTTTAGGCTTTCCGGTGTTTTGTGGTGAAGAAGTGATATTCTTTTGTTTTCTGCTCACGCATTCCCGACGGGGATGTATGAGACTCAATTGCATTGCACTTAATGTCCACTACCCCGCTATCGTTGGGCCAATAGTACCATTCGTGATACAAAATGTTAGCAATATAAGAATATTTTCACACACATTACGAAAGAGGACCGAGTACTAGCATCTCACTCTGTTTCTGTCGATTGTCCAGCATGGTCCCTTTTGGCCCTATTACAGTATATACAAGCTGTGCTCTTTGCCGGGGTCTCAGAATTAGGAGTTACAGGATTAAATTAGAAGAGAACGTATCGTAGTCGTAAAAAAAAAAAAAAAAAGCTCTTTGGCTCTATTATTTCTTCTTTACTCAGATTTGAGGAAAAGGGAAGTCACCAGTAAGTTCAGTCGCACGATGCTATCGTATAGTAATTCACATCCTAACTTAAATATACAATGAGATTTGAAGCGAAGATAAATCCAAACCAAGAATTTCCCGAATTTAGCCTCGTCACACAGACCACCATGGATAATCAATTGATGATTCTTCCCAACTGTAACACAAAGCTCGAACACAGCTCTTTTTCCTCCATCCTCGCTATTCGATCATGGGGAATCTTCCTTACCTACGTCAAACTCGCGTTGCTCTTCTGTGGCTTCCTTGTCTTCGAGCGTCTGGGCTTTGCCTGTCATTTCTACAAAGGTGACGCTTGGCTTCCAACCTTTGCTCTTCCTTGCATCCGTAACTTCGCTATAGAGCTCATCCACCTCTTCCAACGTCAGGCCCTTTGTCTCATAGATCATAAAGTAAACAAACGCTATGCACAGGAAACAGCAACCAAACCAAACAAAGAAAATCTTGGATTGCAGGTTCGCATTCCCAGGCCCGTAGTTGACCAAGTACGGCGTTGCAAAACCTAATGCCCAGTTGAGAAGCCAATTGGTCGCGGTGGTAATAGAGAGCGATTTGGCTCTAGTCTTGAGAGGAAATATCTCTCCAGTTACGACCCTATATTAATCCCTCCGAGTGTCAGAAAAGCTGCCTCAAAAGCGGGTTTAAGGGTTAAGATGAGAAGACAGAAAGATGAAACTGACCAGGCAATCGGACCCCATGAAGCGGCGAAAAAGAAAATGAATATGCAGATAAAAGCGATTGCGGCTTTCTGAGCGGCAGTGTTGTTGACGATAATGTTACCGGCACTATCTTGGCTCGTGGTCGTCGTACCGAGAACTGCCACAAGTAGCTGTGAGACTGTCATGCCAAAAGCCCCAAGGAGCAGGACTGGCCGTCGACCCCATTTATCAATTGCGTAGAGTCCAGGAAGGGTAGAAACGGCATTAACACAGTTAATGATCAGGTTAATTACAAACTCATTTTTGATGCCGGAGTTCTTAAAAAACTGCGTGCCGTAGTAGATGATGAAATTAATGCCTGATAATTGCTGCAGGCCCTGCAGGAGACAGCCAGTAAGAAGACGCTTTCCCAGATTTCCCTGGATGCATTGACGGTACCCAGCCTTCCCCAGGCTGATTTCATACTGGTGGTTCGCTTGGATCTCCAGTAGCTCCTCACGTAGGGCGGGATCATCCTCCGGAAGACGACGGAGTGTGGCCAGGCTCTTTACAGCGCCGTTGTAGTTGTCTTTTTTGATGAGATACCGGGGCGTTTCTGGGAGGAGAAGGACACCGACCACAAGTACAATCGCCCAGGCGAACTGGACCGCAATTGGGATGCGGTAGGACCCCGAGTCATTTCGTAAATGGGTTGCATTGTTCACGACCGACGCGAGGAGAAGACCGATCGTGATTGCGAACTGGTAGGAGCCTACGATAAATCCTCGGATCCATTTTGGAGCAGTCTCGGACTGGTAGAGCGGAACTAATAGATGCGGAATGATATGGTTAGTCGGACTTTTCGTACCACATATCAAATAGACAGGAATTTTGTAAGGCTCTGAAGAACGACACAAGGGGGAAAAAAAGGGTACTAATACTAACCCAGTGCAGAAATGAGCCCAACCCCTAGTCCCGCAAAAAATCGACCTGCAAGAAAGAGCGGGATGGCCGTTGCAGCAGTCTGCAAGATGACCCCAAATACAAAGACACAATTCGAGATAATCAATCCCCAGCGACGCCCAATGATGTCGCCCATCTGGGCAGCAGCGAGTGCACCGAAGAAGGTTCCAGCTGAGAGAATAGACACAATCGCTGACGTTTGACTAGATGTAATATTCAAATTCCCGCTGCTGTCTCTATAGCCGGTTGAGAAGGTTTCAGTCCAATAGGGCATGGCGATAATGCCGCTGATAGTGCCGGTATCATAGCTAAAGAAAGCTATATCAGATCGAAGGCGTCCCATCCTGGATGTCGAGAGGGACCAGACTCACCCGAATAAGATTCCCCCAAATGCTACGAACCCGCTGATCACAATGGCAGGCCACGCCTTACCAGCGCTATCTTTGGGCTTTTCGATAAGAAACCCCATTTTCAGAGAAGTTTTAAAAGACGGTTCGTTCAAGGTCTCCTTTGCATGTCACAAAGACCTTGACGGTGGGGACGGGAGATTGATATTTAAAGAATAACAACGACGTATGAGAACATCTCTGTTCCAACAATCGTGCTAGTGATCACCCCAGTTGCTAATAGCTCTCCATGTTGCACTTAGCCCACAAATCTGACCGGTGAATGGTGAACCCGCGGAGGAGTGGATGGTCTCCGCGAAATTAATATCACGAGAGACGCCAAGCATTCGTACATAGTCCCGACAAGAGTCCGCCGCCTGATCAACTGGCCAATTTCTCTCAATGTTTTGGGCATTATATCCCTCAATGTGGTCTCTGCCTAACCTCTGGTAAGATATGATTAGCGGTACCGTGAGTTGACAAACTTTGGTCGATCCACTAATCCGGACAAGATTGCTCCGTAGGGTGCATTCTAGTTCGGCTCAGGAACGATCGAGAAGGGAATCTTGGGGCTATTTAAGCGTGCCAAGCGAGATACATGAAACTAACTCCCTTGAGAAGTATGGATAGTGACGATCCAAAGGATCCAGTCCCCGCAATCCCCAGGGTCTGATGCTGGCGGATTCTTTACGAGTCAAAAAACTTTTCGATTCCGCACGATCAGCCACATATATGCAAGTGCTCCATTATATCTCCGTTTCTGCCAAATTCATGCATAAAGGCCTGCTTTAATGGTCACAATCATCTGTGCGTTTATACATCCGGAGCGTTATGGGCCGATACGAGGCCCCGTTTCTTGACTCGGCCCACAAGCGAACGGGGATGTGATTTTCAGCTCTTCTCTGGTCATTGCAATTGCAATTATTGCCTCTCCATACAGGACTATAGTGAAACAGTATATTTGGCCAAGATGACTTCTCATTATAGTTGGAGGGAAGTCAGGAGATATATCATTGATAGACCTTGGGTTCGGGGAAATAGTCAAATATTGAAATTTGGGGAACTGCTGATGTGCCTCGGAATATTTTACACGCATACTTAATTAGTTTCTGACATACAAGTGCCTTATACCTGAACAACAGTTGTCCATCATTATATACTACCACAGCGTACCTCTCCTTCAGCTGTTCCTCTCGTCTCTCTCCGTTAGATTTCCACGCAAATCTCCCTGGATAACAATACTCGGGCTCAAGCACAATGTGCAACACTCACCGGACTTTTCAATGGCAAGATATTACGGTCGACGTTTGGAGGCTGGCGCTCATCTGTAAACGTTGAGTTATTTCTGGAGCCTGATGTACGTCCGATCGGTTCAGTGAGCGTGTTGATTCAAAGCCCCGGGGGACAGGGAGTAAGGTTGGAAACAGAACTGACCTAACGTGTGTATTTCGCGTCGTGACAACCACCGGGCACTGAGTTTATCTAGCGCAGTCTTGAAATCATCTAGAATAACAGTGTCACACAGACATTTGAAAACGAAACACAGCTAGACATTTCAGTCAGTTATTTCGCACTAAATGACATACCCGAAAGAAAGAAAAACACCCACCTTCCAGAAGGGATTGATTCCCATAGTTGAGGTTACCCGCACCGTTCCAGTCACGCTCAAGACATCAAGAATGACGAATACAATGGAGAGGGCCATTGATGCCATCATGAGGCCAAAGCGGGGAGATTCACGTACGAGCTCAATGATGCCGAAATTATAATGTGTCTTGACCACCCAGAAGAGATTACATGTCGTGAAAATCCACCACGGGTCACTGGAAACGCCAATATGTTAGCCCACAAGATTAGACACAGAGTGCATAGACACGATAAATATGTCCCTCTTCATTGTGACCATACCGAAATAGTGCTTCCAATGGTCGCATCTTCTCGTAGAAGGTAGCATTGATATTGTTGAAATAGGCGAAGTTGGCGAATATCTCCATTGCCCAATACGGTTGAACGAGGATAATGGTTCCAATATAGAAGAGTGATAACCAGCGTGCCATGAAGGCCTTGTTTTTCAACCACGCGATCACGTTATGCAAGGACCAGGAAATGATCAGCCCAATCGCCGTTACTGCCAAATACCACCCGTATGCTGGTTCTGCAGCGAAGATGAATGTTCCATTAGGTATGGCCAAGATCAACTGAAGTAACAGGAATTAATTGCTGGGATTTGTGCTGTATTTCAGATGCAAACAGCCATCTTACCTCTAACAGGATCATCTTGTGCAGAAATACGCCTGATCGCATATTTACAAAAGTGATGGCAGCCATGACGACTAGCGAACCCGTCATCAGGCCCTGTGACCAGGACTCCAGGATGAGAGCACCTGGATCATCGACTGGTCGAGAAACGTCCCTTTTGACGAAGAAAGGCCCATGGTTCAAAAAATTCGGTGTTAAAAAGATACCAGAATTGTTCATAATGCTGGGTGGTAAGAACTGTAAACCCCGGAACTTGTATGTGGATTTTCACCCCGTGGGGTTTGCCCTTGCATCTCATTTATTATTATTCCTCGTGCTATGGCCTCGAGGAATCGGTCCATGCTTCCCTCCTCAATCTCCCCGCACTGCAAAAACCTGGACAAGCATTGTCGGCAATGACTTGGGGAAGAAAGGTTTACAATGAGCTATTATTAGTAGGGATGCGCATCATCAGCCTTGTCCTCGCGGAGAGGACGCGCTATTCCGCGATGACCGGCCCAATTGTAGCCCAACAGACCACAGTAGTTCAAGGATCACAGACTGTCAGTCAGTGGCCTCGATTAATAATCACCAAGCGCGCAAGATAATAGATAGATTTTTATATAGATTCTAATTTATATAGAAATTATATCAGTTCATAAAGGCAAATCCTCAGTAATCTGATCCAATAATTCAATATTGCTCAGGTAAATCAGCGTAATACATCGGTGAAATACATGGTAAAGGTTCTACCCTAGAGAACATGTTGCAGGAATTGATGGCTATCAATGCACTTAAGCGATTGTAAAGTTAAGAGTTACACTTCTTTCTTAACCAAGATGAGAGGGAGCGAAATTATTAAGTATGGGTTTTCTCAGTCGGACCTGTGGAGAATATCGGCTTAAAAGATGGAAAGGAATAAGCAAGAGCTAATTTCGTTACAAAACACAACATTTGTAATTGAGACCTACTGCTACAGGTTCAAATATCACAGTAGATAAGGCCCTTCCCGTCATATAACAGCTAGCATAGCAGCAAATCTTCAACCAGGGAGTTTTTATTTGTGTCCAATTCGGGAGTATAGGGTTGCATATCCTAATTTTGCTGTACAACCCAACCCCTATGGCCATGTAGAACTTATTTTGCTTATGCGAAGCTGGACATTCTCGGTGCTCCCTCCAGTAGAGAAAAGCTGCGCATATGTGGCATTATCAGAAGGAAATATTTGACTTGTCAATGTGGCTTCTCCTTGTCCACCAAAGACCTCCACGCTTGACCAATCGACTAAGGTACGTAAGGTCACAGTGTTGTTTGAGGCTGGGAGAAGAGGAGCGTAGTAGACACTTGCGAATGTGTCGTCGAATGAGACATCTCCCGATATTGTTCGATCGACGAAAACCTGCTGGGTGGAGAAGTCATATCCTACTCGGGTCTGTTGACTGAAATCCTCAGAGGCTCGAACAACGATTCCAAATGAACTTCCACTCTCTGTTGCCTCCCTGCTGGAGAAAGTCAACTCAATGTCGACTGCTTTCCCGATATCACCCAGTGTGTGATTACCAGACACGGAAGGGAATGTTGATGTGTTTTTATCCTGGATAATAGCGCTCCAGTTTTCCTCAGGCACCTGAACCACTGCTGCCGTCTGGTTTATTGTTCTTAACGAAAGCCTTCGAGGAATTGACATTGCACTGCGCCAAGGGTTCGTTGGTATGCTTGCCCCGTATTGCCAGTTATTCATCCAGGCAATGATCGTCCGTTGATACTGGGGGAGGCCATTGTAACCAATGGCAGCGTAAAAGTCCGGACCCCTGTCCACCCAGTTTGCGTTATCATTCCCGTTATAGATGCTGTTCGAGTCCGGCGTAAAGGTGGACCCATTAAAGTCACCCACAAAGTACTGAATCCCTGAACCCACAGTCCCAGGAGGACCTCCAGGATTGATACTAACCATAGCAACCCATTTTATGTTTGATTCATCCCCATCTAGAGGCAACGGAAAAAGACTTGGACACTCCCATACTCCTCCAACAGCATTGAAAGGTCCAAACTCGCTCTGTAAGCTCCATTGCTTAAGATCTGGGGATGTATATATGAGGAGCTTATGAAGTTTTGCAAGACTGACAACAGCTACCCATTTTTTAATGGGTTCATGCCAAAATACATTAGGATCACGGAAGTCAAGATACTGGTCCTGGTATGGAGCAGGCGGGTCTGAGATGATAGGGTTGCCCTCATCGTAGGTAGTCCACGTTGACCCATTATCGAGACTGTAGGCAATGGACTGCGCTTGTTCTTGTGCGCGAACTTGCTTCCCACTTGGCAAGTCTTGCTGTAACGGATACTATATAGAAAGCCATGTCAATACATCGAACTGCCAACCTCGATCACGACACTCACTAAGGAAGTGTACATGGCGACCCATGGAGCTTGTCCTTTGCTACCGAAACCACTGGTATTGTTTTTGTCGATGACGACACTTCCAGAGAAAAACATTTCCGTGATATTATCGGGATATCCACGGGCTAGAAGAGCAACAGGTTGTTCCGTCCAATGAGTTAGGTCTCCACTAGTGGCATGGCCCCAGGACATATCTCCCCAAGTGTCGCCGCCTGGATTGTACTGATAATACATATGGTAGGTACCATCAGCATACACAAGGCCATTAGGATCATTGATCCAGTTTTGCGCCGGAGTGTAATGATACTGAGGACGGTAAAGTTCCCTGTATGATTCATTCGATTGGGCCGCCCCGACCTGGGACATTAACACCCCCAGAAGAAAAAACTTCAACTTCATGTCGAACTTCATCAATTTTTAAACTCGGTATGAGAAATATTTGTATGGGCAACGAATACTTGGTTTGACTGCTCCAGGAGAACGGATACTGCTTCTATTTTATATATGTCTTCTGGGTAAAGGACCCTCTGTCAATTTAGGTACGAAATGAGGGCTCCTCGGTTAGAATTTTTGTGGACTCCCAAAAGATCTCAATTTAGCAGGTCATGGTAGAAGTGCCCCTGAGGGTATGGGGAATTTCGCGGAGCATATCTGAGACTCCGCGATCATCACACTCCGCAATGATTATCCCGCAATTTTGCCCCAGAATTTTCAAATCATGAATATTATTTTGCAACTCAAGGCGGAGATTAATCGGTATTGGGTTCCTGCTTACCCAATTGAATTGATTTTTCGTGTGTTTTATGATATTAGATCATCGCCCTCCGTAATGATTTAGGTTATCAGCCTTTGCCCAGATTTTCAACTCACCGAAACCATTTTGCAGCTCAAGGCGGACATTAATCGGTATTGAATCCCTGTTTACCCCAATCGAAGGGTTTTCTTCTTCATTCTATGTTTCACGATCTTGTACTTTCAGCGTGGAAGTGTGGATACGGAGAACAAACACATTTGTCAGATTTGTGCTTCTGACCATCCAGACCTCGTTAGAAGATGCAGAGAAGCTTGAGATCAATTATTTACTAGTACCTTGGCAATGTATATATATATGTATACTTCACCTGCTGGACTGTAGAGAACGAGTTACTCTCCCAGCTCTATCTTCACTTTCCTCTTCAACAAGCGGGGACTTACTAAGAAAAACCTTTCATCTCAAAACCATGATTTTCCCAATTTTCCCAAAAATCACCATGAAAATCAAAGCCCTTTCATTACTTTGGACCCTCATTGGGCCAGCGGTAGCGGATGATTATCGTCCAGCCTTTCACTTCTGCCCAGCTGAGAATTGGATGAACGAGCCTAATGGACTCATTAAAATCGATTCAACTTGGCACCTATTCTATCAGGCTGACCCAAATCAAAATGTTTGGGGGAATGAGTCATGGGCCCATGCAAACAGCACCGATCTCCTTCATTGGGATCATCTTCCCATCGCCATTCCAGTCGAGAATGGCATTGAATCGTTCACTGGCACCACTTATTATGATTCCAATAATACGTCTGGCTTAGGCACCTCTGCCAATCCGCCGTACCTAGCATTCTTCACTGGGTATACCGAGTCAAACGAAACACAGGACCAGCGCCTTGCCTATAGCAAAGATCTCGGAGCAACATGGGTGAAGTACGGCAACAACCCAATCATAGGGACGTCTCAGGAAGCACCTCATGATACAAGCGGAGGCCTGGAGAGTCGTGACCCTAAAGTATTTTTTCATGATCCGTTAGGGAAATGGGTCATGGTCCTTGCGCATGGCGGACAGGACAAAATGACATTTTGGACATCTTCAAACGCCAAGAGCTGGACATGGGTGAGCGACCTGTCGGCATCCCAGATTGAAGGATTTCCACCTAATGTCACTGGATGGGAAGTGCCAGATATGTTTCAACTTCCCATCCAAGGCACTGATGAGACTACCTGGGTGATAATTTTCACACCGGCCCAGGGTTCCCCCGCCGGTGGCAATGGTGTTCTGGGACTGACGGGCTCCTTTGACGGGAAGACTTTCGTGGCTGACCCTGTTGACAATGCAACATTATGGCTAGATTATGGGCGCGATTTCGATGGCGCCTTGAGTTGGGTAAACGTGCCTACGTCAGATGGTAGGCGCATTATCGCCGCTGTGATGAATAGCTACGGCTCGAATCCACCTACCACTACATGGAAAGGGCTGCTCTCCATTCCCCGGACGCTAACCCTCAAGGAAATAGATTCCAAGCGATACTTCCTTCAGCAGCCAATCGCCGAGTTAGACAAAATCGAGACCTCTCTCGCTAGCATTCAAAATCAAACGCTTACGCCAAACCAAACACTACTTTCATCGGTTCATGGAAGTAGCTTGGATATTCGGCTCGTTTTTTCCATTGATCCAGGTGCCACGCTGTCACTAGCAGTCCGCAAGGGTGGATCGGAGCAGACAGTCATCAGATATCTTCAATCGAACTCCACGGTCCTCGTTGATCGAACAGCGAGCGGAGATACATCCTATGACCCAGCAGCGGGCGGTATACATAGCGCACAACTGGCACAGGGCAACACAGAGACAGTCCATATCCGGGCAATAGTCGACACCTGCTCTGTGGAAGTCTTTGGAGGACAAGGAGAAGCAGTTATATCTGACCTTATATTCCCCAGTGACTCTTCTGACGGCTTATCTTTGGAGGTGACTGGGGGGACGGCTGCACTGCAGTCGGTGGAAGTGTACTCTGTGACACTATGAAATCTTGTCTGGCCGCTGATAGCTGTAGGCCCGGAATCTTGGGAATGTGTTTCTTTCCTAAGTGAATATCCTGCTGCAATACGCTGCAATACGCTGCAGTTCGATGCTCCTCAGTGTTTTGGATATCTCTTGTTTATCTCGAGTTGTGGAAGTGGTGTTAGTTAACATCGATTGGACAATAACGAAGTCGTTAAATTTACTTCCATTAGTTTGAAAAAAGCGGTGATATTTTTAATAGTTCGTATCTCCAATGATAACAGGTGAGGATTTCTCCTGTTCTTCTAAAAGACGTAAATAGTGGAAAAAATGTTGAAAGGGTCGTAAAGAACGACGAAAAACAGATGATTATAGGTATTGCTATATTACTTCCTTTTTCACGCGCGATTCTCTCTTGGGTATATTATCTTTCTAGTAGTCTAATAAGTTATGTCGATGACGACCTTTCCGATGTGTTCCCCGATTTGAATGCGCTGATACGCCTCTCGATATTTCGCAAAGGGATAAACCTTGTCGATAACCGATCGTACTCCATGTATCACCATCGATTTGAAGAGGCTTCGAGATATGCCCGTGGACCAATCATGGACGCGCTGATGACGAGATATCTCGCCACGAATTTTGGCGGCCGCGGCAGATTTGACAATGGTCATTTCTCCAGCAATGTTGATGACCTTGTCGACACCGTGGCCATCGGTAAGAACGAGAATCTCGCTTTTCGAAGTCCGGCCAATCGTTGTAGTTCGCCACTGATACAGCACCCAACTCCTTGAGCCTTGCCGCCTTTTCACTTGTGGGTGTATTGAATGTGTCATGCTCTTCTCAGAAGCGGAAAACAGCATTCTATACGTGTACCATCGTTGCAAGGAGGCCGTTCGGTCTAGGCTGGCAAATTATAGGGGATTATCGTTTAACATTTGAATAGTTACTATAATATTTGACATTACTCAGAGTTTTTATATTCTCTTACAGCTGCCACGAGTGAAAATCCTCTCGACATATACCATATTAAAAGGCTAAAGCCCAAAACTAAAACTTAGCAGTAGTCGCCTGGCACAAAACCGCCTTGGTCGCCAACCGCTGCCCCCTCTCATCAAGGACCTTCACAATAGTCGGCAAAACAACCACCTCACCATTCGCAGTAGCCCCCGAATAGACGAAATCAAATGCACAGGGCTGCCCAAAAAGCCAACGCCCCAGGTCAGCCGCCGCGGTCGTCACGCTTCTCAAGTGCCGCGCGCGGTCTTCTGGCGAGTGCACTGGGTCAGCGTAGGGAGCGAACGAGGAAGTAAAGTTTTCAACAAAGGCGTTGATTGCTGCTTCTTGTCTGGCTTGGTTTTCTTCTGTGGCTTCGGGAGTTGCGTGTCGAGATAGGTAGGCGGTTAAAATGCGCCAGGTATAAGTAGCCTGGCTCAGTTCTAGAAATAACAGGGTCAGCTTTTAGGGTATTTATGTCGGAGACAAGACTATCGGTACCTTGGTCATCATTACCGTCCAATGTTCGTACACCAGGCGTGAAGAGTGGTGGAAGCAATGACCCTCTTGTTCCGCTATCTGGCTGTATTGCCAGCAGAAGCGAGCGCACGAGAGCATGCGTGATGGTCGTTCGCCGCGTTTTGGCGTTTTCCAGAAGCGCAGGCAGTGGTGCAGGGAGAAACGGCGTGTCAAAGGCAGAAATCCTCGCGGTTTCCGCCGGACTGGATAGCGAAGCCACCGGCTGCGAATGCGAGTAGTAGTTGTCTACATGAAGACTGACTTGATCAAAGACCCCCAAGACACGTCCAATAACGCTCTCATCGTCTGCTGGCTCCAGGGTGTATTTCGACAGCCTGCGGCTGCTCAACAACAAATTCTCGCTCGCTCCATCCGGATAGTTTTGGTTGTTGGTCTTTGCGGTAAGAAATCTGCTGCTCGGATCGGACTTGCTGATTGCCGCCGTGCTTTCGTCTTCTCTCTCATACCTCTGGAATCCGCGACGTTCGCTTTTGGATCGGCGGAGAAGAACCCATGCAGCCAAAGCTGCCAGTATCGCAGTGCCAATAATCGAACCGACAATGGCGCCGGCCAGTGCGCCTTTACTTACTCCATTGCTTGTGGTTTCACAAGAAGGAGTAGATGCTACAGCGGCAGCTGTTGTCGGGTCCTGATTTGCCTGAATCGCATCTGTAGTCGTCGCCATCGCTCATATCATCCACCAGCGTTTTTTTGTGGTGTTAGAGGAGCAGGCCGATGAGAGGAGCAAAATGCGAAACGCGGCTATTTCCACTTTTCCAGCCTCAGATGGTAATTGGGGGCTTAACAGTAGCCTTGAAGGCTGAGAGGAATAATACACCCTGCACCAGCAAGCCCAACACTCAAAACAAGATGGGATTGGTAGAGGGCTGAGCTAGTTGCTGCACGTACGGGCTTGGCTGTGTCCGACGGCCCGCACATCAAGCTGAGAGCCGCCTAATTCAGCGCGTTAATTTAGAAATATGACGGATCAAGAATAGCTACTCTTCATGTAAACGAAGAACAGGGGACACTTACGGGCCAATTTTTAGTTTGCAGCCCAGGGTTTGCTACGCCGCATTTGCGATCGGGGACATAAATACACCTTTCAATGTTTGATACAGATGTCGGATTGTAGCATCATTGTAGTCTGTTTTTTGGTTTCCAAGGCCAAATGAGTGACAAAGAGGTTGTCTCTTTCAGCTCCGGGGCGTCGAGCGCGGAGGAATGGAGCCCCGAGATTGTCGTCGGAGTCGACTTTGGCATGACATATACTGGTAAGAAACACTTTCTTTTTTGAATAGGAAGCGCCACGGCTGATAGAGTTAATAGGAGTGGCCTACTCGTTTGCACCGACATGGCCAGCTCCCAAGACAATCCAGCGCTGGCCGGGAAAACTGCCCGGCGAGCTGGCAAACAAGGTGCCAACCTGTATTGAATACGAAGCGGATTCAACAACAGTTAAAAACTGGGGGTTCCTCTGCGACCCGGAAGATGAGACATCGGTAATACGCGAGTTCTTCAAACTCCATCTAGCCCCTCAGTATCACGACCCTAGCGGCCCTAGCAGAGCAGAGGCGCAACGATGGTTTCGAGATTATGTTCAATGCATCTACCAGCATGTATCCAACTTTCTAGCCAGTACCATTCCCGACTTTCCCTTTCGGAAAGTCGAGTTTATTTTCAGTGTGCCAACAACGTGGAAGGATGTGCGCATGATTGAAGAGACGAGGGCTTTAATCGAGCAAGCAATCGTGATGAGATCGACCAGTCACCAAGCATCCATTGGGTTGACTGAAGCTGAAGCTGCAGCTGTTTATGCGTGCAAGCACCATTATAAGGTACTTGTTTCTGTTATCATGTGGAATCTCAAGGCTAAGAATTGCAGAAAGGCGATATCATCATGATTTGTGATGCCGGAGGAGGAACGACAGTAAGCGAATCCAACTCCTTTTATTTCCGTCTTGCGTCCTAAAGTATGTCAGGATGTCAACGTACTCAGACTGCTGTCGTCAACCAATGAGCCCACCGTGCTCGAACAACTAGGCAACGTCGAAGGTAAGACGCCAACATCCAAACGTTCTGCCCAAAAAACTAAATCCAGTCAGGACGCCCCATCGGCTCCGTCTTCATCGACAAAGCAATGCACAAAATATTGTGCGAGAGATTATCAAAAATCAGAACCCATCTAACCAAAACCCCAGCGGAAACAGCCTCAAAAATGATATCAGGGCGCTTTCAGCGATTAAAATGCTCGTATGGCACGGATGCGGCTTTAACGCCATGGCTGAAACTGGACGTTCCCTTCCTGCGCACTGAATCAGACTTTCCGGAGGCTGAGATTCACAATGGACAGATGCAAATATCGTGGTGTGTTCCCCCACTAGTCATTGCTAATAAGGATCCACGTTGCTGAGAACGAAAAAAGGGATGCCTTGAAAGAGTGCTTCGATACCAAGATTGACGAAATGTGCGTCCTTCTCGATGCACAGATCGCACAGACACGCAGGAAATATCCAAGTGAGGAAATTGTGTGTCATTTCTTGGGAACTTGTGACATGGCATTGGCTAACATGTGCTCAGTCGTATATAGTCCTCTCGGGAGGATTCGGTAGCTCTCCGTATGTGAGGAATCGGCTCCTCAAGCGATATAGCAGCTTGACTGTAGCAAACGCTACAACCACTAGCACACACCCTAGTGAGATGGGGCTGAATGTTCTCATCGCCGATGAGCCGTAAGCTTTGCCTCAATCTTCCACCATTCCATAGTCCTAACACCTTATAGGCAGCTTGTCGTTGTGCATGGCTTGGTACTGGACCGCACACAGCAAATACAGCGAGGCGTGGTGGTTTTCGGATCGAGGTGTTCGCCCGTGAGCTACGGAATCATCTGCGACATGATCTATGATCCAGTAAGACACCTTGGGGAGCCCATCAGGGAGGATCCTCGCGACAGCAAGACATACGCAACGCGCCAGATTGACTGGCTCATCACCCAGGTATGTACGAGCCATTCAAAAATCCAACCGAAAAAGCCTTTTTCTTTTTTTTTAACGTCACCTAGGGAAAACCCGTACCACACACAGGCATCGAGAAAGAGTTCCAACTCAAGCTACAGCGCGACGAAGAAGATGAAGTATGGAAAGTCAACATCGTCATGTCAACACTGCCCCCGGAGCAACTCCCCCAGAGCATGAGGAAAGGCGGTGTGCAGCAGGTTTGCAGTCTCGACATCGCGACGGGGGCCGTAGATAAGAAGCTGAAGAACCGCCACTGGTACAACCTCAAGCCGGTTTATTGGAGAGCCACCTTTGACGTGCGTGTGGTCGTTGGGCCAGCCGATTTGAAGTTCCAGCTGTGGAACAAGGACAACCGCCGCATTACGAGCAAAGAGCACGAGCCGATCCGCGTCAAGTGGGAGGCTGCAGAGAAACTGAACGAGACGGTGGCGGACCTGGGAATGGCAGATCTGGGACTGGCAGAGATGGAGGGGTAGCAGTACTTGATTCATATACTTGATACCATTGATAGTTGAGAAATCGAAGTTGGAAGTCATGAAATAGACTCCGCTTAACCCCGGACTTTTGGCCCCACTTTTAATCGGCTGACGTCGCTACTTATTACTTTCTCTTCAGCTCGCTCTCTCTTTCTCTCATTCACATATCTGTAAACAGGGGAGGGAAAAAAAAAGAAGGCAGACTGAAGAACCGAGCGACCATGAGCGACCAAGACATCACCTACGCCCACCCGCCATACACGCCGATGGTCTCGCTGCGGCACGAGCTCGGCATCATGTTTGGCTTCGCAGCCGCCTGCATTTTGACCGTGGGCGTCTACTACGTATTCTGGCAGTGTAAGCTTTTTCTTTTTTTTTTTTCTTCCCATTGTAACTAGTCCCAAAAACTAATAATATCATTTTGATCAGCCTCGCAGCGACGCGCTGCCGCCCGCGATGACGCCCGTAGCAAAGACCTGCGAGCGCGCGGCTTCCACCACGAACGAGGCGGATACCACGACAAGGCGCTGGGCCGATACGCCAGCCGCGACCCCGTAGCCCAGACACAGGGCCAAACACTGGAGTTTCTGACTGCGCCCGACCAGTTCAATAGCAGTAGCAATAATAGCAATATTAATGGCAATGCGACGCCGGCCGAGGATGCCGTGTACTCGTCCTCGTCCTCGTCCTCGCGTGTGCCGGTGATGCGGGGGAGTACCTAGGTAGTAATGCAGAATGTCAGGAATCTAGCGAAAAAGTACCAGGCATTCTTAGGCATTCTTATGCATAGATATGCAAGTCTGTTCCCACCACTTGGTGGTGGTACATGGTAAAAAAAACACCCCTGCTGGGGGTCGAACCCAGAATCTCCAGCTACATAACACATAGAAGGCTGGCGCGTTAACCATTTCGCTACAGAGGCCTGTTGCGGACACAGGCTTTTCTTTGTATCTTCAACAATTCCCATCATTTAGTCACACTATTGTATACTGTTAATTACTGATAATGTATAACTAGCTGTGGGTTCGACCCCCATTTGGAACTTTCCTTCCCCCCCCCCCCAAACACACACCCCGGTGGTCCCCAAGAACTAATTGGAGAAAAAGAATAAAGTCCAAATAGCCACCAGAGGCTCGGGGATATTCTGTAAGGTGCGGTAGTTGCTGTCTCTGGATTTCGGCTAAGCTGTATTTTTTTTTTTGTCAGTGCTTATTTAATATAGCTATAAATGTTAGGCATACCTTTCAACACTGTCTTTCCTTCTAACGTTTTTACTTCGTCGCAAATGTACTCCAAAAGCATCTCGGTGACTGCTTGAGCAGTCCCTAAAGCCTCAATAATTTCAGTATATGGTATCCCTCTCAACGCAGTTGGACACCCTCGAAGAAGGTATTGAACCAGCTGCGTCATGGTCTGTTTGAAATCAGGAACAGTGACTGGGGCTGTGATCTGGTATGAATTCTGCTAATTGTCAGTATAGTAGCCATATTATGGAGAATTAAATAACTACTTGTATTCCTGTTTCCGGTTGCACTGGTATATTTGGCGTTACAGTTAGAGTTTGGGTAAGTTGGGACGGTAAATTCAAGCGACGCGTTCTTGGTGTGTTTTTCTTCAGTTGATGTTTTCGAGAGGTTTTAGGCTCTTCGGTCTCTTCTGAAAGGCGAGTCCGTTTTTGGGGTGCTTCATGCTCGTGTATCTCTTCTGAAAGGCGAGTGTGTTCTTGAGTGACTTCATTTTCCTGTGCCTCTCCTGGAAGTTGAGTACTGGATAATTCTCCTAGCGCTTGAGTTAGACTCTCATCATCCCTAAGACGCTGCAGTTTTGACAGTGTCTCGTCTGTAAGGATCGGAGGCATCCACTAGTTTTCCAGTGATCGAAAATTTTGGGACATCCTGTGGTTGCAAATGACCCCGTTGCCTGCTAACTCTTTTCGCTGGATATACCACAGGACCTGGATCTGCAGCTGATTCCAGGCACTAGGATTTTGCAAGGAAAGTAGGCTTTCCAAATCTTCCTGCCTTCGCAAGAAGATTTTCCGCTGCGGCTGTGGCAGGAACATCCGTAAAGGCTTCCTTTCCTTCTCTCCCCGGGTTGGCAAGAACATATCCAATGGTGGCAGTTCTTCTTCGATGCAACTTTGTTCTAAGTCTGGATGTGAATCAGAATCCATTATCGTCGATATTGTTGATACAGGAAGGTCATGAAGTCTAGAGATTTGGTAAATTTGAGACCACTAAGATTATTCTAAGAACATGAAGATATCTTTGTGTGCGATGCGTTTTTATTTACATAGCGGTGCCAAATTTGGAAATACCCTCAGTGGTCCTAAATCTAGTATTTGCTTGCTAGGGTTGTTTGCTAGGATTGTCCTAGCACAGTCGAGCAATCAACACGCTAGAAAGGAAACTCAGGTGTCTTTGTCTGGTCCAATTCAGATCTATCAACATGACCGACGTTTGCCGTCTTCGCAGAAGGTCCGAAAATTTTGGGGAGGTAATTTTCTGAGGATGGCGGTCAAAAATATGACCTCATTTACTTTTTACAGCACACGCCGCAAAAAAAGCACTATACAACCACTGAAAACCAATAATCATTGGAATGTATTAGTAGAGGATTAAATTATCTATCTTCAGTGCCAATTTGTATGACAACCCGATGTATTGATATTGGAGGAGTTATTGCTAGTGCAGTAAAA
This sequence comes from Talaromyces islandicus, assembly GCA_000985935.1. Lineage (NCBI taxonomy): Eukaryota > Fungi > Ascomycota > Eurotiomycetes > Eurotiales > Trichocomaceae > Talaromyces > Talaromyces islandicus. Next base: position 3,434,864 of record CVMT01000001.1, on the reverse strand, counting down.
TCCCATATTATAACCGATACAGGGGCTAATAACACCCAGGAAAGTCGCAAGATGCAGGCCGACAGACCTATAATCTATTAAGTAAGATTATATATGGAATTAGGATTATATTTGGGGTAGCGAGTCGACTTAGGGTTATATCAGGGCAATTTGAACAAATTTGAATCAAACTTTAACTTGACATATCTCTATAAGGATCTAGTTAGGATAGACGAATTAGTATCAAACTGAAGCTCTTAATAGGGCCCGTAGGATTCTATTTTCCAAATTTCAGATTTAGAGGCTTTATATGGTGTAGGGATAGTCGAAAGTGGGAAGTGCCGTAAGCCGCGACTCGCCCGTAAATTCAGCCTTTCAAGTCAGACGGTTCTGGCCCCACCCCCTGCCGTTACCTGGTTAGTGCAGTAAAAAGGCCACTAAACCCAAACTAAATTGATATATAACTACCCAATAATTAAGGGATTTGCTAGCGGTCCTCCCAACTTCGCTCGAGATTAGATAGCTTAATATATACGTAGTTACATAGCTATAATTATATTAATAGGAATAGTCTTAATTAGAGACTTCAATAAAATTTATATTTGAAGGGAGGTTTCTAATAAAAAAGTTCTTAGCGGAAAGGCCCTGATAAAGAGTATCTTCAATGTTGGTAATAAAAATCTTAGTAGGGACAATTTTAGCTAATAAACGCTTGGTTCCTGTGTTTATGAGTCTGTGCTGCAGACTTTTTCCACAGAGGAGAGTGGTCAGTGTATGAACTTGTGGGCTCGAAAAGCAAAAGCGGACGATATGCTCTAGAAATAGAAAATGGAAGGAATGGTTGAATTGTAATGACATGGACGCTAGCGACTATCGTGATTCTAGATACATCGTTATTATTATCATTAATGGTGTAAATATCAAGTCGTGCAAATCGGACTGTCGAACCCGCGACTCCATCTCACACTGCCCATAACAGCAACCAACAAGCCCAACCCAGCTGCCATGCTGACTCCTCCATAGATATACGCAAACCTCCTCCGTCCCAGACTGGTCAGCTCTGCAGCCCAGGTGCTGACCGTCGTAGCACACCCGCAGAATCCATCCATGACACCCTGCAAGACCTGACAGCTCACGACCAAAGAGGAAATGTAGCTGTCGCCGCCAAAGAGCGATGCTCTCGATGGCTCGGGGTAGACCACGCCCCAGAAAGACGGAGGCGACGCCCCAATGCCGGACACATGCTGCAAGTCATAGCACATCCCCAATATCCCCGTGCCGATGATATTGACCACAAACGTACCGAGCGGAAAGTAAGGAACACGCGGGTTTAGCAGCAGAGACGCATAGAAGCGGAACAAACACCCCAGCGGCGCAAAGACAATCGCAAAGACAGCCTGTCCCCGCCACGAGTTCTCCGGCGGCCAGATGCTCATAAACACCGCTCCAAGCCAGCATCCCCAGCCCAGCAACACAACTACGCGATCGAGGATGTTGCGCGTGATGCGAAACGGCACTGTGGGGATCCACGGGTCAAGGGCGAGGGCGATATGGGCCCCCAGATATAGACCAGAGATGCTGAACGACACAGTGAATATCAACACGGCGACAACTGCCATGAAACTATCCCCCCGGTTCCTTCCCTGCATAGCCGACAAAGAAGCAGACGGATCAGCCAAGTCGTTTGACAGTGCGAGAAACGCATCCCGCATAAAGCTAGAGAAACTCGTAAACGAGCCGCAGAACCCCGTAGTCAATCCGATATACAGCGGTATCGACTTCTTGACCGTCTTGTGCTTCTTGACCCACGCCGAGTCAGTCGAGTGGTCCGATGGATGCGGCGGATGGCCCCATTCCTCGCGAAAGATGTTGCGATCCTCGATAAAAAAGCCCATCAGCACGCAACCGCCGAAATTGGCCCATAGCACTCCAGTCACAATAGGTGCTCCGGGATAATACGTCAGCGCCTGTAAACCAAGACGCGCCAGAGTGCCGAAGATGGCGAAGAAGATGAGGTACGAGATTGTGTAGAGTTTTGTCGCCAGCTTCGATAGCGGTGGCAGTTCCGACGACGGTCGTCTACTTGGGGCCTGCTGCTCCTGCTCTCGCTCCTGCTGTGCTGAAGATACTCGATCGACGGGAGGCTCTGCGACAAGTTCAGCGATCGCATTGTCTCCTCCATGGGAGTCATACAGTGGTGCGCCACCGGGTCGTCGTTGTATATCGGTGGGTTCGACGGGGCGCTGTGCTGTGATCTCGGACAAGGGCGCGACGGCGTGCTCCTCGTCGACTTCTTCGATCTTTTCATCGTCCACCATGTTTAATCGCCTGTAGTTAAGTTATTCGACTGTCATAATGTTCGCGCAGCGTACATAGAGCGCTGGGCTGTGGGTTGCGCAGCGCACAATGGCTGGTGACGAGATAACGCGAGTGTCCGACGGTCCGTAACGGGCGAGTGGGTCGGGCTGACCTCCAGCATCACCAGTCTACAATAGAATAATCTACGATAAAAATATAATATAACCAATTTAATTAAAAACTACGATAGAGGTGATACAATGCATCTTTCACCAATTTTATTCTCGCAGCTAACTATAGTACAGCGACTATCGCAAAACAAACTTGTCGGAAAATCAACAGAAATCACAGTAAACAAACATCAAAACACATAAACATCAGCGCATAAAGCAGTAAATAATCAACCAATCAATATCAATAAAGCATGCAGAGCTGATGCAGCAAGCTGAGAGGAGACTGAAGCCAGGGTTAACGAAAACCAAAGGCAGCAGAGGACGAATGCGGACTCTAACACATGCAAATCAAGCAGATAAATCAGAAGAAAAAAAATATCAACCGTCGACAGACGATAATGAACGACAAGAACGATTAATATGTAACAGCACATATAAAGATATAAATAAGGTATCAAGTAGGGCCAATCGACAACCAAAAAAAGTGTCCAAGTGGACATGCAAAGAGAAAAGGAGTAGGGCAGAACAGTATTAAATGGCAAAGCCAGAATCGAAGAAACACAGGACCAGCCGAGTGTAGACATGTTGCCTTCGCTAACCCATCAAAAACCGAGAAAACGACTGACCGGACTCCTGTGAGCTCTCAAGAAAAAGCCAGATCAATCCCAAAACCTAATGCGGAAAAAAAGATGCAAGCGAATTTAAAAAAAAAAAAAAAAAGAGTATATCAAAGGAGAAGCTGCCAGCAACAGGGCTGCGACACCTGCAATGATACAATGCCGCCATCCCCAACTGCCGAATTCAACTTCCCGCCGGTGACCCAATATGAACCAAAAGACCTCAACGATAGTAACGAACCATGATGCAAGACAAAAGAAAGACGGAAAAGGTTAAGAGATAGCGTCTCCGGTGACGTGGGCTCCGTCGTATTCGGATTTCTCCACGCGGGCCCAACGCCCAAAGACCAAACGAGTGACGGGAAGATTATAATCGATAAATAACCAATAAATCATTTGCGAAAAGAAAAAAGATGACCAATACTAAAGAGTATTTGGTCTAGTACGCGGTACCGACGCTCGCAAGGCTCTTGGTAGGCATAGGGTGCAAGGGCTGGTCTTTGGCAACGTGCAAAGAGTCCTCGTACCCAACCAAAGCCTGGGCGTGGAGCTTGAAGGATTCACCCATGAGTTTGGTGATTCTAGTAATCAGTCAGTGAAGTTCAATATACACAATAAGAGAAGGAAAGCTTACCCCCAAACAACGACACCGTCAAGTATGTTACCCCAGACGCGAGAAACAGTAGAGCTTAACTTGCCAAAGGCATCAATTGCGTCGTCGTCAAAGAGATTGCGGACCTTGCTGTAGATAGCAATTTCCGCTTCAGTCGCTGGTTCCTCGTCATGTTCCAGGCGATAGAGCCACAAGCTGAGAATAACCATCAGATCAAGGCCGCAGAGAGGATGCTCGACACTCCAGTTAGTGGCGGACGTCTTGGCAACCCAGTTGATGCCTTGAACTGCAGCAATCTCAATGCATTCGAAGCATTGTTGAATCACTTTGTTCATCTCCGGAGACCTCTTCACCTTGTCGCGGGCAACGGTCATGGCTGCGGCCACTTCGTACGATGAGTGGTAGCGGAGGGCTTCTTGGACGGATTTAAGGTCAACTTCCAAGCGGGCCCGGGTGTTGCGGTAGATAGCCATTGAGTTGAAGATCAAAGGGTGGCCCTTGTGAGGCGTGCTGAGGGGCACCACTATGGTCTCGGCTTCACACAGCTCGAGCGAGTTCTCCCAAGTCTCCAGTGCAAGGCGAAGCTTGTACTCGGTGACAACGTCCTGCAGAGCTTCAAAGCTACGCTTGTGGCTCCAGACTTGAAGGAACAAGGCATTGATCATGACACGGGTAGCAAAGGCGCTGTACCGGGTTTGCTCGCCCTGGAAGAGGCGGTCATGCGCTTCGCGAATGTTGACGGGGATGACGGTGGCCAGGGTTCGGTGCCAAGACTCCTCATCAGTGACCTCCATGTTCCACAGAGACTCGGAAGAGGGCAGCTCCAGACTGTCTAGCTCGTCAAAGCTCATGGCGGGCGTGTGGTTGAAAGTCAAGGTGAGCATGCCAAAGAAGATATATACAGCATAGTAAGTTCGGCGGCACGATTCGTCTTCAATCCACTGTTCACGGCTGGGTAGGCGACCCTCGCGGGCCTCTGTACGAAGCTTCAATTGGTATCTGTTTCCAGCAACCATCTATAACAACAATCAGCACTATCGTGAGGTAAGGGCTGATGGGGAAAAAACTTACGTTGGCGAGCAGACTCTTGATCGAACAGGTCCATTCCAAACCCTTTGGATCTCCACTCCAGCTCTCAAAGACCATGTTCAACAAAGTACTTTGCATGGCCCAGAGAGGGCATTTCCTAGAGTCAAAGTTGTCCTTTTGCTGCAAGAACTGGTTGACGAGAACCTTGGAGCCAACGTGGAGCATAAAGGCGTGCTCCCGTTCAAAGGTGTACAAGGCACCAATGGACAGCACAGCCAACAAGAGTGGCGGCGAAGCATCGGTGGGGTTGAAAGTTCCCTGGTGCAAGAACGGGAGGTGGTGGTGGTAAAGGTTGAAATACGTGGACAAGTACTTGTTCAGAGCAGCGGTAGTTGGGATCTGAAATTCGCTTGGCAGGCTGGAAAGACCATCAGCACCCTTGATGTTGTCCACGATACGCTGTCTCTCGACTTCGTTGGCAAGCTGAGGCGCTTTGGGCAGGGTGAGGGCCTGGGTAGGCCCTGGAGACCGCCGATAGTTGACGGGGCTGACCGGACCGGTCATGGAAGGGTAAGGCGACAGAGCATTGGGGGTCGAGTTGCCTGACACTGGTAGCGAGTCAACCAGAGTGTGCAGCGACGGAGCCAGCGTATCCCTGGCCGACATGTGTCGGTCCATCATGGACATCTGGTGCGAGCTGGCATCGTGTGATGTAAAAGCGGACATGGGGTGATGCTTGGTCTCGGTAGGCGAGACCAGCGAATCCCAGGGCATCTGCGGCAGCGTCGCGTTTCCGGAGAGGTACGAGGCATGCTGGTCTAGCAACGAGGTGCGGCTGGGTGAGAATGAAGGGTCGGAGCCAGTGCGATCTTGGACATGACCAGTAGCGGCTGCGGCGGCCTTGTGTTGGAAATCTGTCATCAACATGGCTGCAGTTTCAAGATCGACCATACCGTCGCTGCTTGCCTCAATCTGCTCCAGCGTGGCCGGGTCAATGGTGATAGAAGGCTTCGACATTGCGGGAGCAGGAGAGCTCTTTTGCACGCCGGCGCTACTATTATTGTTGCCTCCACGTCTGCGGCCCTCGCTCACGAGCGGCACTCCTCCATCCTTGGCGTGAACAGTACGGTCATGGCGCAAGAGCAGGTCCCGGCGCACAAAGGTGCTGCGGCACTTCATGCACTTGAAAGGCCTTTCTTTTGTATCTATAAGCGAGATTGGAGGTCAGCTTCAGATGGCATGATAACCTTAAAAAAGAGTGGGGACAAAAAGCATACGGGATCGTTCATGTCTGCTGCGATGCTCGCTCCGGCTAAAAGCACGGTTGCAGTATTGACACTTGTATTTCTTCTCAGGAGCCGACGTCTTCTTGCCCGGAGAGTTGGTGGCAGCGGCGGGGGCAGTAGGAGCCATTTCAACAGCGCGGCCACGGGGATTCTCGTCAAATTGTTGAAGGCGACGAAGAACTCGACTGGGCTATGAACCGGACGGAAGGCGCGCACCGTGTGTAAAGAAGGTTTAACGACGTTGAAGAGTCGCGTTGCTGTCTGATCATTCCTTGAGCGGGGGGAATTGTGGTGGTGACGACGGATATAACGGGGGAGGGGGTAGGAGGGGAATGGGCCCAGCCACAGGCGGACAAACACGTAAAAAAAGAAAGATTAAGATAAAGTAGTGAAGCGAAAGCTCGAAGCGATGCCAGTATAGACAGAGATTGAAAGAGGGAGAGGGGGAGGGGGAGGGGGATGGGAAAGATAATGTTGAATTAAGAAGAAAGGATGAAGGCGGAAGGGGTCAGCGAGAAAAAAGAGAGAAGGGGAAGGAGGATGAGGGGAGACGTGTGAGACTTGGCTGGGCTGGGCTGGGCTGGGAAAGGAAAGCGCGCGCGGGTCGTGGGCAGAAGACACGACGGGGCGATCGAGGCAGTTAGGGCGACGGCGCGCCGGAGAGTGGGCTTGCCTGCAGTGAGGCGCGCGTGTGGGAGAGAGAGAGGGTGTGTGGCACTACTCGGTACGGGCACGCCCATACGGACAGTATTAGGTGACACTCGGGCGACGCACATTGGGTCCCCCGGGCGACGAGGACGAGGGAGGGGGGAAAGGGGGGCAAAGGTCGCATGCCCTCCAGCCAAGCCCTGTGAATCCCGAGGCCACTGGCTACGCGACACGCACCGCCCTTGGATGGGCCACGCACTGGGCCCCACCGGCGCTGACTAGTGAGTGTATGGGCGAATCACGGGCAACATTTATCATAACGGCCTTTCCCTATCTGGACAAGCGGACTGGGCCCGCCAGTCACGTCGCGCGCGCCGGGACTGGCCAAATTCCCATTGCCCACCCCTCCCTGTCTGCCCCGCCACACTAGACTCTGTGTGGCCTAGCGCGCATCCTTCCCCCTCTGGCAGTCGAGACCCGGTGCCAGTTGGCCAGCAAAGGAAAGAGCAAAACAGCCCACCCGCGCGGTATATTATTACAGACTATACAGTCTATTTTGTGTAGTCTGTACCACGACGGATCGTATGGATACATCGTCTGTAATAATTCTCTCAGGGCTCTCATCTATGCCGCGGCCGCCCCTCCAGCCCACATGGCGGACCTCGCAACCATCATCCCGGTACAGCCGTGGGGGGGCGCTGCATTATTATTATTACAGTATGGTTATCTGCTGTGCTTGCTGACTGTGCCCTCATCCCTTTCTGATAAGAAATACTACCGCTCGCATAACTTAAAGATTTGCCTTGGTCTTGACGCAAATCCAGATATGCAGTGTACTATAATAATAGTATACACACACAAATATAGATATATATATGGATTTAATAATTATTTACATCTCTGTGTTTGTGTATTTTAATACTATAAGTGTATTGTGTCATCGCAAGTCACAAGCGCATAACCGCAATCTTGGATCCAGCGGGTGCGGGGCCGCGCCAAAGCATAAACACACGCACTCTGGCTCGTAATGCCCCTCCTCCGGCCCCTCCTTGTGGCTGCATACGCCGGAAGAGCGCTGACGGGGACAGCTCACCACACTGCGACGTAACTAATTAATCAGGAATAATCCCTCTCGACTTGTTATTTATTCTTTCGTGGCCACTTGCAAACTCAAATCATCAATAGCCACGACCATCATCAAATAGAGCCCTCCTGTTTCATTCCTGATTATTATTAGTAGTAGTCGCACAGAGTACGTAGGAAATATTAAATGTTACCATAATATGTAATGATGACTCCTGAGGCTGTGCCACAATTTACAAAGCTGCCAAAGCATAACGTGACCACGGGCCTGCGGATGATGAATTAATTACGCTCTACCCCTCCGGTCTGCCCCTCCCCCCCCCCTCTATGCTTGGATTCTCATGACACACCCCCCTCCCGAAAATTCAAAAGGAAAAACAATCCGAAAACAGGCTTGGGTTAGTCTATAATTATAGACATTACATACATGGTTACGACCCGAAGCGCAGTCTGAGCACATCGAAAGGCGCATAGATCGAGTCGGGGACCGAGTCAGAAACTCCGGAGGGCGATGATCCTTGCAGCGCGCATCGCATTAAATCAAGGTTACAGGTACCGATACGGTACGGCCGGGTTCCTGCCTGGCAATAATCGTCCAGTCACAGCCAGCCAGATGGGGGATTTTCCCACTGCCGACCAGTCACAGGCGCGCAAATTGTAAAGCGACCAATCGCGGCCTAGCGCGCAACGGTAAATACCAGAAATTTCCAATTTTTTATAGCACACAGATTCTAAAATACTCTTCACCCTTTCTCGCTGTGGCTGATGCCTCAGCCCTCAGCCCGAATAATGCAGCAGACACTGCCGGACAGGCTGCATTGTGAACGATTATTATCATGACAAACCAGAAGCTGTTTGTTCCTGTTGATCTCGCTCTCTCAGTCTCTCCCCGTCACTGCAATTTCCGGGCCCACTCGGCGTGTTTCTGTGGATGACGGCAGAGGCGCGCCCCGAACCCAAGTTCACGTGAAATGGAGAAAGATCGGCATTTCGGCCGCTGCAGGTTCGCCAACAGTCGAGTCTAGATGTGTCTTTGCAAAGACGGTGAGCCGATATCTAATATCTCCTGCTACTTCAGAGTACTACCACAAAACAACATAATTGCATAGTCATAGACAAGACACATTTTGTCCGTCGCTCACCGCTTTCATCTGCCCTGATTTGGCCAAAGCGGTGAAGGGCGACCACCCCACTGGGGCTCCTGTCCGACTGCTGATTGGCCGCGGGCCCGGCAGATCGATGCTGGACCCTCAGTGGCCCAGCCCCCTGGATTCTGTTTTCTCCCATCTTTCTCTCTCAGCTCCTTTTCTCTCTCAAGGTTTCCTAGGGACCTTTCCTGCTCATGGTTGTGCTCCACCCACGCGCTGCGGTCCGTCCCTGCTGAACCAGCGGGAGAACACCACAGGAACGAAGATGACTGTCAACCTGTCAACCCACCGCCACCGATCACAACTGGCGGTGTCCCGTTGGCCCAACTTGCAGTCCCTCTCTCATACCAGCATTTTGACGATAGACTTGTTGTCCCCTCCACAGCGCCTCTTCTCCATGCTCATTCGCGAGCCTACGGGACCTGACCTTAGTGGGATTATGGATCATGGCCTTGACTGGGATGGTGAGCATACCTGCGCCCAGCCCCTTGCTGCGGCCCTGCAAGCTGCACCTATCCGTCAGGCTGCTTGGTTGCCTTGCCTCCGATTAATACCAGATTATCTGGCTCCGATCCAATTTTAGGCCTCCCCTTGTCGACTTCGGATGCATTGTTATCCTTGTCCAGGTCGGCCCGATCAGATGACGGTCCACAGAGGGTAGTGTAATTAACTGATCACGACACCGGTCCGTCGACTACTGTACCAGTAGCCGGGACTAACGAACGACTCTTGTCGTTGTTTTCAGCAAGGCGGTCTGCTCTGTACACTCATGATGCAGATGACACCCGGAGTCGGTGAAGTAGTGCTCTATTGACCGCCCTTTGCATTCAACGCTACACAATGGACCGGATACGTAGTCACCTCACGCTTCTTTATTTCTTAGAGTCGGTCATTCCAAACTACAGCCCGTCTTTGCCAACAGCCAGTCGATGTTTACTATTATGATCTTCGGACCGGTTTTCTGGCGTGGCCGTGTGGGCACAGCCATGCCCCTGGACTCATCTTCCAGTCTTCCACACAAGTTCCAAAAGTTCTAGTAAATAGTCCGGCTTACCAACGCGGTGGAAATTGTGGGAATCCTCACGGAACAGCGACCGTTTTGGAAGACAAAAGTTTAACCTTGCCCTCGGGTCTCACCATCGACTTTAGTATTTGCTAGAATTCCCGCCGTGGTTAACTAATTGGACATGGTGCTAAGGCAGGATGATTATTGAGGTGCCTGCGGGTGGGCCCGCCAAGTGGGGACCAAAAGGGGCAAATTTCCGGCTTCCCCGAGGTCTAATGCCACTAGCTGCAATCCTGTCGGGCCAGAAAACTGGACAAATACAACCTTTGCCAATTTCGATATTCGCCGGGACAAGTCCCGTGGATGTATCATATTATTAATATTTATTAATGCTCCGTTTTGTTTTGTAAGACGAGTCGGTTGGTTGGGTGCTGCTGGGCTGCATGAATCATTTGCCGGTGTGGGTGTGGTTGTTTTTCTTGTTTGATAACTATGTGATTGGATATATCAGTTGACACATATTTACTATTCTCTGCTGTGTATCCCCAGATCTGTAGTATGTTTTTTTATTTTTAGGAACTAGACAATGCCAGGATTGCAAGTCAAAATATGATAGACTAGTTTTAACTGAAATTTGAATTAAAAATTGAATCTATTAATTTCATGTTGGTACTTGTACTGTTAATATATATATATTGCGTACCGAGTTGAAATGGTAAAAGAATCAAGCACAACGTTTGAAAGATGAACCTTTTTTTTTTCCCTTAAAAAAATAAGGTAGACACATAGAAACGACAGGTACTAGAGCACACATAATTCCATTCTAATGTCTAATTTTTAGTTTTTAATTATACTGACCTGTCGCGCGCATCCGGTGTTGGAATACTCCGTGCAATACTCACCACAGAACCACATCCCTTGGTGGAAATTTCCACACGTCAAATTTAACATCTGGAATTTGCTATGTATCATTAATAGCTAGCTTTGCATATATACATGCATTAATGCACATAAGAATAGTCACGACGATCAATGCATCAATTATCATGATTGACATGCAGCATATATAATATACTCACAAGGACGTTGATATATGGCTTTTCCAAGCCCGCAAATATAACATCCACAAAGCATACTTATATAATACTAAAACCAAAATAACGAGAAATAACGCATTAGTACTAACAATCATGAACCCCCTTGATTTGGGCCGTATAAACCTAAAGGTAATTTCAAGACTGAAACAAAATCGCTTCAGATCATCTCGAAAATTTCCAATCTCTCGTCTCACCTGTGCTTATCTGTAACTTGGCTTTCAGTTTAGCATGCTATTTGTCGATCCTTCTTTTACCACTGTCCATCATGCTGTATGTTTGGTTCTTCCATCTTAACTAAGCAGATCTCTACTACCACTGTACCCAAAGAGAGTCCTCTGAAGACCAGAGAGAGCTTTTAGACAATCAAAAGTATGAATGAATCAATACACGCTACTGGGATTTCTCATTATTTACAGGCTGTTGTATTGGGGCTCTTATCATGTTTCATCCTTACATCTTTTTCTCTGAAATTTAACCAAATATTTTTTCGAGTCTTTTATACCGAGAAATCCGTATATAACCCTAGAATATGTCTCTTTAAACAGCACCAAACGAGGTATAAAAATAATATTGAAATTGATATATCCATTGATACAGCATGTAACTATTCCCACAAACAGCAATTTATGTGTAATTCTTTATATCAAGATAATCTCAAGAAGTTTAAACAGGATATATTCACATGTAATTGGCAACAAACTGTAATTCCTAATTCCGGGTTACCTATCTACATATATTAACTAGTACGTATGTATATCTGACCTCAGGCTATAACCATTTCCGTCGGCAGGCGCACAATTTGATATTGTCAAGAGCCTGACCACCTATAAACTCTATAATAATATGCACCAATTGATATTACGTATTAGATAGTCCTACAGATAGCATTGGAATACCTTATCTTGATAATTTTGGATAGAAATCTATATATAGTTAACTTTACCTGTCTATGCGTTGAACTATTTTATATAGACACTATTAATTGATATATTGCCGGCAATAAGAGCCTTCATAATGCTCCAATGAAATTCGAGGTAAACAGGAAAACCAATTTCTCAATGGAATACCCCCTTAAATATTCAATTTTAACTACTTATCTTCATAAACATATAACGAGAGATTTGTGCTATTCATGTGTTCATAGTTCTCAATGTTATCAACCCAGCTTGATGATATAAATTGTATCAACTGATAAACAAAGAAGGATAACAGCCAGTAAGAGTTATCCTCTAGTTATTTATGCCGTCTAACCCATATCGTATGAGTTATATCGTGATGTCAAGGAGATAAGCCACCCCACTTCACATATCTATATACCCCGCACCGTCCAGACATCATCTCCATCTCCATCTCCCTTCATTCAATCATCCTGCACACAAGGAATGGCCACCGTCTTCACCAATGGACGATTCTTCACGGGGAGCGGCAGCGAGACAAACAACGACGATGCCGCCTTTGAAGAATGCATGGTGATCGAGGGCGACACCATCACTCACGTCGGCCGTGCGAGTGACGAACAGGTCGCGCAGGCCAGAGCCGGCGGCGCCATCGTGCGTGATCTCGGTGAGAAGTACGTGTTGCCTGGCTTCATCGACGGCCATATGCATCTGCTGCTCCTGGGCCAGTCTCTCCAGAAACTTGACCTCGACCGCTGCGCCAACCTCGCCGACATCCGCTCCACCATCCGCTCCTATGCGCAGGCCAACCCCGCAGTGCCGCGCATCCTGTGCAAAGGATGGATGCAGAGCATGACGGACAACGAGGCTCTGGCGTCGATGCTGGATGACCTCGATCCGCGGCCGATATACATCGATGCCAAGGATCTCCATTCCACCTGGTGCAACACGGCCGCGCTCCGCGAGCTCGATGTCGAGGCCATGCCGGATCCTCCAGGTGGCACGATTCATCGAGACCAAGAGAGTGGCAAGCCCTCAGGGCTCTTGAGTGAGGCAATCGTGTTCTCGCTGATCTGGCCGCATCTCGCGCGCGTGGCTTCCACCGACGACAAGCTGAATGCGCTCCGAGGCGCCATCGCCGCATATACAGCCAGCGGGTACACGGGGTTGGTGGACATGGCTATGGACGAGAACTCGTGGGAAGCGCTCCTAAAACTTCGCCAGCAGGAGCGCCTGACGCTGCGCATCGCGGCGCACTGGCTGATCGTGCCCTCGACCGACCCGGCGGCCGACCTGGCCCAGGTCGAAAGGGCAATTGAGCTGCACGCCAAGTACAACCTGGACACATCGTCGGACTTTCGCATTGCAGGAATCAAGGTCATCTGCGACGGAGTGATTGACGGCTGCACGGCCGCGCTCCTGGAGCCGTATACACTGAACGGAGTCTCGTGCGATCCGCTGTGGCCAGCAGAGAAACTGACTCCGGTCGTCCAACGCGCCGTGCAAGCTGGTTTGCAATGTGCGCTTCATGCAATTGGGGATGCTACAGTGCACACGGTGCTAAACGTGCTCGAGGCTCATGCCAGCGACCAGCCTGATCGACGACATCGCATCGAGCATCTCGAAATGACAACGGCCGAAGACGCAGCGCGGCTGGGCAAGCTCGGCATCACCGCCTCAGTCCAGCCAGTGCACTCAGACCCAGACATCCTGCGCGCATGGCCATCGCTCATTGGACCCGAGCGCTGTCGGCGCGCCTTTGCATACCGGGATTTTGTCGACGGTGGCGCGCCGCTGGCGTTTGGCTCCGATTCTCCAACCGCCCCGTTCAAGCCATTGCCAAACTTGTATACAGCGACAACGAGAAGGTCAGCACGGCTACCTGCTTCTGAAGAGACCGTTAACGCACACTTTGCACTGCCTCTTGTAACGGCCCTGACGGCGGCGACCACTGGGGCGGCGTATTCGTGTTTTGCGGATAGGATTACCGGCCGGCTTAAGAAAGGGTTGCGAGCTGACTTTGTCGTGGTTGATATGGAGTGGTCGGCAGATCGTCTCTTGCAGGCGGTGGTCGAAGAGACCTGGTTTGATGGTAAGGCTGTTTTTAACTTGGTTGATTGAAGAGGATGTAGGGTATGTATGATATGATTGTTCAAATGTGTAATTACGTCACTGGTTTATTTAGGTACATACATAGCATTTGTACATAATAGCAGGAACATAATTACGGCACAGCGTTGATAGAGCAGGCAGCAATGAATACAAGTGGTAGGACCTTTTTGAAGCGTTCCAATGTTGGATGGTAGAACTTACAAGCTGAAAGATGTCTTTGACTCATTTTACACGCACAGAGTACAGTCGGAGAATTTACAATCTGCATGTATCATAGCACCAGTTGACCTTGTGAAAAATCGAATCGTGACTGTCGATACGAGTCGTTTTCTTTTTTCTTTCTTCGTACAAGCAATCGTTCACGCAAGGAGCCATCTTGAGAATTCTCAAGGATGCCCAGATAGCATACAAGTCACCTCTGACGGGATATTCTTGCTATCAATTACTACTTTGTATAATATTGACCGAAAGGGGAGGGAACAAAAAGAGAGGGTTGACTGTCTCGCTGCATTATTTGGTGATGTATCTACATGGGAACAGGACTGGGGATCCCTTGATAGGACAAAGACTTGACATGAGGCAAGGAGTGCAATACTCAATTTACGAGTTTTTTTCTCCCTGCTATGATGGATATAATAATTATCTACTCTTTTCTTTCAACAAAAGAAAGAAAGAAGACAAAAATGACCAATCGCCTAGCTGTTCAAGGTGATCTCTCACCATGCCGCGGTACTCGACAGCTCCAAAAAAACACCGTCGAACCAGTAAGTTGAGCACAAAGAAAAGCACCTCCCCAGAAGCCACGTACATCTTCCCCCGTATTTTCCTGGCAAAAGTTGACACTTAACCCTGGGTACAAAGTGCTCCGTATCGACTTGAGTAAGAATTGATAGTTCCAAAGTTCTGACTGACGGAAGAATACACGTGCCCCGCAAACAAAAGCATACGGCCGTGATCGTCGTCACTATAGTCGATAGCGCGCCTCTCGCTTTCAGGTTTGCACGCGACTCGGGCTTTGGCGAGAACGTTAATAATAATGCCGCATTATAGAGGTTGTTGGGGTCCAAAGGTTGGCAGTGCACACTTTTGAACAATACGAGCTGGAGTAGACTTTCGAAGTTTGCGATTCACATGCTCAGACCATGACTAGGTAAGGTTATTGCTCGCGACTCAATTCCGGACACTCGTGAGTCGCGGCAGCAAAGTTGGAACTTGGAACACCTTGGAGCATTGTCTCAAAGGGGATTTAGGAGCGGGGCTGAACCAGCTGTCAGGCAGTCCATCAAGACATTACCCCGTGGACTCAAATTAGTACTGTCTCGCTGTATTCAAGTTAACTAGTACGTAGGCAGTTGGATCCAACAGTCGGCAAACAGATTATACCGAGCGTTCAACGGTTGTAGGAAAAGACCCGGATAATGGGCACGTACTCCTCGCATCTCCAGGAAGACCTTCCATTTCCAGGTATTATTACCCTGGTTCGGTCATCCGAAATCAGGAGAGGATCGCTAGTTCGCTTTACCCCATGTTCATCGCCGATAAACAGCAGTTGTTAATTAATAATTAATTATAGGCTCCGGACGGACGCCCGTCGGTGGACATACCCTGGACAAAATGCGCTATTAATTATCATAAGGCGAGAATACGCAAGGCTTCCCCATCCAATGGGTTGGCGCGAAACTCTCGAATTTTTGTGATAATTTGGAAAATCCAACCCGCTAATGCCGACCTCACGTCCACCAATCCCGCCGCGATGCAGACGCAAGACGCAAATGCGCATGGCCCTGCCAGCGACAGTGACAGCCTCGGCCATGCGAGTGCCATGCGACTGGCTGTTGTACGGCTGCAACCTCACAGCGTCACCGGTGCGTCGGCAGATGGGATGCCTGTGCCACGATCGAGCTCGGATAATACTGTTCAGAGTCCAATGTACGCCGCGCCGGCGGGCGTTGACTGACTGCAAGCCATCCAAGGAATGACGATATTAATACCGAAATATCAATACACAAATATTAATAAATAATAATAATACCAACCGGGAGGCGTCTCTGGCTCGGCGGGACAGAGCATAAACCAGTCGTGTTCCAAGGTCCAAGGTCCAAGGCCCAACTAATAATTAATTAGGTGGCTGCTGCACATCCCCACCCCACAACGGATACTGATAGTACTCCGCGGTAATCGGATAATCGATAAACGTCGAGCAAGGCACGCGACTGGCGATCACCGGGGCAGTCTGCTGCGCGGCGCTGATCAGCAGACAGAAGCGAGAGCGTCTGGATGGAGACGATGGCTAGTTCATAACATGTAATAAAGAGACGGTGCTGAGTATTCTCCGTTTCGTTGTCGAAGGTGTTGAGGGTGTTGACAGGGCGAGAAGGTGGGGTACGATACCGCCGTCTGTTACCGCCTGCGTACTGGACATGTTGCATTGTGCATCAGTAGCGCCAGCCTCTAGTTCTACAGGCGTTTTCTAGATCCACAGAAGAAGGTGCTCTGGCTGCTGACGCGCTCTGGCGACGATTTTGACGTGAATTGTCTGCAGCAGCCTCGGAATAGTGAATACAGACCGTGTCAGACTGCCATAACAGTCACCGTGAGACGCAAAATGAGGTGCCGCGAGAGGCAGTAATATTACAGCTCCATTTCGGCTCCATTACAGCTCCATTACAGCCGTACGGTGACCGCAGCGCAGCGAATAAGCACGCAGTAGGGCCCCACCATACCCAGACACTGCACTGCCATTGGTCCGTGGTCGTAACGACTACCAAGTGGCCCACCAATCGCCGGCTCTGGCCCTCTGGCCGCCAGCCAATCACGGCAGGCACAGCTGCTTCCACAGCCGGTTTTGGTGGAGTCGCCCGCGCCCCGGCCGGGCGAGGCAAGAGCCCTTCCTTCCCCCTCTGTTGGTGCCGGTGCTCGTACAAGGGTGTGCTCCTTCCCGCTGTGTGTGCTCTGCTGCTGTTGCCGCTGCCGCTGCTGCTACCGCTGCTACCGCTGCTCGCTGCCGTTTTCTGTTCCTGCTTTTCATTCTCCGCCAGTTCTTCGACCTCAATTTCTACCATCCCTTATGCTGTGATCTCTCTCTCTTCCACACGCTCTCTTTTCCTTTGCCCTCCTGTGCTGTCATAAGCTCGCGCTCTCAGCACCGACTTCGTCAACCTGTCTGCTGAGGCCCCCTCGTTCCCGCCCCCCGGTCGGTCCCTCCCGCATCTGCTCTCGACTGCAGTCAGTGAGTGGCACTCGGTGCTGTGCGTCTTCGATCGACAGTTGCATACGCCGACTGTTTCCGCCAACGCAACCCCGGTTCTCCCTCTCCTTCTCTTCAACCAAGCTTCATTCTCTGCCACCCTCCCCTCCAGGTGACTTCAGGAAGCTGTCATCTGTCTCGCCGAGTCATGAGCTTTGCGACCTCGCCCTTTTCGTCTACTCTCTAAGTCACTGCCCACCCGCGGCAGCAGTCGGGAAATAGCGAAAGGGCCATTTCCTGACTGCGCTCTTCAACTACCTAGCCACTCACCTAGCCACTCACCTATCCTCCCCCCTCTCCCCCTCCAAAAACACAGAACGGCATGTATCAACCTGGTGTGGCCGAACCCGTGGCCCTCAACATCCACCCGGGCTTTGCGTCCAAGTCTGGTGCCTTTACGACTACACTCCGCTACGCAGAAGACGACCAGTCAGACATGGTGTCCTCCCCCCCGCGCGCCGGTGGTCGCCAACGCAGTCACTCGATACAGCAAGAGCTGGGCCAGTCGTCGCCGCAGAGGCAAATGTCGCCTATCAAATTGACCGAACCGCTCCCGGCACTCTACGTCAAGGCCCTGTATGACTACGACGCCGATGATCATACGAGCCTCAGTTTCCGCCAGGGAGACATCATCCAGGTCCTCAACCAGCTCGAGACTGGTTGGTGGGATGGAGTCATTGGCAATGTCCGTGGCTGGTTCCCCAGCAACTACTGTGCCATAGTGACCAACCTTGATGAGATCGAGGAGTTCAGCACCCGTCGCATGGCGGCCGATGCTGGCGACACCAGTGCCGAGTCTGGCGTCGATGATGACTATGAAGACGAACATGAAGACGAGTTTGACCTGGAACACCACCACCAGCGCGATTCTCAAACCATTCTCCCCATAGAAGGAACAGGCCATGTCGAGCAAGAAGAAGCTGCCTTTTGGATTCCACAGGCCACACCTGACGGCCGATTATTTTATTTCAATACCTTGACCGGAACTAGTACCATGGAACTCCCGCTGGAAAACCCATTGCTGGCAAACGAGTCCGGCCCCCGTGATCGCAACAACTTTTTTGTTCCTGACCAGACTCGCCCGCCCCCGGAAATGATGGCACGAGGTGTTGAGCGCGATGAAGATGACTACGATGGCTCTGGTTCGGAAGGCGAAGGCGAATCGCTGATGCTGGCGTCGCGTGACTCCATCTCCCGCAGACGTCGCTCCTTGTCTGATGACGTCTCTCCTGCCACCTCCATGGACTCGTTAAACCCATCTCCCGTGTCCAAATCCACCCAACAGATGAAGTATGCCCCTCAATCCTCCTTCTCACATCCTTCTAGCCGTCCTTCCAATGCTTCCTCCATTCCGCGACACTTTGTAGACGACACGCCTGGCTCCCGCTTGAGCTGGTCCGATCTGCTGGAGAACATGCGCAACGCCATTGAAGCCTATCGACAGGCTATTCGCAACGGGGATCGTAGCGAATATGTTCGAAAAGCAGAAGACATTTCCGATCACCTTCGCTTATTGCTTGCGGCAGGTTCGGATACTACCGATAACCACTCTGGGAATCCTTCTATTATCTCCTCAAACCGCACCCTTTACCCACATTTCCGAGACATGATGTCCAAGTTCTCCAAACTCGTTTTGTCTTCTCATATTGCTGCTTCTGATTGGACCAATCCTGACTCTGCCACCAAATGCTTGCAGGAAGCTGATGGCGTTTGGCAAGGTGTCTATGGCTACGTTGAAGTCGCTAGTCAACAGCGCGGCGACAACATCAATCGCATTGTCCCCGGCTTTGTACTCAACAGCTCGTCAGGTGGGCACTGGATGAACAATGGTATTAAAAGCAGTGAATCAGGCGCTACTTCTTTCCTGGAGCCTGATGGCCAGGAGCTTGGCCAGGAGCCATCAGTTTCACTCGATCTCGCTCTACTTGATCAGATCGACGTGATGAGGAAGGCACTAGCCCTCAGTATTAGAAAACTAGAGGAGCAGTTAGTCCTGAACCACAAGGCAATCACCCAAAAACAACATCAAAATCTGAGTGATACTATTTGTCTTGCCGCTATCAGTGTTGTGGAAAAATACCGACCCTGGATCATGACTGTCGAGTCGATCAATTTGGCCCCGCTTGGCACAAGCCTTCAAAACCCACAACTCGTCGACTTTGGCATACAGAAACAGCGAGTCTACGAGACTATTGCCGACCTTGTCCTGAGCTGTCAATCAGTATCTGCCCCCTTGGGTGATGAATGGGCTGAACTACGAGGAGACTCGCTTGAGGATCGCTTGAATGGAGTGCGAGGTGTTGCTCGTCAACTCGAGGCCTATACCTCGCAAATTGGATTTTCCTTGTCTCTTTTGCAAGAGCAGATTCCTGAGCAACCACGTGATTCTAATGACCAGACTCACTTTGTCGATGATGACGGCACACTGGATCCCTTCCAAAAGACATCGAATCGTGTGGACCCTAGCAGACGTAAAACCACCGCATCAGTTGTTCCTGCCTTGCCTTTCGGACTTGACGACGACGACAATAAAGTCCGTCGAAACATGAACAAAGCCCAGCGTTTCTTTGGTCAAGCTCCCCCGACAACGATCACGAGAGAGCCTCTGCGTGAACCGGTTGCCGTGCCGGAAGAGACGCCATGGTTCCTGAACTTTGACCACGAAGGGGAAGTTTTTTATGACAACAAAGCCGATGTGCCTACTCTCAAATGTGGTACCTTGGAAGGATTGGTTGAGCAGTTAACCCGTCACGACAAGCTAGACGCCTCATTTAACAACACTTTTCTCCTCACGTATCGCTCGTTCACTACAGCCCCGGAGCTTTTTGATAAGCTAGTCCAGCGGTTCAGTATTCAGCCCCCGTATGGGTTGACCCCAGATGAACTACAAATGTGGGTGGATCGGAAGCAAAAACCAATACGATTCCGGGTAGTCAACATCTTGAAGAGTTGGTTTGAAAATTTCTGGATGGAAATCAACGATGAGGCAAACATGGACCTTCTCCGACAGGTCCATGATTTTACCAAAGATTCGATTGCCACCACGAAGACCCCAGGATCGCCGCAGCTTTTGGCTGCTGTCGAACAGCGTCTACGCGGCCAAGATACCACAGTCAAGAAGCTCGTCCCTACTCAAAGCATGCCTATCCCGACCCCTATTCTACCGAAAAATATGAAGAAACTCAAGTTCCTCGATATTGATTCAACCGAGTTCGCCAGACAGTTGACGATTATTGAGTCGAGGCTGTACGGGAAAATTCGTGCAACCGAATGTCTGAATAAAACTTGGCAAAAGAAGATTGCCCTCGGAGAGGCCGAGCCCGCTGCCAATGTCAAGGCTTTGATCTTACACTCCAACCAGCTTACTAATTGGGTTGCTGAAATGATTCTGACTCAAAGTGATGTCAAAAAGCGCGTCGTTGTCATTAAGCATTTTGTCAACGTTGCCGATGTAAGAACCCAACACGCTTCTATATTGTCGATACATAATGCTAACCTTAACTTAGAAATGTCGAGCTATGAACAACTATTCTACCCTTACTTCTATTATCTCGGCCCTCGGGACGGCTCCTATTCATCGACTGGGTCGGACATGGGCTCAAGTAAGCGGTCGCACGTCGACTGTGCTCGAACAGATGCGTAGGCTTATGGCCAGCACCAAAAATTTCGGTGAATACAGAGAGACTTTACATGCCGCTAATCCTCCTTGTATTCCGTTCTTTGGTATGACTAAAATAGCGAAATCTATACCCTGCAGCTTGAGACCTTGGAAGACTAATCTCCCCGATAGGTGTATATCTTACTGATTTGACTTTTATCGAAGATGGTATTCCATCACACACACCATCCGACTTAATCAACTTTAACAAAAGAGCCAAAACCGCTGAGGTTATTCGAGACATCCAGCAATACCAAAATGTTCCGTACCAGCTGCAGCCAGTTCATGAACTGCAAGACTATATTCTAAGCAATATGCAAGCAGCTGGCGACGTTCATGAAATGTACGACCGCAGCTTGGAAGTAGAACCGAGGGAGCGAGAGGACGAAAAGATTGCGAGGTATGGCAAAAATAATACAGACACTTCTCCTCCCGGGAACTTGACAATTGCCTCGCTTGTAGCGGCAATGCGTTGATTCCCCTTTTCTTTTGATGCACGGCGTTCCTTTACTGCACATTTCTTAGATCTCTTTTCAGTTCCCATTTCGTTTTCCCTTCACGCCTCGATTTTACCTCTTGATGATGCTCATGACTTGTGACATGATTCTACGTTTTCCTATTCGTGTTCCTATCCGTGCCGCACATTTAGCGCACTGGCCTCGTTTCACCTGCGTTTTGCATAACTGCAGGGGTGTATATCTACCTTTTTGGGCCTTTTTCTTTTTCTTTTTTAGAGCCAATTATCCTACCTACATTATTTCGCTAGCGTGCGAAGAGGGGGGGGGGGTTTGGCATTTTGCACTGGCCCAGAGCCATCGATTCCCAAACTCTGATCTCTTATCTTCTTCCTCCCGTCCTGTCTTTATCATTTCTTATCATGACATTTGAGACTATACAGGCACTAACGTTGACTTCCTTGCGTAGACTGCTCTCCGAATCAGGCTTCCTATAAGCTCTGACCGACGAATGGAACCTGAGACTTTGCGCCGCGCAAACGGACAGTCGCAAATCCCTGTCGAATAACAACTCGAATCCCATGTCAGGTCACATGCGAGGTTCTATAGCGGCGGGGCTCGCTGCTCGAAGCGGTCTATTTACTACCACCCATGGATGATCGCAATATAATGATCCGGGTTCCACGTGGTTCTGTGGCCTGGGTCGCTGGCCGTTGGGTGTCCCGCGGCCCGCAGACTGTGTGCAACGCTGAGACAAAGTTTTTCTGCTTATCAGGGTCGATTGGATTCTGGCTAGCCGTCCTAGCCGCCTGCGACCCCCACTGCAACAGCGCTACTGCTCGGCTAGTTCGCACCTGAGGGCACGCCTGAGTGAGACGACATTATGATAATGGATCATGACTCAATCGATAGATTTCGTTTTTCAAAATTTATGCCACATCCGGTGAATCCTCATCCCACCTTGATATTTGCTATCGCCGTCACTACGATCTACAATCTCCTTGCAGATCGGCAACGCCCAAGGCATTAGCGGGAAATTCTGGCTATCTAACCGACATAGATAGCTGGAGATATGGTGGGCCAAGCGATGGTCGGCGATTCAGCCATCGCTTCGGAGATAGATTCACATGGTGCGGGCGTTGACTATTCTTGATTTATCTTTGTAAATATTACATCTTCTCTGAAGAATATGTATTTTCAGTTCCCAGATAATGAATTATTACGACCGGAGGGACTCATCAATAATCTTTTAAATCCACTTTGCGGAAGAGGAGCCTCGGCAGGTCAAGTCAATAATTGTATAGCTTGTAGTGTTGTCAACTTTGAAGACATTGACAATAACGAAAATAACAAGTCAGCATTCGTTGTAATATAATTGTCCTAATTCTATCGAGGTACTTGTATTGTTTCACAGGTATAGATAGTTCTCTACCCCCGCGGTTTCAATGTTCAACGGTCGCCGGTCAGCGTTGACTTTCGGTTTCTTGCAAGAATCAAACAAAATAGCAGATAATAATTGCGCTTGCCAGGAGAAATTTTTAGAGTCATTCTTCAGGGTCATTGTATCCTGCAAATACTTTCTCGCGATTATTTCCTGATCAGCTATTGAGCCCATCGTTTTCCGTGACAGTGGGAGCCTGCTGTTCACCAGGGGATACCATGAGAGACACGCCATCATTTCTTGCACCGAGCAATGCATCAATCTATATGCATAAACCCAGCAATGCATTTTTAAATGCGTAAAGGAATAATGTTTGTCGCGCTGTGTCTTGCGGAACCGGAAAGCTCGAGCCCTAGATATGGATATCAACACTATGTCATCATGTCCTCGCATGACGCAACGCGAGGATATTATCGGAAACGGCCAGTCCACGTCAAACTCCAAGCTCGGAATGTCGAAAAAGACATCAATTGATCTTTTACATCTCGTTCTTTTTGACTAATTGAGCTATACTCTTAAATCCCCTCTTCCTCGCCATGTCTCCGAGTCCCAAGAGATACCCCGGCGCGTCCGACCTCGAGATCCTCAACGAACCCGACTGGGCTCTAACGCACAGTCACCGCGTGGGTACGCGTGGCCGTGACACACGGTTTATGGGCTTGACCCACGCGGGCGACGAAAGGCCGTATGAACTTGAAAAGGTTGCAGAGGAAGAGCTAAACCAGCTGCGCGAGAAAGTGAGAAAGGGGGAGTTGGTTACTGTGCGAGATGTCATGAGCAAGCAGGAGGTGTGGAATTTCGCTTTTCTTTTCTTTTCTTTCTTTCTTTTTTTTCTGTGCTCTCTCTTTGTGCGTAGGCTAATCCGCCACGCAGGACTTTCATCTACAGCGGCCGGATGTGCATCCTAGTTTCTGGAGATATATACTGCATACTACTGAAAGCTTTATCAAACAGGAGCAGCCATGGCCCATTAATCAAAAGAAGAAACAGGAACAGGAAAAGAAACAGAGGGAAAAGGAAGAAAAGGAAAAGGAGCAGAGGGGAGCAGATGGTATAAAGAAGCTTGACGGCGAGGAACAGAACCAAAAGAAAAACGGGCAGAACGGAGAACGAGACGGCAACGCAGAGTCTAAACCAACAAGGTCACCAGAAGAAGAAGCACTCTTACAATATTTGCGGCACGAGCAAGAATATCGCTCATCAATGCTCCAGAATGACGGCAAAGGTCGCTGTCCAATTCAAGACGAGCGTCTTCCCGAGCAAATCGACGAAGTTGATCAATTCTGTCCTGATAGTTGGATTCCTCGCAGTGACAAATTGATCCGCCTGACAGGGAAACATCCCCTGAATGCTGAAGCCGATCTGACCATGCTCTTTGAAGCCGGCCTCATCACACCGTCGCCGATACACTATGTCCGCAACCACGGCGCTGTTCCACACCTGCTCTGGGAAAACCACAAACTTGAGGTGATAGCTGACAAGTACTTGGTTTTTGACATGGACGATCTGCAACGGCAATTCGAAAGCTTCAATATACCCGTTCTTATGGCCTGTGATGGAAACCGCAGGAAGGAGCTCAATATGATCAAGAAAACAAAGAGTTTTAATTACACTGCTGCTGCCATTGGTTGTTCTTACTGGCGGGGGGCCATGCTCTGCGACGTCCTCATGTCCGCAGGTGTCATGGAGCTCGTGAAGAAGAACCCTCAAAAACAGTTCTGGGTCAATTACGAAGGGGCAGATACACTCACTGAAGGCAAATATGAAACCTGCATACCCCTCGATTATGCAATGGACCGAAACAACGATGTGATGCTCGCGTACGAGATGAATGACCACCCTATCCCTCCAGATCATGGATACCCCTTACGCTTGATTCTCCCCGGCTGGGTGGGCGCGCGGTCGGTCAAATGGCTTGCGAGAATTTGGATTTCAGACCATGAGAATGACAGTTTCTATCACATCTATGACAACCGACAACTTCCGAGTTTCATCACTGATACCAGCACTGACATTGCGCAGACTATGTTTCGTCACCACAGTACCATTTGTAATGAGCAGATGTTGAATTCTGTTGTTGTTAGACCGGCACAGCATGAAAAAATTGACCTAGTGGATGTGAAAAAAGGCAAGATGTATCGAATTACCGGATATGCCTATAACGGAAGCGGGGATGAAATCGACAGGGTAGAAATCAGCTTGGATGGTGGGGAGCATTGGCTGTACTGTGTTCGCAAGGTAAGTTTTCACGTTTGTCTGTACTTAGTGCGTGCATACTGAGTACTTTGAATAGTATCCTGATGCGCCAATTCGGCATGGCCAAAGATTCTGGACTTGGTTGCATTGGCACATCGATTTGGACATTACCAAGCTTATTCGCGCACAAAGTATCATTGTGCGTGCTTTTGACGTGCGTAAAAGCACGCAGCCCCCAAAGCCTGTGTGGAATATAGAAGGGTGAGCGCAGCAATTTTATATCTACTCATCTCTAGGCTATTACTGAGTTGGTGCTAACAACGCAGAATGATGAACAACTGCTGGTATGAAGTGAAACCCGAGGTGTTTGACGACCCACAGAACGAGGAAGCATACCTGTTCTTTCGGCACCCAGTAGATGCTGGCAATGACAAGAATGGTTGGATGGAGGAGTCCACCGAAGAAAGGATCGAAGAAGTCAAGCGCAAGGCATCCGCTCCCGAAAAACAATTTACTCGTCAGGAGATTGAGAAGCATGGCAACGAGGACGACTGCTGGATTGTCGTCAACGGTAATGTGTACGATGCTACTAGTGTTCTCAGTTGGCATCCCGGTGGAAAAGGGGCTATTATGGCGCATGCTGGCATCGTGCATATGGATACCACGGACGAATTTGAGAGTATCCATGACGATTACGCCCAGGAACAGCTGAAACGTCAGTTTAACTTATTAACATTTCTCCCAGAAGAATCTATGAATTGCATATTCTGACACGGTGTAGAATGTATTATCGGAAAGGTTACGCAAAGGACAATGGACTATATGAAACAAGATGCCGAGAAAAAGAAAAAGGAAAGATTACAGACCAAACGCGATCCGGAGGCAGCCTTGGACAAGCACAAGTAGAGCATCTCCACGATATGCGATTGCCCATCATCAATGCTGACAATCGAGCTCCAGGTGGATCCAAGCCAGACTTCTCAACAAGAAAAAATTGTCTGCAGATACATCGCGTTATACATTCGGACTGCCCCCATCGACCAAAAAACTAGGGCTCGGCACTGGCCAGCACGTCCAAGTCGGATTCCATTTCCAAGACCGCCTGGTCATCCGTCCTTACACTCCAGTCCGACCAGTTATGGAAAGCGAAGATGACGGAAGCTTCGACCTCGTGGTCAAAACGTATTACCCAGACGCGAACCAGCCCGGTGGCACAATGAGCAATATACTCGACTGTCTTCGACAAGGTGAAGAAATCGAAGTCAAAGGGCCCTCAGGAGAGATCCAATATCAGGGGGACGGCCTATTTGTTATTGACGGTAAAGAGCATAAGTTTACCAATGTTTCGCTAATCCTCGGCGGATCAGGCGTCACGCCGGGCTATCAAATAATTGCTCGAATTCTAGAAGATCAAGAAGATGACACAAAGATCAGAGTGATTGACGCAAACAAGTCCGAAGCCGATATCCTGATGAGCGGCGACTTTGTCGAATTTGCGAAGAACCGTCATGATCAATTTGCGATTGTGCATGTCCTCTCTAACGCTAGCGAGGATTGGAAAGGGTTAAGGGGCCATGTTACTGAGGACATAATCAAACAGCATGCATTTGAGCCGGATAAGAACAATGTGGCTCTCCTTTGTGGTCCACCAATGATGATTCAAAAAGTAGCATTGCCCGTTTTGAAAGATTGGGGTTATGAAGAAGATAATAATTTGTTTGGGTTTTAGCCTGTACGTATATAAATATTAGCAGAGTTATTGGTAAGATGGCTTACTACATGTACTTATTCAGTAATAAAACAAAGCAATTTAAATGAATTGATTCGTTACTCCATTAGTCCTGGTCCAGGAGCTCTATGCTACGTAGAGGATTGTGGCTAATGGTTGGTTCTCGTGAATTTGATTCTCTATGAAAAGTACTAACGTTTCGCGTGGGTTGACCAGTCTAACATAAATATCCCTTAAAACAAGGCCGCTGAATACTATGTCTGTTGCTGCTCCCCAGCGGAGACTGTCTTACCGACATCCTGAAACAGAGTCCTTTTAATATCAGCAGCGACAAGACCGCTGACTTCCTCAGCAACAATACGTTTTCCATCCCGCACGACTTTTTCCAACTGCTGGTCTCTTACAGGGCCGCCTCTACTGGTACCACCTTCAATCCCGCGGGCCGCTCGTTTCACCTTTTGGCTCAGATCCATGATTTGTTTGCTTCCGTAGTCGCGGGTGGTGAAGAGTGGACTCTGGCTGAGCGTTGCCACCCAGTACTTATTCCATAATAGCGAGAGGAGTTGAGTGTCGAGTGTACTTTTGAAATGCGACACCTCGAGGCCATAATATTGTGAAGCGTGCGCGCCAAAGTCTTCGACCTTGTTCAACGGTATGCTCTGGTACTCGTCGTCCTCGGTTTCCTCCTTGGGGACGGTATAGCCATCAGGATACGTTCGGAATGCGCCGATTTCAACCTTGCCAGCGGAAATGGTACGGTCCGGGTCGATGACGACAGCTACAAAGGGATCGCTCATTTGTTGCATCGCCTGCGTCGACACATCGATACCTGAGAGCCAACACCCATATCCTGGATGACTGTGATACCAACCAACCGCATTCTCCATCCTGCCGGAATCCCGACACGATTGCAAATATCCAACCATGTATTCATTCGCATCGTCCTGGGCGTTGACCCTGGTCTCCGTGCCCTCGACAGGCAGTCTGAATGCGTCCGTGACGACGAATGTCTCAGCTGCAATGTAGCCCTGCATCAGGCCCATGACTTCCAGCGAGCCACCTGATCGCGCGTGCATCACCATCTTGAGCATAGCGACGGCCGAAATCTTGACCGATTTGAAGTATCGGGGGTCGTTCCTCCATGGTTTGGCGTTTGAGAGTTCGTTATGAGCGGCTTCATCGTAGTTGTAAAGAGCATCTCGCTTGGGATCTACCAGCTGCACCGAATTTTCGAATTCTAAAGGATGGTTATCAGGTCAGCCAGCGTGGAAAAGCGAATATAAAGCTGTCTGTGGTGGCCATACCCCAGGACTGCTGTGCAGCCTGCATCGTGTAGTTTTTGTAAGCCCGTAGCCAGATATTGGTGTGCTACCTGGACAAGAAGAGGTGCAAATATGTGAGTGTAGTCTTGCCAGAGACAAGATTACTTTTTGTAATTCATCAAAGACGAAAGCAGGGACATGTGCGGACAAAGCTGACCGATAAGGCAGGTAACTGATTGCGGAGAACAAAGTGGGGGAAGCTGGCTGTAGGCGCCTGAGGCATCAACACACGGGCGGCCAGCCGCGGCAAAACCCGATCGGGCGGGCGGTTGCCCTGGCGACGCGTGAAACCAGTTGCTGCGCCTGTGTGTACATATCACACACGTCGAGCCAGCTTCCTCAGGCTTTGCTTCTGCTTCTGACCCTCTCCCTTCCCTCGATAACAATCACTTCCAGCAGCACTATTCATGGCTCTACGTGGGCTCGTCTGATTTTGCACCAATTCCCCAACTTCTCTCGTTTGCTGCCATTCACGATTTTGCCCTCCAGCCGGGGTGACGGCCTGCCATTGCAGCCGTCTTTGTCTTGATACCTTTCCTTCATTCCACAAAGCCCGCGCACCCGAGGTAATAAACCGCGACCTCGTATCGCGAATATGTCAGTCGACACCAACGATTTGACCACCCAGGTCAACAAGATCATCAGTCAGTTGCACGGGATCTTCGATGACATTGGCGTTCCCAACCATGAAAGGGAGGCGAGAGAGACTGAGGTGAGACCACAAAGCAATCTTAGGACCAGTCCCTGCCATTCAGTTCTGACTTTTCGTAGCTTTTCGCGGCTCTTTCGGTTACCCTGAACAATCACCTACGCGCCATCAACAAGTAAGCGCCCCTACTCATTCACTCTTTCAAAAGAGATTTCCTCTGACTGCTTCTGTGTAAAGTGAAAAAAGTGCCATGGTCGAAGAGGCAGAGAACCTCGTCCAGACGATCAAGCAGATGGAAGCCTCCCTAGACGACGAGAAAGCCAATGGACAGTACGATCTGGACCATGGAGACCTTCGTATTACATTTCCTTTGAACCGCTGCATTGTGTTTTTGAAAGAGAAACACTCAGCGATAAGCAAATTACACCGTGAACGTTTCGAGCAAGTGAAGAGTTCGTGACACTCAGCTCACACTAAACGGAAGCTTTAGCTAACCCATACTATAGAACTCGTGGAGGCCTTGGAGTCCTATTCGTCTCATCTGGAGCCATCTTTTGTGAAGATTTCACTTCCTCCAACTTCACCCGGCGCCTCTATTCCACCCAATTTTGATCTCTCGCCATCGTATGTTACCACTCTAGACAACGAATTCACCCGAGTATACGAGGAATACAACAAGCGAGTTCACCTAGTGACGGTAACCTCGGAAGAGATTATCAAGCTATGGGCCGAGCTCGGAACCTCCCAAGCGCAGACAGATTCCACCATTGTGAAGTATTACCGCGATGCGCCAGAGCAACTCGGTCTTCACGACACCGATCTTGCCAACCTCAAAGCCAAACGGGATAAGCTTCTGGATGAGAAGAGAAACCGTGAAAGAAAATTGAAAGATCTCAAAACCGCCGTTGAAGGCCTGTGGGAACGCCTGGGAGTAGACGAACGGGACCAGAAAGCCTTCCTCTCGGCAAACCGTGGCTGTGGCCTGCGTATTATCAACGAATTCGAGGAAGAGCTGGCGCGACTGAACGAATTGAAACGACAAAATCTGCACCTATTCGTCGAAGATTCACGATGCCGCCTACAGGAGCTCTGGGATGGCCTGTACTATTCCGAAGAGGAAATGCTAGACTTCACACCGGCATTTTCAGATGTTTATAGCGATGCTCTTTTAGAGGCACATGAAGCTGAAATTGTTCGTCTTGAGGCTCTTACTGAGCAAAGAGCCCCTGCTTTAGACCTTATCTCCAAACACAAGAACCTCATTCAGGAACGTGACTCTCTCGCAGCCTCGAGTCAAGATGCGTCGCGTCTCATGGCTCGCGGTAACAAGGGGGAGAGACGCGACCCAGGCAAGCTCCTTCGAGAAGAGAAGATGCGCAAGAGGATCTCGAAAGAATTGCCCAAGGTCGAAGTTGAACTCAGAAAGCTGTTGGAGAAATGGGAAGACGAATATGGCCGGCCTTTCCTTGTTTACGGAGAGAGATATCTCGACGAGCTCACTCCTGTGGCTTCTAAAATGCCCCCGCGCTCGAAAACACCCTCTGTACCCCCATCTAGCGCCGCCAAGTCCAGGCAGCCTCAAACTCAAGGAACAATCAGAGGCGCACCACCACGCTCTGCCACTAAGACTCCTACGGGGACGATGAAGCGCAACCAACCACCGCCTTCATCCGCATCGACCGCGGCTCAACAAAAGTCGCCTTCTAAGATTCCTTCTCGTGTGCCCTTGAGCAATATGCCCCATGGAAACAATTCTCCAGAGCGTCGTCAGCCACAGAGCTCTTATTCCTCGAATACGATACGAGGTAAAATGCCACCTCGCGCTCCTCCGCCCAAAATGCGTGACTTGTTCAACGACCCCAATGAAGATGCCCCGGCACCTAGTTATATGATGGAGCCGTCGAGATGTGAGAGCGTCTTGTCTAGCAGAAGTGTACGACCAATCAGCCTAGACGATGTATATGATGATCGCCAGCAACGGTCTTTCATGAACCAATCACTCATGTCGCGGAGCAGGGTAGAGACTACTAGCTCTCATGGCTCTTCTCAGTCTCTT
This sequence comes from Talaromyces islandicus, assembly GCA_000985935.1. Taxonomy (NCBI): domain Eukaryota; kingdom Fungi; phylum Ascomycota; class Eurotiomycetes; order Eurotiales; family Trichocomaceae; genus Talaromyces; species Talaromyces islandicus. Next base: position 3,404,126 of record CVMT01000001.1, on the reverse strand, counting down.
CATTCGACAGCGTCACGGGAGATGGCATATCCTTCTGATTCCTCGTATTTGCAGCGTCAACACCCACCCCCGCCAGCCATGAGACAAGCGTCCAATTCGACTGTCCAGACGGCATCGGGCTCAGAGAATTGGGAAACCTATGATGATGCTTCAGAACCCGAGACTGATGCAAGCGAGGTCTACTATGCCAAGCTCCGTGCAGCTCATGGAAAGCGTTTCGCTCCTGATGAGCAAAATGTGATTCAAATGGGCAAGAAAATGAAAGGAATACGCAGCGTTGGGTCCGACGAGCGCATAATCGAGCATAATGGCCAATTCGTGCGAATCGAAGGGAGTGATGGTGGTTGGACAGATGAGCTTGAAACGTATTAGATCAACTTTATGCGACTTGAACGATCAGCTACGATCTTATGACTTCCACGACTAACGTATGAATTGACTTGATTACGTTTGGTCCATGGTTTTCGTCTCCCCCTTCTCTGTCACTGCAAAAATTTTTCTTCTTCCATTCTCCTGAACTTCTTGCCAATTCTCGGGTAGTACACCCTATTTTGGCACTGGGGTTTTTTGCTTAATGCTTTCTATTAGTATTATTTTATCATGATCCGCAACGAGTGCAGGCAAACATTGACTGGATACATGGTTTCTTCTTCTCTTCTCGTTATTGATATTGGGTTTTGTTTCCTTCAAAGGTATTTTACTTTCCATGTTTGTTTTCTGAGTCAGCGTGCAGTGTGTTTTATTTGGATTTGATATGGTTATTCTTCGCGTTAGGTTTTTGGGTTTTGATGTATTTACTGTGGCTTTTCTGGGTTTTATCTTCTTTTTGTACAGAGTAGCTTCCTCTCTTTACCTGTCTGTTGATGGTAGGAGTCAAGAAGATGACTGTATATACCGATGGGCAGTCAGTCAATTATACTTGACGGGTTTTTCGAATTTCTTGGAACCTTTTTGTAGATTTGGCTACTTCTCTATTGTACATTCTAGTTTGCAACCGTATTTGGTTTTCAATATTCGTACATGTAATGGAAGTCACATAATACAATAGTATAACGTTCACTCCTTCGGCGCCAAGGACCCCATCCACGACTTATCCGCATTCTCGACAGACGGCGACTGGATCGGCGTTTTGGGCACTCGACAGGTATTAGCATGCGTAACCTCCGGCTTCGTCAGCCTTCTAGCTTCCTCGAGCCTACGCACTGATTCTGCACGGCCTAGGATAGCCAGGGTCTCTGGGATTCCGGGACCAGGTGCGCCAGCTGAAAGAGCCCAGCGCAGATAGTGGTATAGTTCCTTTTTGAAGGCTTTGTCCTGGGCAATAATGCTTGCAGCGGACGATGGCGACAATTCGCCGTCGGCTTTGTCAGTTTCGGTTTGAGCAGTAGGGGGGTCGGTATTATAGGACTTGATATTGAATCGGTGGTTTTCAACAGTCCAGTGGTCCTCCGGGACCAGAGACATCGCTGCGGCTGCGGTGTGCAGGGTGGAAATGGGCACTGCGGAGTCTTTGGCAGCTGGCTCATAAGCTGGCCGATTAGAAGGGGCGATGAAGAAAGTCTTGTTCCGATCGATGAATTCTTCCGGCGTGGTGTATGATTTAGCATCCGCTTGGAGTAGAAGGCGGACTACATCGCGATGAGACGTCTCGAAGCGCTGAACGAACTGTTAGCCAATGGGAATATATTGAATTTGAACAAGATTATGAGAAGCATTAAAAAAAAAGAAAACAAGAACATACAACAGCTGGGATTCGCTGGTGGTCACCCACCCAACTACTAACCAGCCGGCGTGCGGCTTAAGTACGGCTGAGCGGACGGGAAGCCCTGTTTTCCACACCCTATGGTCGTATGTACCAGACATGGCAGAAAAGAGGTTTATATCGCGGCGAATTATCGAAAACAGAGATCAATGAAAGCAGCAACTTACAGCCTCTGTACCAGCAACCAATTTCTCGGCAGCTGCTTCGCTCTTGTCCTCCAATTCTTCAAGTTCGGGCCCACCGGTGGCGGCGATTCGTTGCGCATGAGCCTTTTGAAGAAACCACATCTTCTCGAAGGCGACGACTGTGTTCCCCTTTGTGATTTTGAGATTGAACTAGGTCCTGTTAGTACCGATGATCATAGCAAGGACCAGTAGAATGCTGTACCATCTCTTCCATATCCTTTAGTGTAAGAACGTCCGATCTCGAGGTGTGTGACCATCCAAGCAAAGCCGCAAAGTTGAGGAGCGTTGGAGCCATGATTCCGCTATCTCGAAAGTGTGATATGTCAATATCAGCGTTGCGCTTGCTCAGCTTCTGCCCGTTCTTGTCGACAAGAAGCGGCACATGGGCAAACTCAGGAGGAGTCCAATTGAAGGCGTTGTAGAGCGCAACGTGCATGGGAGTTGATGCCATCCATTCCTATCAGAAAATCAGTCAATGTGCCACCAAAACACTCGGAAACACAAACCGTTCCTCGAATCACATGTGTAATCTTCATTTCGTGGTCGTCGACAACATTTGCCAAATGATACGTGGGATGTCCGTCAGATTTGAGGAGAATCGGATCTTCGTAAACGCGGTCTATAAAGTCCATAGGCTTCTTACCCCCAGTCCGATTCTGGCCTGTTTTCCCATATACAATGTCACGGAACATCGGGTATCCATCGGTTTTCAAACGAACAACGTGTGTCTCGCCACCTGCAGCTCGCTCTTCTGCTTCGTCATGTCCGATATCAGCGCATTTTCGATCGTATCCAAGCGGAAGGCCGACTTCGTTGCGATGTCGCGCAAGTGTATCTAGACGTTCGGCACTGCAGAAGCAACGATAAGCATGGCCGGATGATATCAGACTGTCTGCATAAGCCCGGTAAATGGCTGTTCTCTCCGACTGGCGTTGCTATTAGCACGGTTCAATGTCTGTAGAATCGGTCGGGCATGTCTGTGTACCTGTCGATATGGACCATATTGACCACCAACATTGGGCCCTTGACGCTGTCAGAAACAATGCGTTTATAAAATCAATTGATAAGTTCCACACCTTCATCCCATTCTAGGCCCGCCCATTGAAGGTCCTCATACAAGCGTTCTTCTGCGCCAGGTATCGTCCTTTTTTGGTCTGTGTCTTCCAGTCGAAGCAAGAACTGGCCACCGGTTCGTTTGGCCAGCAAATAGTTAAACAGCGCCGTCCTCAGCGATCCCAGGTGAAGGTATCCCGTCGGCGAAGGAGCGAAACGTGTCCTGGCAGCCTTGTCGAGCAAGACGGTTTTGTTGCGGTGGACATGCGGAGATGCAGCGCGGGATGCGACTGAGGAATTTGCTCTGCATTGGATGCAGGTCCATGCCGGGCGTGCGCTGAGGATACGATAGCGAGGCGATATCATGGCGCATGAAACCCGAGATTGCCGAAAGGAAAGCAAGTTGCACAAAGGAAAATCGATCGGCTGGTGTTTGGTTATCCGGACGAAAATAATGATAGTTTGCGGGCGGCGGCTGGAACGGCGATAATTAAGTTAGCGTCTTCCTCCGACAGAAATCTTATCGCAGCTTGATTTTATTATTATTGTTGCTCCACGCCCCAGACAAAACTCAGTCCCCGCGGCCTGCCTTTTGCATTTATTCCCTTTTTTCTTCTGCATAGTTATTAATACTCTTCTGCTTGGTTGGCAGCTCCTTTAGGTTTTTTTTGCGCCCGCCAGAACCGACTGATTTTGACTTCCCCAGTCTGTTGTCCCCTCAATGTTCGCAACCGATTTTTGCCTGTTGCTAACAGCCTTCGACAGTGGACGGATCCCCTCAAATTGACCTCTACGGTACTGTTTTGACTGAAATACTAGTGTGATCGTGGCGCTAATGCTAGTTTATCTTAGAGGTCCTCAGCGTTGGACGAGACGCTTCGAAAGAAGACATCCGAAAGGCTTACCGCAAAGTGAGCTTGACGCCAACTATCAAATATTCAGTAACACCGATGCTGACCATCCTTTTTAACAGGCGGCACTCTCCAGTCATCCGGACAAGGTCCCCGAAGCGGAGCGGGAGACGGCTGAAATCAAGTTCAAAGCAGTGCAGCAAGCCTACGATATCCTGTACGATGAAGACAAACGTCACTTGTACGACACACATGGGATGTCCGCCTTTGATGGCTCAGGGAATCCAGGTATGGGAGGTGGGCCTGACTTGGATGATATCCTAGCCCAGATGTTTGGTGGCATGGGAGGTATGGGCGGGATGGGTGATATGCCAGGGTTTGGCCCCGGAGGGCGCTCCAACAAACCCAGGAAGAGCCCGAACGAAGAGACAAAATATGAAGTCACACTGGAAGATCTCTACAAAGGCAAGACTGTCAAGTTTGCCAGTACCAAGAACGTGATCTGTGGACTGTGCAACGGCAGAGGAGGCAAAGAGAAAGCCACACCAAAGGAATGCTCTGCTTGTGAAGGACGAGGTAAGATTGATAATTCTTTGCATTTCAAAAACTGCCCAGGGCCTTGTTGCTAATATTTTTTGAGGACAAAAAACCGTTCTTACTCGTCTTGGACCAATGCTAACCCAATCTACCGCCCCGTGTACTGTATGCGAGGGCCAGGGTAATTTCTTCAGCCCAAAGGACAAGTGCAAGAAGTGCAAGGGTAAAAAAGTGACCGAGGAAAAGAAAATGCTGGAGATCTATATTCCCCGAGGGGCCAAGTATGTCCAGCTGATTTTGACACCGCGGTTTTGCTTCTTACTGACCTTTTTTTCCCCCCAGGGAGGGAGACAAAGTCACGTTAGAGGGTGAGGCCGACCAGGTACCTGACCAGGAACCAGGCGATATCATTTTCCACCTTGAAGAGGTCGAACACCCTGTGTTCCGTCGGGCTGGGCCCGACCTGACTGCAGACCTCCAAATCACTCTCGCCGAAGCCTTGGCCGGTTTCTCCAGGGTTGTCGTCAAACACTTGGACGGACGAGGTATTGAAATTACACACCCCAAAACGCCAGGCGACATCCTATCACCCGGCCAGGTCCTGAAGGTTCCAGGAGAGGGTATGCCACACAAGAAAAGCGACGCTCACGGTGACCTATACCTGGTTGTCGACGTCAAGTTCCCCGACGAGACCTGGACACCCAGTCCAGCCGTCTTGGAGAAATTGAAGGAAATCCTCCCTAAACCAGAGCCCCCGATCGAAGCCGAGACTATCGACGAGGTAGACTACGAAGCCGACGCTGACATTGAGGAGTTCGGCCAAGGCGACCCCCGTGGTGGCTCTGGATGGGAGGATGAGGACGAAGAGGGCGAAACCGCGCAGTGCGCAACGCAATAAAATAATAAACTCTTGGGCTGGTTTTTAAGACCTCCTAGTTGTCGTCTGGCAACGATACTAAGAGACTCGAGCTTTGGTACTTGGATTCAAAGATGCCGTCTTACGAGGCTATGCGGGATGATTAAAAAGATACCGTGCATGACATCGAATGATGACGTTTATTATGACCCCCTATACATACATAGATTGATCAGATGATAAAAACTCTGTTTCTTCTCTTCTCTCAATATTGACCAGCGTAGTACATACTCTGTTATGTAGATTCCGTACACTGTGGGGGTGAGTGGGGGATTTCGGTAAGCCGATGGACTCGGCATGGGGGTCTGGAGTTGGTTCCATGTTCCTCAATATGATTGCACACGAGACCAGACATTATTTATTGTTACTAAAAGCCGATTACTACTAATACACTAGGCTGCTAGTCCAGCCCCTCGTTAAGTGCCGGGAACAAGTAGAATGGCATGCATACCCCACGCCTGCCCTAATTAGACGAACCCCCATTGGCAGATCGGAGCAACTCCGGTGTTTCCGAGGTTATCCCGAATCTCTTGCTATACGGACATGTCTCCGGGAAGCGAGAGAAGCGCTCACCGGTAACATCTTATTTGACCTTTTGGTATTTGATGAGCATTATTGGAGCTCTTTGCCGTATTCTCGTGTTGTGGTAAGTCAATAACATACTGGAACGAGGGCAATACACCACACTGGCTGGTTCGGGCAAGTCTGAGCGAATTGCAAGTTTTGTTAAAACTCGACTCACCCCCGGATTTCTTTGCGGGGTGTCTCTGCGGTATTTTTCTCTCTTTTATTTACTCTATGACTCCTCTTTCATCCTGACTCTTGAGAGATTTATTTTGTCCAGAAAAGTACTTGACCTGCCTTGCTATCAGGCATACCCCTCCATACATATCTATTGAAACACTGCACGAACTCTCAAAATGGCTTGCGATTCTCGAACTACTTGCGAAGGCTGCTCTTGCAGCAGCCAGGAAAACAAGCAACCTATCAACATCGAGGACTGCCAGGAGGAGTTGCTCGCATTGCGAAAGCGAACCCAGCAACTAGAGAGCACGCTCGCCTCGCTCAAGATCGACGGCGCATCGAGAGAGAAGCAAGGCTCACCAAGCCGCGAACTACGCTCGCGCAAGTGGTTTGGTAAAAAGGTGAAACCGGAGATGGGAGCGATCTATCTGGAGCGGTACTTGAACTACGGTATCACGAGGGAGGAATTGACATCGGGCAAGCCGATCATCGGAATCGCTCAATCGGGGTCAGATCTAGTCCCCTGCAATAGGTATCATTTGGAGCTTTCCAAGAGAATCCGAGAAGGAATTCGGTCTGCCGGCGGCATTGCTTTTGAATTTCCTATCCACCCGATCCAGGAATCGTCAAGACGGCCAACAGCATGTCTGGACAGGAATTTAGCCTACCTGGGTCTCGTCGAAATTCTCTATGCGTATCCCTTGGACGGTGTAGTTCTTTTGACTGGATGTGACAAGACAACGCCTGCGTGCTTGATGGCTGCGGCCACTATGGTAAGCATTTCTCTCCTGATTGGGTCCATTCAAAACCTTGGCTAAAGCAATTTTTACGCGTAAACAGAATATTCCTGCCTTGTGTCTCAATGTCGGCCCCATGTTGAACGGTTATGACAAGGAGAAGCTGGCTGGTTCTGGAATGGTTGTCTGGAAAGGTCGCGAGATGCTTGCTGCAGGAGAAATGGATCACGACCAATTTATCGACTACGTCTCGAAGGGGTAAGCCGGACAAGAATTTCCCAGAGATATATGGATGTAAGACTAATTTGGATACAGAGCACCCTCGGCCGGTCACTGCAACACCATGGGAACAGCATCCACTATGAACGCACTCGCAGAAGCTCTGGGAATGGCCCTTCCTGGTTCCGCAGCTATCCCGGCGCCATATCGGGAGCGTGCACAATGCGCCTACGACACCGGAAAACATATAGTAGAGATGGTGTTGACAGATAGAAAGCCGAGTGATATCATGACCCGGGGCGCTTTCGAGAACGCGATTGTAGTCAACTCTGCCATCGGAGGAAGCACAAATGCCCCCATTCACGTCACTGCCATCGCGAAGCACATGGGAGTTAACCTGACCGTCGAGGATTGGGATCAAGTGGGATTTGACACCCCTCTTTTGCTCAACATGCAGCCAGCCGGCGAGTACCTAGGCGAAGAATACTTCCGTGCAGGCGGTCTCCCTGCCGTCATGGCTGAATTGCTTGATGCTGGAAAGCTACGTGCCGATGTGCTCACCTGCACGGGAAGAACGGTGGCCGAGAACGTCCGGGGGAAATACTCGTGGGATCGTCGAGTAATCCGAGAGTATAAGAATCCGTTGCTGGTTGATGCCGGGTTCCGTCATTTGCGAGGTAGCTTGTTTGACTCGGCGATCATGAAGACGTCTGTCATCTCGGAGGAGTTTCGGAAGAATTTTATGGAGAACCCAGACGACCCTGATGCCTTTGAAGGCCCGGTGGTTGTCTTTGATGGGCCTGAGGATTATCATGAGCGAATTGAAGATGAATCAACCCCGGTTGACGAGAGAACACTCCTTGTCGTCCGCGGCACTGGTCCTCTAGGCTACCCAGGCGCAGCAGAGGTGGTCAATATGCACCCACCCGGCCGACTGCTAAAGAAAGGCGTTCATTCTCTCCCTTGCATTGGGGACGGTAGACAATCAGGAACTTCCGGCTCTCCCTCAATCTTGAATGCGAGCCCCGAAGCTGCTGCCGGTGGAAACCTCGCTTTGCTGCGGGATGGTGATAAAGTCAGGGTAGATCTCAGAAAGCGCCGAGTAGATATTTTGATCTCGGACGAAGAGCTGAAGAAACGACGGGAAGAGCTGGAGAGCAAAGGCGGGTATCATGGACCAGAAAGCCATACTCCATGGCAAGAGTTGTTCCGAAAGGAGACCGACCAGCTCGGCGAGGGAATGGTACTACGAGAGGCTATTAAGTTCCAACGAGTTGCTCAACGCTGGAACGAGCCAAGGCATAATCATTGAAGCGGGAACATTGAGAAGGATATGGGATAATCTGCGGTTTGGTTTGTTGATTGAAATTGGGAGAATACCAATATATATCTTTTTGTCATGATTTAATTGCATTGGAGAATATAATCCTTAATTTTGCGTCACCGAGTATTCATTTTAGGGCTTCAATTGTTACCAAGTACAAAGGAACTGGCTTTGCCATATATATGTAAATACATGGAGTTTTAAGAGGGTTACTGATTTTGAGCCATGCGTAAAGAATCTATGTATTGATTCCATATCAAAATCAAACAGGATCGGTTTCCGCAGAATGGGTTGACCACTTGTTGTCAAGGCCTACGCATCCAAGTTTTATTTCATTCTTACTGGTACTACTATTTGGAGATTCAGGTCTGGAGACTCCGGTAGAGAAACAGCACTCTTAGTAGAACAACTGCTGTTAACGTACTACACGTATCTTACCAAGTATCTGACACAACGTATGACCAATACAAAGACGTAACACAGAAAAAGAGACTGTTATTCCTAAGGCCGATCTATTTTATTACAACATATCAAAGAGCTCAAATAGTTCTGGCGTAGCGTAGCCATGCTGGATATCTTTCTGCAAAAGTTCCATTTGGCTCGCAAACAAGTGGACCTGCCCTTCGATACCACCGGGAAGCTGGCATGGATTCGCGTCCTCCAGTTCATAGGGTTCTTCCGTAAGACTAAAGAATAAGCACCGAGGAGGGAACAATAGAGTCCATTAGGCGCCGCATAGCGCAGAAGGGGTGGAGACACGCCAGCCTGAATTTAGCGTGGAATGAATTGGTCGGTCAACTGCAGAACGGAAGGTCAGGGGTAATGGTGCCCGACCGCACTGCGATAAGTGCTCCAGTGCCCGAGACGAGTTTATTTATCCCACTTCCAGAAGAAAGACAGAGGACGCAAGCAGTCCTCATATTTGACATCTCAATGTAACCCCTCCCTCCAAGTCGTGCCGCCGGGTCGGAGTCATTGATGTGAAAAGCAGCATTCCGCCATTTGATGAATCATACGTCTGATACTCAGGGTGACTGTTTCGCAAACTCAGAAACAGGAACCTCCTCCAGTGGTGTCCGGTCTGTTGCTACGCCATTCTCATCGGTTGAAGATCGTCAGTTACCGACTCTCGATCTAGAAGATAATATAACTCCCACGGCTAACATACGGATATTTCCTTCCCCCCGGGTGAAATGGATTCGTTCATAATTGACAATTTCCTTGGATTGCCAGCTTCAGGTCCGCTCGTGGACCGGGGGACTGGGGGAGTAGCACCAACCGATCATGACTTCAACACTATTGAAGAGTGTAATACGGATCAGGCGGAACAATTTACGGGGTTTACTCTACTATGATCGTATCTTGAAGTCGTCCCAACAGAAATACTGATATTGGGCCACAAAATGTGGGAAATTTAAGTCGTCCAAGGTGACAAGACAAAGATCTGAGTCACACCAAAAGGCACTGTAAGGAACAAACAATCAGCACTACGGATTATATTTAACGAAAGGATACGATTAGTTGTACCTGCGATCCGGTCTCTCTGGGTGTAACCCTGCCACAGTACCATCCTCATTAAAACCAGCAGCTTTATAACTCAAATGAGAGATCAATCTCCAATGAGCGTTGGTCAACCATCTTCCCAAGGAAGTTCGATAGAAGCGAGACGCAAGAAACCCCTTGCTGTTGAGCAATGATGGACTGAGGTAGTTCATCAACCTCGTTGACCCGAGAGAAATGATATTTATACCAAACATTTGAACGTGTTTGATGTATTTTTTATAGTGAGTACATCTTTGGTTTTGGAAAAAAAAAGTTGACATTCATCTTCTCGCATCTCCTAGGAGTTTTCTCTACCTCGCCTGGATTCATGCGAATGGACATTAGGCGGCCCGAAAAAAACAAGAATCAGGTTTTCAGCATATCTTCGCCACTACCTATGGGTATCCTGTTGCACACTAAGCTTGCAGAAAGTCTCGGTCCGAGCGCCAGCACATGTTGTTTCTGTCTCCTCATTGAGAATAGTATGCCCTGTTCACGTGCCTCTGCTTCTAGATATCCTTGCTTTACACGATAAGTCAGCCAGTGGTAGATGGCTCATTACATCATAGTGCGTTGTTCGAACAGGCTGAATGAGTCTTGCGTCTTGTGATTGCAAAAGATAACTGAGGATTGTGAAAGAACTTTCTTTAATACACAAGAAGTGTTACCGAGAATTAATAAACGACAGACCCCGGCTTTCTCAGAATGCAATAAACATCAGCTAGTCTAGTAACGATAAGTAGAAACATGTCTTCTATCAACGTTTCTTCGCCGGAAAATTCCTCCGTGCTAGAGCCAGTTGCCATTGTTGGAATGGGTAAGGGCTCCACATCACAAATGGGAACTCCTGTTGCTAACTGTTCATGTAGCATGTCGGCTCCCAGGATCTATTGACTCTGCCTCCTCCTTGTGGGAAGCCCTTCTCGAGAAACGATCAGTTCAAACACCACGGGTTCCAGAAAATCGCTTCAACATCGATGCCTATTACCACAATGATCTTTCTCGCCCCGGAAGTTTCAATTCTCTCGGTGGCTATTTTTTGGAAGGCGACCTGGCCGACTTTGACCCTACCTTCTTTGGCATGACTCCAATTGAAGCCATGTGGCTAGATCCCCAGCAACGGAAAATGCTCGAGGTCACATACGAATGCTTCGAATCAGCAGGGTTAACCCTCGAAGCTGTAGCAGGCAGCAATACCGCCGTTTTTGTTGGTAGCTTCACAAGCGATTATCAACAGATGTTGACCCGCGAGACGGATTTCCGCCACAATTACACAGCGACTGGGGTGGACGTCGGAATTATCAGCAATAGAATAGGGAATGTTTTTAATCTGAACGGTCCCAGGTGAGTGCTACGAATACTACAACCTTTCCATACATGTATCTTTCAATCCTTGTCCTGCTATTTCTTTAAAATAACTCGTCCCTGATTCGAAGCAGCTTCACGATCAATACAGCGTGCTCGTCATCTATTTATGCCATCCATAATGCTTGTCACGCCCTTCGGAGCCGGGATTGCAACGCTGCCATTGCAGGTGGTGTTAACTTAATCTTAACTGTTGATCAGCACATGAACACTGCCAAGCTTAGTATTCTTTCACCCACATCGACATGTCACACTTTCGACAAAGCTGCGGATGGGTATGGAAGAGCCGAAGGAGCTGGTGCGCTCTATCTCAAACGATTTTCTGATGCCATCCGGGATGGAGACGTCATACGAGGAGTTATTCGCTCATCTGCTGTTAATACGAACGGGAAAGTCCCAGGCATGGGGCTCACACATCCCAGTGTCGAGGGTCAGGAGCGAGTTGTGCGTGCTGCCTATGAACGCGCGAAACTCGACCCAAACAAGACTGCCTATTTGGAGTGTCATGGTACCGGAACCCCGGTGGGAGACCCTATCGAAGTCCGGGCTGTGTCAGCAGCTATGAATGATACGAGAAGTCCTGAGGCTCCTCTCATCCTGGGTGCTATCAAAGCTAGTATTGGACACAGTGAGGCTGCCAGCGGCATATTTGCTGTCATGAAGGCTGCATTGATGACAGAGACAGCTCTGATTCCTGGTGTTTGCGGGCTCAAGGACCTGAATCCGGCTATAAAGGAAGAGGACTGGAATGTAAATATCAATGTCAATACTCGAGCCTGGCCTGATGGATTCGAATCTCGAAGGGCAAGTGTGTCATCCTTTGGATATGGGGGCACGAACGGCCATGTCATTGTCGAGTCTGTGGATAGCCTGTGTCCTTGGTATGAGCATGGAAAGCTCAAATCTGACTCTACCAGTAAAAATGATGATACCACTCGGCCATACCTTATTTGCATGTCAGCACACAGCAAGAAAACTCTGACTCGCAATATTCAAGCTCACCAGAAAGTGGTTGAGAAGTTTGCCCTTGAAGATGTTGCTTATACGCTCAATGTGAGAAGAACAAGCTTCTTGGAAAGAGGGTTCACTATAACTATGGATGGCCGTGAGAATGAGAGTTTTGATGCCAACTCTTTCAGATTTGGGTCCACGAACTCGGATCCGGGAGAAATTGGATTCGTTTTCACAGGACAAGGCGCACAATGGGCCGGCATGGGGGCCGAAGCCTTGAAGGACTTCCCAGTCTTCGTGGAGACGATTGAAGCCCTTGACAATGTCCTGCAATTAGCTAGCCCTACCCTAGATTGGACCATTCTTGGTGTGTTAGAATCCGCAAAGGAGTCAAGCCGAATTTCAGAAGCGAAAATATCGCAACCAGTATCCACCGCCGTGCAGATAGCGATCGTGGATCTGTTCGCCTCTTGGAATATAACACCAAAGGTAGTGGTTGGGCATTCTTCGGGAGAAATTGCTGCAGCCTATGCTGCTGGACGTTTGTCTGCTGCAGAAGCAATTCTCGCCGCGTTCTTCCGTGGGCGTGCTGTCCAGGCTGCTGCTCCGGTAGGCAGCATGCTTGCGGCTGGCATTGGAGCATCCGAAATCGAAGAATATATTCCTGCCCTGGTCACTGATGAGGTGGCTATAGCGTGTGAGAATTCCCCAAACAGTGTCACTCTAAGTGGTACTGCAAATGGCATTGCGGCCGTTAAGACACAATTAGATGAGAAAAAGATCTTTGCAAGAGAGCTTATGACCGGAAAGGCCTACCACTCTGCCCAGATGAATGCTGTCGCACCGCTGTACAAAGAATTATTTTCAAATGCGTCTCCCATTCTGGATAAAGTTGGTCATCTCTGGCGCCGACCAGTGTGTGCGATGGTATCTTCAATCACGGGTCGGTTGTATATGGAAAATTCTGCCCCAATTAATTACTGGTGTGACAATCTCAGAAGCCGTGTTCTATTTGATTCAGCTATGACTACTCTCGGGAAATCAGAGGCGATAGGGGACGTCAGATGCCTGATTGAAATCGGTCCCCATTCTGCTCTTAGCGCTCCAATCAAACAAATATGCTCGGCCAATGAGTTTGGTCATCTTTCATACGTCCCGTCTTTGATTCGCAAATCCAACAGCTCAATCTCCCTACTCAACACCGCCGGTGAGCTGTTCCTCAAAGGGTTTACGCTCGACCTCGAGCAGATCAACAGTGTCGCCGTCGGACCTGTTGAGAGCAAGCGATCCCCGAGATGCGTCGTCGGTCTACCTCCATACCAATGGGACTACGACCAGAGGTTCTGGTACGAGCCTCGGTTCAGCCATGAGTCAAGGAACTCCGAGTATCCCAGGCATGACATCCTTGGACGGAAGATATTCGGCCTGTCTGGGAACGTGCAGGCTTGGAAGAATATCCTTCGACACAGGGACTTGCCATGGTTGAAAGATCATTCCTTAGGGGGGTCCGCTGTCTTTCCAGGTGCTGGGCACTTATCACTCGCAATCGAAGCTTATATGCAAGTCCTGGGGACTGGTCTTCCAGGAGTCACTCTGCGGGATGTAAGCATCAAAATCGCTCTAATCATTCCTGACACGGATGATGGGATAGAGATACAGACTCGATTACAGAAAATCAAAACCGAGTATTCTGATCCATGGTACTCGTTTACTGTTGAGTCTTTCCAGAATGGCGTGTGGACTATACATAGTGAAGGCAATATCGGTCGCAACCTGCCAGATCGCCATCTGAAACGCGGCTTTGATAGCCAATTACAACTCGATAAGCTACACCGGAGGACTTCGGCTCAACGGTGGTATGAGTCCTTCACAAAAGTTGGATTCAATTACGGCCCAAGTTTCCAAGTGCTCAACGCGGTACGATCGAACGGCAAAGACCGAGCTGCTGCCGCGGATGTGTATGTTACAAATCATTGCAGTCTGATGACCAGTGAATCTCGTTACATGCTTCACCCTTCTACTATAGACGGGTGTCTCCAGCTGCTCAACATATCGGTACATAGTGGTCAACGCAAGGAAATGCCATTTGGCGTTGTCCCTCTGGAAATAGAGGAGATCGGTCTCTTCATCCCAGAGGGGACAGATCATGAATCCAATGGATGTGCGATAGCTTGGACGAATCAAGTCAACGACCGTTACTTTACAACAGATATCCAGCTTCTTGGTGCTTCAGAACAGCTCCTGTTGAATATTAAAAATCTCCACAGTGTCGCATACGAGGCAGCTGTTCCTCAGAATATCTCTAGGCTTCTGTCTCCTCAGCCATATGCGCAGGTTTCCTGGAAACCAGACATTACTGCAGTTTCAAATGCGCAGGTTGATGAGGTTTTCCCATCGGGCCTATCAAAAAGTCAGTGTGTTACCAAGATAGTTGAATTAATCAATCACAAAACCCCGATCAGGTATCTGACAATTTTGGCTCCCGTATCGGTTAATTTCGCCTTGACAATCAAGAACTGTCTACCTGCGACAGCAGAAGTAACCGTTGGATTCCGTTCTCATGAAATGGCGAATGTGTTTCAAGAAGGACATGATATCCCATGTGTTACCGCATTTGTTTTACCAGAAGATATTTCTGAACTTCCTAGTCTCCTCACTGGGAATCAGGATGTCTTCATTGTAGACGATTTATTGTCTCAGAGCACCGCAACTAGCTTCCTGCAGCACATGGAGTCTCTTATGTCAACAAGTAAACATGCCGTCTTTTGTCTAGATGATAAGCAAATTGGGTCTGTTATTGAGACATCCCTATCCGCTGGCACCTGGCTCCCAAGTGTGTCTGTTAACTGTGGGAGCGACAAGATCATCTTAGCCCAACCACATACCGTACAAAATGGATCGGTACGAGTTCAGCGAAATATCTCGATTATCTCCGTTTCCAAAAAGACGCCATATCTTCTCGCAAACGTACTCCAGGCAAGTGAGTGCAAGGTTACTGTCTCGGTACCTGATGACGTTAGCGCTGCCGGTATCAACGAGCTCATCATTGATGATAGCGAGGGCAAGCTTCTGTCCTCTCCATCGGAAAATATTTTCAATTCGCTAAAAGAAACTCTTTTGGCCTCTGGGAAGTCCATAATTTGGCTGACTAGAGGCGTGAACCAAGGAAATGCCATTGCTGGTGGGATGGGCCAGGGGTTTCTCCGGACGATCCGTTCCGAAAACGCAGCAGTCAAGATCAGCTTGGTTGATATCGATGAGGAGGTTGCAATTGAAACTGTAGCAACTTTCTTCCTCAATACCCTTGCAAGAAATTCAACCAAGGATTCTGGATCCGATCTCGAGTTCTGGATTCGGCCTGCGGGAATTGTACAAGTGCCTCGTCTCGTCCCGAACGACAATCTTAACAAGCTTTTCATTGACAAGCATGAGTCAACAGCGGAAGCGTCGATTGATAGTGATATTGAATATAAGGCTTCCCTGTCAGAAGACGGGCTAGTTTTCCAGCCGACAGAAACTGCCCTTACTAAAAAATTCTCGACTGGACTTGAAGAAATTGAAATCCAAGTCCACTTCTCGGAGATTTCCTCAGAAAATATTACTGGGGATTTTGGTCGACCCCGAATTGTCGTTGGAAAAGTTATTTCCGTCCCACCAGGTCCGGACACATCGCTGTTGGGTCAAGATGTTATCACGTATACCGCTGGGCCCTTCAAGACTCGTATTAGATCCTTCGAAATTATACCAGTCACCAGCAAAGACGATGCAGCAAAGTTTCTTGCCATATTACCCAGTCTCTGCCAAGCTCTTGATGCAGTAATCCACACTGGGAACGCTGGATCCGGCGATCACGTACTTTTGCGCTCGTCGGACTTGGACTTTGTGTACGCCGTCAGTAGGATTGGGCGTGTATTTGGTTTCCAGACAACGGCTATTTTGTCTATGGCGCAAAGAGAATCTTTCATTTCCAATTACGACCTCGGCGGCGAATCTTTCTTTGTGGCAGATAATCAGGGAGCCATTCGCCAATTGTTAACGGTTCCATCTCCACCTAATGTTCTCGTTGCAGATTCCTTCTCTACTCTGAGCCAGGAGCTGTGGAGATTTATTCCGCCCATGGGTCGATTCGTGTTATTTGATGGGTCGATAGACTCCTCCCCAAGTCGGGCTCCACTATCCCGAGGCGCCTCATTCTTGACCACCAGTATTTCGACTCGGTTCAATAATGATCCACAGGCCTTACAAAACATTCTGAAGTCAGGCGTCCAGTTTATCAAGAATAATAAATGTGCATTCTCATTTACGCCACTTGTCTTCGACATTGAGAACTTCAACGACGTTCGAAATGTACATTCTGCAGTTCCCCTTCCTGGACGTCGAGTTGTCAGTATTCGATATAGAGAAAGTGTTGTTAGGGTGAGTAATTGTTGGATTTAAGCATCTATTGACAGTGACTAAAATTCTGTTTATTTAGCTCCGTGACCAAAAGAACCAGTTCAAACTCTCGCCAACCGCCAGTTACGTCCTAGTAGGATGTCTGGGAGGTCTTGGGCGGAGTCTCACCACGTGGATGCTGGAACGAGGATGTCGATCCTTTGTTTTTCTCTCGCGATCTGGAGACGATAAGCCAGAAGCCGCAGCAATTGCCAAGAATTTACGAGACGCAGGCGCATTGGTTCAGGTATTCCGCGTTGATGCTGCCGACGAGCAAGCTGTAGCAGATATCGTAACGCTGGTAAATGAGAAAACTCCCATTAGGGGAGTTGTACACGCTGCCATGGTACTCCAGGTGAGTAGTGTATATACTATCACACTTTTCAGATAACTAACAGTTACAAGGATGGACTTTACGAGCGAATGACAGTCGAGAACTACACAGCGGCAACACATCCAAAAATTAGAGGTGCAATGAGCTTGCACAAAGCGCTGGAAAACGCCAGTTTGGACTTTTTCGTAATGACCAGTTCAATTTCGGCTGTTCTTGGAAACCCAGGCCAGGCAAATTACAGCGCTGGCAACAGCTTCCTTGATGCATTGGCCTGGTACCGTCGCCAACACAGCATGGCCGCTAGTTCTATCGCTCTTCCGATGGTTTTGGACGTTGGGGTTGTTGCCGAAAACCAGGAAATTGAAATATCTCTCAACCACAAAGGCATGTATGGTATCGATGAGCAAGAAATGCTGGCCGCCTTTGAAGCTGCTATGTGTCAAGGTCCTCCTCTACCTGGCCATCAGGCGGCTATCACCGAGGCGCAAATTGTGCTTGGTCTCGATCCTGAACAGCTGAGGGAGGCTGTATCGTCAAAAGATGCCACTGATGTATACTGGTACAATGATGCTCGTCTCAGCAGTAGCCGCGCATGTATGGAAGCGCTTGGCACATCCGACCCTGGAAGGGGCCACGCTGGTGGTGGTGATATCAAGACCTCCCTGGTGGGAAAACCACATGCAGCAGTAATCGAAGAAGTTACCCAGCACATCGTCAACTGTCTCTCTAGTATTTTGATGGTTCCAGAAGAAACATTTGACATCATTAATAAGCCAGTGGCGTCGTATGGTTTGGACAGTATGATTGGAGCGGAATTACGGTCATGGTTGTTCAAAGAATTCGGCCTGGACATTGGCTTCCAAGCCCTACTCGGAGAGACCCTTACTTTTACAGCCCTGGCTAGTATGGTGGCCGAGGCACTGGACCTCTAACTCATTATTTCATTTTACTATCGTGATCAGAAGCTATCTAGAATTTTTCAACCATAAGACGCACGGGCCAGATATACATATTACGCAAATTCTTCCGACTCTACAATACATGTGTAGTTCAGTTCAGGATTTTTGTATCTTGTATAAGTACCTAATATCAATGGATCTAGCATAACACATATGTACACAAAACCGCCTTAGTCATTGCTTGGACTAATAGAATCAACATCCACAATTCTTACTTCATAGATCATACCACACTGCCTCAGTTGCTTAATAAACTACTACCGGAATTTTTCATTGAGGAAGGGCCATTATTAGGGGATCTATCACCTCTGCTGTTCGGTGAAGATGAAGATATGTCATTCTAGGTAGAAGGCATGATGAACTCTGACGGACGGCGTTGGAGATTTACGCGCTCACAATTACTACAGATAGGCTTTCTTTCATCGCAGCGGGTGTGACGAGCCTTGCAAGTAAAACAACAAACAGTCCCTGGCTTGTTAGCTGTTCAGAACACCGGGAAACGAGTGTTCGGAGTCGATGTCATCTCACCATCCTAGACAAAAAATCAGTTTGCATGCAATCTAAACATGGTAGGCGGACGGACCTATTTTGCGCCTAGCACTGGCTCGGCGGTCCCTTTTGCTAGAGACTCTTATCATCCATACAGGGTCATCGTACACGAAATGGTGTAACACAGTAACGCGGTAACGTCGGGCAGTGAAACAATAATGATGCTGATTACGTTGGTACTACTGGTTCCGGGTCGATGTTTATACGCGCAACGTCATCGTAAACTAAATAAAAAATAAGCGAGCAGTGATCTTAATTATTATTAGACATACGTAGGACATTTCGCATATGACTAAAAACCCCACCTCCATGATCAGCTACTAGCCAGTGACAACCAACCACCTTGCATTCTCAGTGACTAGTCAACACATTTTTCTTCATCTGGTTAGGCGAGTCTGTACTCTTGATCATTAATCAATTATGGATCATACCGAGAAGGATCCTAAGCAAGCAGCGACCAAGAACCCCGGGGAGGATTCGACAATGACGTCTGATGTATTGCTCGATCCTAGTGATTCATTGAGCAAGGTTCGTGGGCTTAATTTCTGTTCCATTCAAATCAATAATACTAACTAGGATGATAGGAAAACATCACGGAGGTAAGGGAGCCTATCTATACATAGGAATGGCACTATATACTCACAAATATATTAGATGACCACCCAGCAAATCGGTTAAGAATTATTGTCATCTCGCAAGTCTTTTATTTCATACTAATGTTATACTGGATAGAAGCAATAGAAGCCGAGACCACTTTGCCTTCGGGATTTCGGCCCTCGTTTCCTTTAGGTTTCGAGTTTAAATGGCCCCTCACGCGCGCCGAGCGGGTGCAGGAGCTAGAGGAAATCCTCTCCAGGCACTACTTCAAGACGCCACAGAAAAATAATATAAAGGCTGCCATAGCGTATCATGCAGGATTTCCCCCTGACGAGATGATACCCGATGAGCACATATGTTTCCAGGACGGAAAGGCGATGAAGGAATGAATCGGAGCTTGACCAGGGAGGAGGTATTATATGGGATGAAGTAAGCCATAAGGTATTGTTTCTTATGATATATTAGCTCATAAGATCTATTATAGGGCCCCCCTGGGTGCGATTTTACGACGGGACACGGCCAAGGACAACAGATAACCCCACCCGGGCCTCCTCCTGCTACTATCACGGGCGACACTACGGACCAGAGAGAGCTCCTCAGGCTATTAGATCAACAGAGACACAAATCCGACAAGAATTTTAAACAACTAAAAGGGGCTATTACGGGCAAGCTGGATAACTCTTCAGCATTCAGTGACAGTAAACACTGTTGGGATTTTCAATAATATGCCAGCAGTAGATCCATCAACAAATGATGTCTCTGGCTCTCCCACGTTATCTACCGGACTTACAGTACGAAGACGTAACAAAGGGAAAGAAGCTGTTCTTCCTCAGGGCTGGTATATTTTATTACAACATATCATAGAGCTCAGATAGTTCTGGCGTAGTGTAGCCATTCTGGATCTTTCTGCAAAAGTTCCATTTGGCTCGCAAACAAGTGGATCTGCACTTCGATACCACCGGGATACTGGCATGGATTCGCATCTTCCTGGTATCTTCTTCCGTAAGACGGAAGAATAAGCACCAAGGAGGGAACAATAGAGTCCGTTAGACGCCGCATAGCGCAGAAGTTGCCCAATCCAATATCTAGATCCGTCAAATCCGGGTAGAAATGCTCCCAGGAGTTAAATAACACGTCATTACCCGTCAAGTCCATGGGTGGAAATACACCAGCCTGCATTCGACGTGAAATGAATTGGTTGGTCAGCTGTAGACTGAGCTCTTCCGTGTCTTCCTGTAGTGTCTTTTGAATTGCATTTATCGCCGAGGTACTTTTTCCCTCTAACAGAGCTGACTGAGGAAGGTCAGCAAAAATCCAGGTTGCAGAGTTGCCGAAGAAGTCCTTTGGCAGTGGCGGACTGAGACGTTGACTCATATTTATGACCAGAAAACCTCTACTCATCGAAGATGGGGAATTGTTTTCAGGCGTTAGCCGCGTACGGGTAATGCATCGCCATAATAATGTCACAACTGCCTGGAAAGCTGAAGGGGGTTTTGTTGATTCGACTTGCATTGTTGTTCTCAAGTCCTTGAGATTCTGAGCAGATACCCAGAATATTTTAGTAACTCGCTCGCCATTTCCTATCGCCACTGGTTTTCTGACTGCGGGAACATCTTTATATGCCAGCTCTAATTTTCTCAGAGCTTTGGTATTGCCTTGTATGTCTTCTAGGCAGAGTCTGGATTTATCATGCATGTCCAGAAAAACCTGTGGATTGTTTTCCACTTGGGAATGAGTGGGAGGCCCATCCCGGACTCTCTGAAACCAGTGCCGTATAAAACCCGCAAATCCAGAAGCATCGGTAATTTGATGAGCGACCTGAGCCAGAAGAACAAATCCACCATTGATAAACGTCAGCTGGAAGTTGAAGTTGTGCGAGACATCCGGCAAGTTCACGAGACTCGCACGATCAAGCCCATCCTTAAAATCGGCTATATTGATGGCTTCTACTGCAAATCGGCCATCGTGATGCAAGCTACTAAATTCTATATCAGGCTTGTGGGCAACTTTGAATTGAATGGAAAACGACTTCTTGACAGCGATGTAAGGCCGAGCCCCGTCTACGGGCTTGACAATTTGGCCGAGGATTTGCGGATAGGCTAACACCCCGGGGCTAGGTGGTTGCAAAAATGACACGAGACTGTCTTGCAGACGTGAGATAAGACCCTGTGCCTCCGGGGAAGAAGCGGATAGATGCCCATTGGCGGAATATATGAAGGCTTTACAGGTGAAGACGGGCGGCACCTGGAGATCGCACGAAGAGAGAGGGTATTTGCCCTCAAAGGGAATATTTGGACCAACTGTGTATGTCTTTGACGTCATTCTGGTCCTTGTTGATAGAGGCCAAGAGTTTTGACAAATTCCGAAGTAGCTCTCTCCCGCGGATTCACGGAGGGATTGATATCAGCTGTGTTGTCAAACCCCACCACGATGTTATTCACTACTGGTAATCGACTTGGCAAAGGAATTAATGTGTGTTTAATAAACGTGCAGAATAATTGACCATTGACAACATAGAAAGATAAGCCGAGAAGTTGGGTATCGGGGCACTCGGAATGATTTATGCCTCTTACACATGCAGAGTCGCTGACCGAGCGAGCATTCCATCTTGAATTCTTGTAAAATGAAGCAGAAACCCGATAAACTCGTTACGTTACAAAAATTACAACCTGATTTGAAATTTTGACTAGCCCGTTCGTGTTATCTACCTAGCAGAAAAAGAGCTATCTCGTTTGGGAGCAACGTGCGACATGCCACATGTATTGATGACATCGAGCAACCAAAATATATGGGTCTTTCGTGGCCAAATCACATCATCGTCGGATCATCCCACCAGGATGATATAAGATCTAGGCCGCGTGGAACTTGATGGCGACCCATCTTTGAGTCTTACCGAGTAAGCACACTAGAATCGCACTAGAATCTTGGATGTGAAATCCATTTTTCGATAAATTCGATAGCGCTATTAGTGCCCCGTTGAAGAAAGTGAAACACTAGCAATCAACACTACTAACTAGTAACACTAGAGAATTCTTATCCATATCCTGTGTTGGGTAATGTAAGAAACTAGGCTTTCTCCATAGTTCGTATAGCTAGGTGTTACTATGCCCTATTCATTGCCATCCCTTCAAATTCCGAAATCAGGAGCACTAGGAAGCTGACCGCCTACATGTAAATCGCTAAATTCACCGGATATAGTATATATATGTTCACACCTAACTTTTGCCCCTTTTCCCAGCCTATTGCGAAATGGTGTTGTGATTATTGGTCGATCGAAGCGTCAACTGGTAATTTATCGGCCGCGTCGCTGTAAAATACACTAGTATCGAGGAGTCCTAATGTATGAAAAACAATGCATAATTAAATATTTTTCAAAGAGAAATGCGATCGCGTGCTTCATGAGTCATGATGCACACACTTCCTTTCAAAGCAGCCGGTTCAATCGACAGCGCCCACTTCCATCCTAATGATCCTATATAAGCAACTTAAATCTCGGGTTTGACATTTCCGTTCTTGCCATAGTAAATATAACATTGAAAGAGTTGATGGTTTTATATATATACATGTATGTATGTACTTGATATGTAATTTTCAAATGTTAGACGAGCAGAAAGGCATTCGTTGGCAATATCGGTGTACGACGGGAACCAAGGAAACGAAGCCTTAGTGTACATGCATAGTGATTTGTATTAACTTAAGAAGTGCCGTTTACTGCATAGTGGACATGTTTTGAATCTGAGTGCGTCAACATTGAATGAGCGGATATACTCGGTTTTCGTGGTTGACATCTGGTGGCGTACTTTGTGCCCGCGCTCCGCCACAGTATTATACACAGGTGGAGACGGGCTTGATGAGTACAGTCCTGTTCTATTCCACATGTAACTCCATTTAAGCACGAGTCTCTAGTCCACGCCGCAGCTTGAGCTTCACATACAACTCAGGCTTGTCCCAGATAGCAAAGACTTTCTGATTGGCCCAGTCCTCACTTTGTGGCATGAGCTCCAAGTCAAAATTCCATAGCACATGTGCCAGAATGAGACGCATCTCAAAATATGCTAGACTGTTACATGCCAAGTTAGTTTGCTCACATGTAGATGGATCCTGATATTTTCCACTTACTTTCGTCCCAGACAGGCTCTTGATCCAGTCCCAAATGGCTGAAGAACATCCCTGCGGTCATTTTCAAAATTAGATTCGCCGAGGAACCGTTCAGGAATGAACTCATCCGGTTGGTGAAAGTTGCATGGTGAGCGATAAGCTGCATAATGACACACAGATACTTGTGTCTGTAGGAAATGTTAATATCTGTGTAGTTAGGAAGGAGAAGATACGGTCGTCACTGACTTACCTCACCAGGCACAAATTTATCGCAGATCATCGAGCCTTCTTTAGGCACAAGGCGATGAAAGTTCCCTGGAGCTGGGGGGTATACACGCAGTGCTTCGTCTAAGACTGCTAGCATATATTTCAAGCCGTTGACGCTTGTAATATCAATATCGTCCTCTGATTTAAAAGTGGTTCGGACTTCATTCAGAAGCTTTTCCATCACGCGAGGGTTGCGTAACAAGTAGTATGTGCATCCGGATAGCAGAGTGGCAGTGGTCTCTGAACCAGCTACAATTAGTGTACTCGCATTTATCTCCAGTTCTGGAAGTGACATTCCAGTCGCTTCATCCTGGTGTTTCAATATAAAGCTGAGAAAGTCAGGTCGCTCTTCCGGCTTTGCCATTCGTATCGCAAGCTTTGCCTGCGTCAAGGCTAAATGATCACGTCGGCGTTGGCGCATCATGCGCGGGATAAAGGACATGAGAACTTTTTCAAAAATGGGATATTTCTGAGCTTGAATAATGAAATACCCTGCCTTCATGCTCATTATAAGCATTTTCACCCATGGGTGGTAGAGCGAATTGGTCAGACAGCCAAATGACTCGCCGAAAGCAAGATCGCCGAACATATCGAAGGTGGTGAAGTTGTACCACGACACCATGTCAACCACCTCTTCATTGTGCTCACGAAGACACTGGATCATCATCTTCACATGGCTCTGGATCAGTGACTCCTGTCTCCGAAGCGCAACTGCCGAAAAGGCATGAGACATAGTCCGGCGGATCCGGGAATGGTCTATTCTATGGGCATTGAAGATGCTGGGTGCGTTCTTCATGGGCCGTCCAAATGATAGAGGGTCTTTCTCCATATCCTGACGGCCTGAGCCTTGTCCGGTTATGTCTTTCCATGCCTGGGGGTGGATATACGACAGCTCATTTGGGCTCACCCGAATAACCTCACCGAATTTCTCATGGAGCGCTGTATGGACAAGGACATAGTCGCCCCGAATCCGATGATACAGACCAGGGAGGTATGATGCCCCGAATAATTTTGGGCCTGGAAAGCCTGATAGCGGATGGAACCAGGCGTTGTAGATCCAAACAATGACCTGGTATGCAGCGGCCTGGTCTGGTCAGACTATAATTAAATTTAATGCTGGAGTGAATATTGAATTCCTACCAAAACTCCCAGGCCAAGTAGGATGGTTTCCCTCTGCTCCATCTGAAGACTTGGCTGGTGGATATGACTACACAAACAAAAAGAGGGAATTAGGAAAGTTGTAGGAGACAAATTCAACTCGTGTATAGTTAACTGTATGTAGACCAGTGGACAGAGTCGCTCAGGAATTTCATTTGTGAATCGCACTCGTGGGCTTTTCCATGTCCTTCTCGTTCGGGTAATCGGCCCCGGCATACATGGTTGTTACAAGCCCGTAACTCGTACGTCCCGTATGACTCGTATGTAACATCGTTCAGTCGTAGCTTATGCCGGATTCCCGGTGGTTTTCAGCCCCTCGACAACAGAAGAAATCACGTATGCACTACGTACTAGTTGGTGCATAGCATTGCTTAATCATGTTATTACGTATCTGGTCAAGGAACAATACATAGACGGGACGTCAAAAACTTCGCATATGCACTCGGTACTATGTACGTATGTAATCAGTTGAAATACTGGGCGGGACCCCCGTATTTTAAACGTCCACATAGTCCACGTTTGCCCTGGGATCATAAAAATAGAATTGACCAGTGAAAAGAGCCCTAAATGTAAACCAGCTCTAATAATAAGATACACATAGTTACTCGGTGACTTTGAGCCGGATGCCTTGAGTCCCTTCCCATACTGCAGGTACCACCAGGTCAGCAACACAGACAGTATCCCGTAATTCAGTTTCAAACAGCTCCAGGTTGCCCAGCTTGTCAGAAGCGCCTTTAGAGGGACCTTCTTCCTTTCGGCCGTAGAGTCGGAAAACACGGGCCAAAACGATGTACATCTCGGCGTAAGCCAAGTGGATTCCGAGACACTGCCGACTTCCTTTGGAGAACGTCAAAAGGTACCGGTCCAGATCTGGATTCTCGATCCATCGCTCAGGACGGAAAGACTCTGGGTCGGCGAAAATAGTTTCATCGTGATGAATATGCAGCGATGACAAGCTCACTGGAGTACCGGGAGGGATATCCCATACTTTTCCAGTATTCGGGTCTGTGTAGATCAGGGTTTCGTCAGGAGCGATCCGCTGCAATCTTGTTGTTGTTCCGTTCCCAAGACGCAGGCACTCCTTGATCACGCCGGTAAGATAAGGCAATTTCTCCAGCGCAGCCAAGTCGATGGGCTCATTTGGATCGGGAATTGCGCGTTGGAGTTCTTCGCGCAAAGTCTTCAGCATTGAGACTGAGCCCGGAGCCAAAAGGTGATACATCCCAACCGACATTACCCAGGCAGTGGCCAGCGTGCCAGCTCCGATTGTGATCTGGGCTTCTTCAGCCAGTCGGTTGAGTTCTTTTTCCTCTGGCGGCAATTTACTCTCCAAAATTCCGTGATAGATAGTCCGATTAGGGCGTTCTTCGTAGGCTTTGTTGGTTCCGTTTAGAATTTGCCTAACCTCCTCGGTAATGGTCTACCCAGGTGTCAGTAAAAAGAGAAAGGACAGTATTAAATGAATTGGTAGACACTTACCTGTTTCTCTTGCCAGAACATAGCAACTACATTTGAGATCTTACTGAGAATCTGCATTGGCAGCGCCCTGGCGGCTCGGTCTAGGATAAAGACGTGTCGAAGAAGATTCAAGCACGATACTCCAGCAACGAAATTATCATGGAACGAAGGATCAAAATCTGGAGCCTGTCAGTAATGACGATCATAGGAAGAGCCAAAAGAAAAACATGCCTTTATGGGCAGCGCGGTTGTCGTCTCGACCGAAAGAATACTGC
The DNA here is from genome assembly GCA_000985935.1 of Talaromyces islandicus. Lineage (NCBI taxonomy): Eukaryota > Fungi > Ascomycota > Eurotiomycetes > Eurotiales > Trichocomaceae > Talaromyces > Talaromyces islandicus. The sequence goes on along the minus strand of CVMT01000001.1, from coordinate 3,377,811 downwards.
ATCACGATATCTACCCAAGAGATTATTGTTAGTAAACAAAATATAGAATAATACCCAATAATATCAATTGATTGTCATATCTTACCATTTGTGAGAGCGGCGAATGCATGATTGACTTTGATAACCCGGTCCTTTTCTTTCTCCAATCTCTCCACGAGCTGCACAGCCTTTTGATCAATCTCATGTTGAAGCTTCCGAATATTGGCCTTGGAGAAGAATGGGTTCAAAGCAGCTCTTCGCCTGCGATGCAGCTCGTGTGGGTTCGTACCACCAACCGAGCCACCGAAACCACCTGGTCTTGTAGACCATTCCCAGCGGTCTCGGCGCCGGTTTTGCACCGCATAGACCTCGTTGTAGAAACTAGGATCGGATATGTGTAGCTCGTAGGGATTTATTCGCAGGATAGGTCCGTATTTCTTGTGCATGTCTCGAATATGAAAGGTGTATTGGCCACGACGTATGACATCATGGTAGAACTCATACCTAGCATACAAAGTTAGTCGTTGCGAATGAAAGCAAGGTTGAAAAGTACTATTACCAATGGGTCATTCCTGCAATCTTTTGGCCTGGGAACTTTGCAAGAGGACTAAAGAAAAGCCTGTATGTGAAGGCTACCAGCTGGTACAGAACCACGCCTGCAAGCAGGACCACCGGCATGGTGGTATACGACAGAGAGTCGATCATCATAATGAAATGATGTCTCAACAAAACAAAATTTTCTGAGATATTTTTAATAATTGATAAAAACACTTTGAAACTATCCAGCTTCAAAGCACCATAAGTTGAAGGAAGAGGGGCATTCAAGATTCTTGTCAAATACTAGCTCGGGACTCCGTCGCTGACCGAGAACTGTGCTTTGCTAGCTTCTTGACTAGTAGCGTGTTTCTTTGGATCCTATTTTACTGGTTTAGAGCTGAATAATCTACGTATTATTGCTGCCCGACACCTGGATACAACATCGAAAAACATTGCCAAATCGGGTAGTTCTAGGGTTAGCGTACGGTAACGTAATGACTGTAATTCGTTACGGCCCACTGGTGGGCCTGTACGAAGTATATCGGTAATCAACTCACACGCCATCTAGATCAACATTCTCCAGAGCTTTCTTATCTTGTCCCGCATCAGCTTCGTATAATAAACCGGTCATTACGACTTTACACCAGTAGTGCTTAGTTTGAGCAGCTCCACCAGTTACCAGAAGATAGACTCGGCGACTTACTCTGGAGCGTACGAAGTACATTATCGTACTGTCCAAAAAACCAACCGAAGCGACGGTTTCGAGAACCATGTGGATAATCAGATACTAATTTAGTCAGACATTAGTTGCTTCTGTGGACACCTTAGCAGGTACCTCAGCAAGAGCTGCTGTGGATGTCGGCTTATAAGCCAATCATGGGTAACTGTAAGCAATAGAATGCCATGATACCATGACCAAGAGTTGCTTGTATTGCCCAACAGTCGCCCGGAAGTCGAGCCAGTATCTTGACTCGTCAAGCGAGTGCTGAATCAGTAATAAAAGCTGCTTGGTCTAGTTTCAGCTGCACGATACGCCACCTTTGAAAAGCGTTCGTAATGCTCGGTGAGCGATTAACTAGATCTTTGAGCTATTATTACTTGAACTAAAATATATGTCAAAAGGAAGCTCCGTTCTTTCAGCACCTTTATGGATACTCTGCACATCTCCTCTCCGGTTGTCGTTTTCAGTGCCAGCAAGAAACCTGCCCTTTCTAGCCTACAACAATGGTTTCTCTAGAGGTATTCCTTCTTTACCTTCGAATTTTCTTTGTCACGTTTATGAGCCGGGCACGAAGCTTTCTTTCATTGATTACCAATCCAACTATTACCGCTGAGCATGGAAAAGTGGAAAAACTCCAGCAGGCAAACCCGGCGCCTGATCGGGTCCCAAATTCATGGATCCAACACCGTCACTCCAAATTGGTAGATCCATCGACTTATAACGATCTGGGCCTCTGCGGTGGGCTTCCACTGCGAGTTCACAAACATGCACACCTTGCAGACAAGGGTGCTCGACGGGCCCAGGAAGACTGGAAAAGGCTTGTTGGCCCAATCCGCAATTTTACCGGCTGCCTTAGTCCAAGGTTTAATGGCATTGCAGTTGCCATTCCGGAGTGTATCCCGGAGCGATTGGAGACTGTTACTTATGCCAACGAATTTGCCTTTCTTCACGATGGTAACTCATTCCCTTGTTTTTTGTCAAGAGCAAAAAATGGCGGCACGCTGACTCCTTGATAGACATTCTGGACACAGTTGGAAAAGAAGATGTATGTGGGCAATTCTAAAGAAGTTCGGTTTTTTTGGCACTAATTTTAACCCTAGGGCGAAGAGGAAAACAACGAAATGGCTAGAGGGTTCGAAAGCGTCCTGGAGCCCTCACGCAATGTCAAATTGTCTGCTTCGGGAAAGTCTCAAATGCAGGCTAAGCTGATTCTGGAATTACTTGAAATAAACGAGTCACAGGCAATGGTTCTACTAAAGTCTTGGGAAGGTTTAGTGAAAGGTGAGAGCGGGACTCAGCATTTTGATTTCCAAACCCTAGGCGAGTATCTTCCTCATCGTGTTGTAAACCTCGGTCAAACGTAAGTCCAGACTTAAGCTCTACATTAATCTCCTTTTGGGCAGGGTAATAACATTCGAATAGATTTTGGTTCGGAATTATCACATTTGCCATGGGCCTCACGGTCAGCAAGGAAGAAATGGAACTGACAAAACCCATTACCGAGCCTGCTTACGCCACGCTTGCCCTGGCAAATGACTTTTTCTCTTGGGAGAAAGAATATGTCGAGTTTCAAAGGTACCCCTCGTCCGAGAACATGGCAAATGCCGTCTGGGTTATCATGAAAGAACACTCTGTCGATCTGGAAGAAGCCAAGATAATCTGCCAGGATAAGATCCGCGAGTCATGCGAAGAATACGGGCGACGCAAACGCGAGTTTGAGCTTCAGTCTGCAAACACAGTCTCAATTGACGTGCTCCGCTATCTGTCTGCATTAGAATTTAGTATCAGTGGGAATGTCGTGTGGAGTCAATATACCGAACGATACCACTTTCACCAGCCAGAAAAGTGGAGGCAAGACGAGCAAGCTGACGACGATGGTGCCAAGAGCGACGACTCTGGGATTGCTATGAAAGATAGCCCTGAGTCAACGGTTGTCGACGTAGAAGACGATGTTCCCTCTACATTTTTGAACTTTGGAAGCAGCACTCGGTCGAAAAAGACGCAAGTGAGCCCGGTCCTAGAGACCAATTTGCCAGAAATGACGAACCAGGTAATGATACTCTTTTCTCTATTTCCGAAACTCGGCTAAATGATTGTACTGCAAAGGTTGTCCTAGCACCGTTCCAATATGTCAGTTCACTGCCTTCGAAGAAGGTTCGACACCATGCAATCGACGCATTGAACATTTGGTTCAGTGTTCCCGAGGCAGATTTGTCGATGATCAAAGACGCGATTGACAAACTTCACAACGCATCTCTAATGTATGACCTCATTGATCATCAAAACTCTTTCACTCAAGCTAATCCTGTATCAGGCTTGATGATATCGAGGATGATTCTCCATTGCGCCGAGGGCATCCAAGCACGCATACGATTTATGGAATTTCGCAAACGATAAATTCGGCCAATAATCTGTTTGTGATGTCCTTGGACACTATTCGGCAACTAGAGAACCTGGCTTGTCTGGATGTATTCATTAGTAAGTGGGCTACACCGTCCATGGGACAGGAATAGAGGAATTAACAGTGTACAAATAGGCGAGCTGAAGAGGTTGCACATCGGTCAAAGTCTAGATCTTTTTTGGACTTCTAATGTGCAATGTCCGACGTTTGAGGAGTATTACAAAATGGTTGACTACAGTGCGTACTTTTAATTTCTTAAAGAATTGTTCGTATGCTAACCAGTCGCAGAAACTGGCGGCTTGTTCCAGATGGTAGCCAAGCTCATGGCAGCAAAATCCCCCAAAAGCAAGAGAAAGTGGGTGTATTTTGCAGCTTTCAACAATCTGTACATTTATTGGTTACTAATCTCACTGTTTAGGGTTCCTGATGTATTGACCCTGACCACATTGTTTGGACGATACTTTCAAATACGAGATGATTACCAGAACCTGATGTCCAAGGAGGTACAGTTCCCGGTCTTGGCTAATTACTATAATTTTTTACTGACTATATAATTTAGTACACGGACCAAAAAGGCTTTTGTGAAGATCTCGACGAAGGGAAATTCTCGCTGCCCTTGATCCACTGCCTGACCACGAGCCCCAACATCAGGCTCCAGAGCATCCTCCATCAGCGCAAAACCACGGGCAAGATGTCCTTTGAAACCAAGAAGCTGGTTCTTGACCATTTGGAAGAGACAAAAAGTTTGGAATATACCAAGGAGATGCTCGACCGTCTTCATGCACGGCTACACAAGGAATTGGATTTCTTGGAGAAACAGACGGGCGTGAATAATTTCCTCTTGCGTTTGTTGCTTAAGAGGTTGCATGTGAAATAGACTACCAACCGAGCAAATAGACAACAGTAAGCTTCTAAATTTAGCTCAAATACCAAATGCACGCAGTAGGAGTAAATGTATATCTAAGAAAAGTACGTAGTCCTCAAAAGCGACGGGCCCATCCAGTGTCCTACTTCTGGCAGAAATTGCGTGACAGAGATTCCATACCAACAATGCCACAATTGATACATGTACTACGTATTGAAGGAAGGACGTTACAGTTCCAGACCAGCATGTCCCGTCTTAATTAAAAGCGGTATAGGAACATTCCACAATTCATAGCATGCCAGAAATTATTTAGCGTTTAAGGTGTATCAAGATTGAATTGCACATTCTTCGCTCAACGTGAGGTTAACTTTCGGACTAGCGATGCTTAATGTAAAAACATCGATACTGATATTTCAAAGACCGGAGTCGGAAAAGTTTTCTCAACCAGAAGAACAGGCGGTCGGTCGCTCAAAGCGAACAGCACACTTTTTTTGTCACTATATTTGGTGCTAGAATGATCGGATGAGATTCAATCCCAGTTCAAAAATGAGGTCGCTGAAATTTAGAATGGCGCGTTGGTTGCTTTCAGGTCGCAAGCGACCGAGGCAATCAAAATGGAAGATCGTAATGAAAACGCAAGGCAGTATTTCGGTGGTCCATCTTTTGGCAAAGACGGTAATTCTCATAGGGTGTTTGGCTCTGTGTTTTGGTATTTATATAAATAATGTATTTATAGGCATCATACGACTCGGTCAGATAGAATAAAAACATTGAATGCCTTTCAAGTCCCTTGATTATCAGTTTCCGATTGTAAAAATTGCCCGTGCGCTGGCGACGCTACCACGCCGCGCATCCCCTGTAACTGCACCCTCGACGAATATGCAGTAAGCGCGCCAAGGTTAAGCAAGTCATTTACGTACGTACTTGAGCAATTGCCACAACATGGCGGCTAGGCCCTGTCCCTCGGGTCAGGCGAAAATCCGCCGGGTTGGAAGGGTTGGAAGGGCCGGGGTATGCCCTAGTACGTCTCTCGATTGAAGAGCCAGGACCATCCCCGGCCGGTCAGCAATTGCAAGAAATGCCCTGTCATTCGCCCGGCTGTTCGGTTACAGCTATGTCAATAATGTAGGACCAGGGTCGGCCCGTCCAGCTTCCACGCGTTTGCTGATCAGCCCGAATCGAGGCATGTCGTACAAGAATGTGCAATTAACTTCGGCCATCTGCACGCCGAGTCATTTCCATTGAGTCGGGAATCGGGCTGTCAGCAACAGGCATCAGGCAGAGAAGCGAGCAAGCACTGAGCAGTGAGGACAGTCGCCATGGAAATAGACCGGGAAACAGGGGGCAGAGACACCGGTGGAACGGCGGCATTGCTCAGTGGCAGTGAGTACGGAGTGATAACCGCACGCGCCGGCTGACAGAGTGATCGACCTGTTGGCTGTAGGCGTGGCCTGGATGGCAGGAATAATGAATAATTGACGGAGTATTAATCTGTTATTAACCAAGGAAGGAATATCAAAACATCAAAGGCGCTACTGCGGACGGTGTGGGCCGGCAGGCGGTCCGCGGCGCCGGCGCGGGCTAGGGCCTTCCGCATGGGGCAGCGAGCAGAAAATTCGTGTGCACAGAACGGACACGAATTATTATTCCTCGCGTTTTTTCCTTCAAGTCGCCTCGCTGCTTGCAACTTGCAGCTCGTACCAACCCATCGTCTTATCGTCCACTCACAGGCTCCCGTTGGGCCATGCCCTCGCACTCCTCCACTGCATTAGCTGTTGTGATACCTTGCTCTCCTGCTGCATAGCTCTCAACTCATCTGGCGGTGACGTTGCTCGGTTTTGCCCATTCAGGCGTCAGCCATATCATAAACTTATAAAGCAAATTCCGGTCCTCTCACCTCCGGACTGGCTTGCTGTCTCCGCGAGGTGTCAACCGCCCATTCCTCAACCGTTATCACGAGAGAGAGACTCAGAGAGCCTCCCAGCGGCCTCTTCTCCCTTACTTCTCCGGCAAATTCCTGTGGCTTGGTTTTGCTATACAACATAACCATGGCTCAATAACCCTGGCGGCTGTAACGGCCAATTTTTCTTCTTCTTGGACTTGCATATAAGTCTAGATCTCCACCGCTGCAACGAGACGACCATCCCTGCACGACTGTGATTCAAGTCCCCCTCTGTTTTTCCTATTCGACCCATCTTCCAACAAAAAAAGCTTTCATCTTTCACATATACGAGTCTGCCATGGCTCCGAACATTTTCATCTGCTTGCGAAATGCCCTCTGTCCCCTATACTGGATCGAGAAAGGCACCCGAGTGAACAGCGACGTTGCCAAGGACGAGCACTGGGAGTCTCCCGTGCCGGGCACTTACCGCTTTATCCCAGAACGTGGTTGGCATCTTATCCGTCGGGATGGAGCCGAAGACGACAAACAGGAGGAACCGTATGTGCCAGTCGTCTACTGCCGCGTTGTCCACCGATACCTCCTCGCTTCGGATATGGAACAGCGCTGTCGCTACCACAAGGTCGAGCTCAAACACGGCGAAGAGCCTCAGCGATGCCTCTTCTTCCGTCTAGATGATGGCTTCACCTGGGTCATTGGTTGGGACTCGCGCGGCAAATTCATTCCTGGACCGTACCGCAAGTGGTGCTATGACAAAGAGACCATGACGATGCGTCGCATGACCTCGTACGAAGACAGCTCAGCTGCGACTTCGCCTTCTACGTCTCGAAACAGCAGCGTTGCCTAGCCTGGTCAGCAGTGCACCGGCCGGCACGCAAGAGTGCTGCATACTTCTTTTCTTTTTTTTTTTTTTTTTTTTTTTTTTTTTTTTTTTTTTTTTAATTCCATTTCCTTTTTTTAGCG
>CVMT01000001.1:3347784-3370420 GCA_000985935.1 Talaromyces islandicus | reverse complement strand
TTTTTTTTTTTTTTTTTTTTTTTTTTTTTTTTTTTTTTCAATTCCATTTCCTCTTGTTAGCGATTGTTCGTTTTCGGTTTTATTTTTTTGTCTTTCAGCAGGGTTCGAGCGATGGCGTTATGATATAGACGGATAAAATAGACACAGGTGTGCTCTCGGTGTTCACGTACATAGACAAAAATTAATTACAACTTTGACCCATCACCCACAAACAACTTTTTCAATCCCTGCCGGATCTGATCATGCATCCCCCCTCCTCCGGCTCGCGGCCTCATCGTTTCCCTCTCCACAAAGACATGCGTAAACCCACCGACAACCTTGACAGCCTCCTCGCCCTTTTTAAACACGCCCACCTCATACGTCACGCTGGACGACCCAAGCTTGACCGCTCTGAGCCCGAGATCTAGAACATCGGGAAAGCCAACAGACGCAAAATAGTCACAGTAAGACGACACCACCAATCCGATTTGGTTGTGTGTCTTGTCACCCGCGTCGCCCATTTTCTGTGAAGGGTCCAGCCCACAGTGCGAAATGAGATAGGTGTTGATGATGGAGTCGAAGAGGAAGGCGTATATGCTGTTGTTCAGATGGCCGTACATGTCATTGTCGGACCTATGATTTCATTCAACTTTTTTCCCCTTAGATTGTATGTAGGTTTACATGGCCTTACCATCGCGTTCGGAATTCCAGCTGGAAGGGGTAGTTTTGTCTTGTGCGGAGTTTCTTGGAGCGTGTTACGTCCATGTTTAATGAATCAACCTGGTGGCCGATGCTGGTTGAATCAATGGATGTTCAGGGATGTATAAACACAATTGTTTAAAAATATATATATACGGACAATGCAATCCTGCGACTGATTGAATGGAGAGATGAAGTGGAGAGAAAAGATATATATGTCAATAGAAGCTGTTCTGTTCGAATAATGTATCTGGAGAATGACCACAGGTGAACTAGCCGCGGATCAGCCGAGGTTCTTTGGGAGAGGATCGTCGAATCAGAGGGCTGGATTCACACGAGTCAACATTTGGACACTACATGGATGAACTGAGCGGGGAATATTCAACTATTGAAATAATTGTTGATGTAGAATATATCCAGCAGTTTCTGATGTTCTTGGACTTGATGGCTCGTATTATTGACGGCCACGTGCCCAATATAATGCATCCATCAAGCACTCCTGGGGGGCAAGTCAAGTGCGGGCCCGGTCCAAAAAAAAAAATAAAATAAAATAAAATAATATATCCAAAATCAACAGAGCGTCGACCAACTTATTTGACCACCACAACAATCACACCGATCCACTGGTATTAAGCGACTCTATTGGGAACGACGAACCGCACAGCTGGCGAACATTCTTCCTTCTGCAGAGTTAGTAGCACGGCGATGCCGTATTCTCCCTCGATCCGTCGCTCTCGTTCCGCTTGACACCACGATGGCTGTCCCTCCCCCAGATCCTGTCGCAGAAGCGCCCGATGTCGCAGTGACGCCGTGCAGTCCGCCTGCCCGATATTATTTCGAAGGCGGTTTCCGGCGCGTGAAGCCGTATCACCATACCTACAATACCTGGTGCAAGGAGCGATGGCGGGGTAGAACGCTGCTGGACATTTTCGCATCCGAGTTTAGAGACCGGACCCCCGAATACTACGTAAGCGCCTTTCTTTTCAGAATAATTTTTTCCTTAAAAAAAGGGCAGGACGTGCTGATAGATGACAGAAAGAAGCAATAGAGAAAGGCCTGGTCACCGTGAAAGGACAAGTCGCGGGCATAGATACCATTGTCAACAACGGCTCCATCGTCTCGCATACAACCCACCGCCACGAACCTCCTGTCAGCGACCTGCCCATTGGGATCATCCATGAGGATGACGACATGCTCGTGATTGACAAGCCTCCTGGAATCCCCGTCCACGGCGCGGGTCGCTATTTTCACAACACCGTCATTCAAATCCTGAAATCAGAGCGGCCGGGCCTCATTCCACGGCCTTGCAACCGTCTTGACAGGCTGACATCGGGCGTGATGTTCATGGGCAAGACCCCGAAGGCAACCGAGACGTTTTGCAAGCAGCTACAAGCGCGAACGCTGCAAAAGGAATATGTCGCGCGCGTCAGCGGCCGCTTCCCAGACGGCGTCGTCCTCTGTGACCAGCCCATCATGTCTGTCAGTCCGAAATTAGGCCTGAACCGAGTGCGAGCCACCGGAAAGGACGCGAGAACCAAGTTCCGCCGATTGGCATACTATCCTTCACAGAAGAAGTCAAGCGACGATGGCAGCACCAATGAGGAAGATGGATATAGTATTGTTCACTGTCTGCCCTTGACGGGTCGCACTCACCAGATTCGCGTCCATCTTCAATTCCTCGGCTACCCGATCTCCAACGACCCTATCTACTCTAATCTCCGCGTCTTTGGACCAGACCTTGGCAAGCACGACGACAGTGACCGGCGGGACAACGAGATCATCGATCGTCTGTCCAACATGGGCAAGACAGAGCTGGCCGACACCACCACCTACCGCACCCACATCACATGCCCGCCAGCCGTACCACCAGAAACAGATCCAAAAATTGTCGAAGCCATGCTGGCCAGGGAGCACGAAGCCGCCGTCGACAGGTACCATTTGCGAAAGGGCGAGAAGCTGTCCGGCGCAAACTGCGACGTGTGCGAGACGCCGCTCTACACAGACCCGGCCCCCCACGAGCTGATTATCTTTTTGCATGCTGCTCGCTACTCGGACCATGCTTGTAGTTGGTCGTACAAGAGTAAGCTCCCAGCGTGGGCTGTCCCGCCAGAAGGTCTGGAAGGGCCCACTGAAATACCAGAGTGGCGTGAACCTGGTGAGGGCGAGGAGTTGATTATCAATAATGGCTACCAGGCCAAGAGAGAAAATGGAGACGATACGAGAGAGGACGATGTTATGGCATTGGTGCATGGGGTTGGCGTTATAAATGTTTCCCAGCGAGTGAGGAACGGGGAGAACCCTGAAGCATTGGAGGTGGAATAGTAAATAGTACAAGTTTTGAACATATACATATATATGTATGTATATGTATATATATATATAAAAAAAAAAAAGGTTGAAAGAATTTGAAAGAATTTTTTGATTTTGTTTCCTGCGCTAATGCACTTGAATTCTAATTTCCCTTGCCTCTTATCAACAACAAAGAATCGTAGAACGCACGCAGAAGTAGATATTTGTCTCGGTACCGAGCACCTCAAATCCAACAAAAATCATTGGTCTCAAAGTCACCGGGGCCGTCATTACTCAGATCGAGCGGTCGTCATAAAAAAAAAGCCGATCCTTCGTTTTTTTGAAAAAAAAGAGAAACCCTTTTTTTCGGCCTCCCTTATTGGAATATGCGGGAAGGCATTCATTGCAATTCCTTTCGAAATTCATAACCCACTACAACACAAGATGCCATTTATAACCGTCCCTCCCAGGGACAGCATGAAACAAGAACCAGGAACACACAAAAGAAATAAACCCTGTTGACGATGCATGGCGAGTTTAGGCCTCGGTGGTGACGCGGGCCTTGGCGTTGGTGACCTTGACACCGAGGGCCTTGGCCTTGGCCAGGATGTCGACACGCTTGCGGGACGAAACGGCGCTGGCGATCCTGCAGGCATTCGTCAGCATTAGATATAAAAAAAGTGCGGGGATGTGTCGCAAGGAGAATATAAAATGAACGTACTCGGCGGCGTAGGTGCGGTTGTGCATGAGCAGGAGCTCAACGTCCTTGGGGTTGTGGACAAGGAAAGCCTTGTGGCCGGAAGGCATCATGTGGCGGGTCTTCTTGTTGCTACCATAACCAATCTATAACAGTACTCCATCAGCGACAAATTCATCATGACCTCCAAATCTTCTCGAAAATTGTTCCGACTTGGCGGGTGGTAAAACGTACGGATGGCATGGCAATGGTGCCCTTAAAGCGACGGCGGACACGGCTGTCGATACCCTTGGGCTTGCGCCATGATGAAGGCACACACTAGATTGTTGAATTAGTCTTGCTGCTCATTTCCCAACTTGCATCCGGCTGGCAATATCTACCTTGAAGGTGTCGGATTGGTGGCGGAAGAAGCGGTTGGTGCCTGCATAGCGATGACCAAATGTCAGTAAAATTCGTCGATGCAATCCTCCATATGCATATGTCGTCGCCCTATTCGATCCAACATTGGGGGGTTGCGAAACAAAACAGAGTCGGGAGACTAACGCTTCTTCACGATCTTAATGTGTGTCTTGGCCGCCATCTGTGCAGAGAAAATATCGTTAACAATCCGCAGTGCAAGGAAATGGAGCGATGATGCAGATAGGATAAAAAGCCTACCTCGTCGGTTGTCGTGGGAGGTCCAGTTGTCGAGAGTTGTCGTGACGGGATCAAAATTCGCGATCTCAAAATGTCTGCGGGCCCCAACGAGTGCAGCTGGGCTCGCTAAGCGAAGGGCGTACCCTAGTTTAGTCCCGATTGGGGAACGCCAAGACCGCTGCCTCAGGCATGAATCCGGAATTATTGTTATAGCGCCTTTTTATAGCCCGCCTATGTTCGACGTACTATTTAGTCTTTGCTGAGATCTGTCATCTTCGCTTTTGTAGGATTTTATTTAATGAACAATTTTCTATATTTTTACATTGTTAATATTCCATATGACTATAGTAAAATTTGGCTTTTTCGCTGCTGGAATGTAGTAAAGCATAGACAAAATACAGATTAACGACATCCAATTGGCAGAAAGCACTAATTAATTAACAATTTAACAGCTCAAATCTAAACCGTTTTGTAATAATATTAATTACTATTGTAGAGTGCTAGGTTGTAGAGTCAACAATGCTGCGCGGTGCTGCTGCAGCCTCCGCAGAGTCCAGACACGCTAGACGCGTCGGGCCTTCCCCAACGGGCGGCTGCTGCTCCTCCTCTGCACGGCCGGCTTTGCTCGTGCTGCGTCGCTCTTCGAGACTCTGCCAGCTCAACACCACCACGCTCACAGCTCTCGCGACTGCGGTCTCCCATCAATTCCCATCAATCCCCCGCCCGGGTGCGATCTCAGACTGTCTCCGCGCATCTATCTGTCTCCCACTCCAGCGACAACACCACCGCGGCCATCTCATGATTCGCTGACCTGTGCTGCCGCCAGCTTCCCCGCTCTTCTTCGCTCGCAACCATGCCCGCGCGCACTCGGCACGCGACGACAGCCTCGACGGCCGAGGTCGTCGAGCCAGAGGAAGATCAACAGGGCCTGCAAAAGTTGCGATTCAACGAGCCGCTGTCATGGCGCGTGGGCAAGTCCGCCATCCCTGTCGCGGACCTGCTCGACCGTCTTCAGGTGCTAGCCAAAGAGCTGTCGTCAATGGAACAAGATGATATCGATAAGGATTCGCTGAGGAAGGTTTCTCAAGAGCTTGCCAGTGGCCATCTTCTGGCCCACCGAGACAAGGGAGTCCGCGCGTGGGTTACGAGTTGTGTCGTCGACATTCTACGGCTCTGCGCCCCAGACGCGCCTTTTACTGGGAACCAATTGAAGGTATGCATAATGCTCGCTCTCTGTCGGTGGACGGCAGTATTTCTGCTGAACAACGTCGTATGGTTATATGCTGACTTGGAAAGGACATCTTCACCTGCATTGTGACGTCTATAATTCCTGCCCTCGGTGATCCCGCGAACGCGTACAACGGACAACATATCTACGTCTTGAATTCCCTGGCCGAAGTTAAAAGTATCGTTCTTTTGACCGATCTCGACGCTCCCGACGCTCTTATTCTGCCATTGTTTTCCTCGTGTTTTGATATCGTCTCCGGTTCATCAAAAGCCTCCACAGGCGAGCAAATCGCCAAGAATGTCGAGAACGATATGACCAGGCTCCTCGTGACAATAATCGACGAGTCTCCTACTTTGGCGCCGGAGGTCGTCGACATCATAATAGCACAGTTCCTTCGTGTCGACCCACATGTGATTGAGCAGCCTGGAAAGAAAGGGAAAAAGGTGGAGGTCGATGCAAATCAGGATACCCTTCTGCTAAAAGAGTACCCTCCGGCTTATGATATGGCCAAGGCCATTTGCCATTCATGCATAGAAAAGATGACCAGCTATATCAGCCAATATTTCAACAATGTCATTATTGATGCCTCTGCTCCCTCTGGGTCTTTGAACGGATCAAAGCAGCCCTCACACCGAAGGCATAGCTTCGGCGAGTCGGACGACGAAGCTGAAGATATCAAAGAGCTGGGAAAAGCTCATCGACTTATACGCGAGCTGTGGCGTGCCTGTCCCGATGTATTGCAAAACGTCATTCCGCAACTGGAAGCTGAGTTGTCTGCTGAGTCGGTTTCTCTTCGTCTTTTGGCCACAGCAACTATCGGCGATCTTGCCGCTGGTGTTGGAATTGCTGGCCCTCCCCCGGCTGCGCCAATGGACCCAGCCGCGTACCCACCGGTCACTTTGCGTGACTACTCTCAAATCATACCCCAGCCAAATGTTTTGCAAACTCCTCTAGCTCCCAAGCCTTTTGCTCAAGCACACTCATCCGCTTATGAGAGCTTTTTGAGTCGCCGTCTGGATAAATCCGCCTCTGTTCGCTCGGCATGGACCACTGCCGTCGGACGCATTCTGTTGACATCTGCCGGAGGCTCTGGTTTGAGCGAGAGCGATGAACAGTCTATGGTCAGAAACCTAGCCAACATGCTGCGCGATGCGGACGAGAAAGTTCGCCTTGCTGGTGTCGATGCAGTAGGCTCTATGGGATTTTCCGACATTATGAATAAGCTTGCAATTACTGGTGGACTTGCGTCGGCCGATTCGGCCATCTCAATACTCGCAGAGCGTGTCAAGGACCGCAAACCGGCAGTCAGAGATCGTGCCATGCGAGTTTTTTCTAGATTATGGGGAGTTGCCGCCGGGGAGATTGAAGAAGGCAATGACCAGGTTATCACGGTAATCAAGGATGCGCCATCCAAGATTTATGATGCATTCTACACAAACGACCCCGAAATCCAAGCTCTCATTGATCGAGTTCAGTTTGAATACTTGCTCCCCTTAAACTACCCTCCCATCAAGGCAAAACAGGCGAAAGCAAACTCTTCCCAGCGACTGCGAGGCTCGCAAGATTCCCAGAAAGATGCGGAAGGTGCAGTGGACAAGATCCGGGTGGAAAGAATTTTGACTCTTCTCAAGGGACTTGACGAAAAGTCTAAGAAGGTGTTCTTTGCGTTCCAGGCTCGACAGATCAACTTGCGAACGGCCTTGACTATCTATCTCCAGACATGTGAGGAGTACAACGTAAGCTATGCAAATAAACATATCTCCCCAACAAGCGCTAATATAGTTTAGGGAGGGGTTGTTGAAAAGGACGAAGACAGAGTCAAAGCCCAGCTGACTCGTGTGATTGATACTCTCGCCAAGTCTTTGCCAGATTCTCAACGAGTCTCGGCCGACCTCTGGAAATTCGCAAAAGCTCATGACCGAAGAAACTACCAGCTAATTCGTTTCGCCATGGCTGCACAAAGCGACTATCGTACGGTTACAAAAGCGATCAAGGAGTTGGCCAAGAGGGTACAGAGTGGAAGCACTCCGTCTTTACTGGATACTTTAACGCCCTTCCTATACCGCTCCAGCTCTCTCATTTTCAACAGAAGTCATATACCCGCTATAATGCAATTTTCACGCACGGACGAGAAAGGTTTGGCCAATTCCGCTCAGGAAATGCTCAAGGAGATATCTTCCCGAAATCCAGAGGTTCTAGAAGCTCAAGTAACCGAGATGTGCAAGGACCTAGAGGCTCAAGCCCCGTCAGCAAAGTCTTCGGACGATGTCAGTGTCGAGGAAATCCTCAAGGCTTGCTCAGGGTTTGCCAAAAAATTGCCCGAAAAGCTTCCCAAGGAGAGGAAGTTCCTACAGGCATTGACAAACTACGCGTTGTTCAGCTCTTCGCCCCGAGCTGCCAAACATGCCGTATCTATCATAATGGCTGTTGCTGATAAAAAAGAGATGTATGCAAAAGACTTGGTACAAAAGTGCGTCAAAGACTGCGAGTTTGGCTCGGATCATTTCTTGACACGCCTGGCTACTATTGCGCAATTGAACCTCCTGGCCCCCAAGCAAACAGATACTGAGAGCACCAAAATCATCTCGATGGCTATTGATGAGATTCTCCTGGCGAACCGGTCGAAAGAAACGAATTCAGAATATACCTGGTCCGATGAAGTCGACGAAGAGACCAGGGCTAAAGAGCTTGCGCTCAAAATTATTGTCAACAGGCTCCGTGGCAAGGAAGACGTGGATGATGAAGAATTCCGCAAGTTGGCAGAACCAGTGTACAGTACTTTGAATAAACTTGTCGCGGGCGAGGGTGAAATTTCAAAGAAAAAAGACACTCCCAGCACCCAAAAGCCTCATCTTCGTCTCCATGCTGCCAAATTATTGATTAAGCTTTCTGCCACGCATGCCTCGTGCGATAAACTACTCGAACCCCAAGAGTTCAATTTGTTGACTTTGGTCGCTCAAGATCGCCTTTTGCCCGTGAGATCGGCCTTTGTCAATGCCTTGCGGAAGACACTTTCACAAAAATCTCTCTTAGGCGTGCGTTGGTATACTATACCGTGCTTGCTTGCATTTGAGCCAAGCCCCACCTTGAAGGAGAGCACGCTCACCTGGCTTCGCTCTCGCGCTACCCTCTTTTCTCGCCAGATGCAAGCGAGTGCCAAGGGCAAGGAGCAAGCAGTCATGGAGTCTATGTTCGCTCGACTTCTTTCGTTGCTTGCCTACCACCCTGATTATCCTCCTTCAAACCAAGACACTGAGATACGGTTAGCCGAACTGGTGGACTTTTCTCGATACATTCTTTTCTACTTGTCTGCCGTTGCGAATGAGAATAATATCTCGCTGATATACCATGTCGCACAACGAGTGAAGCAAACCAGGGATGGCATTACGAGGTCGGATGAAATCACGACCAGACTTCACACACTTTCAGATCTTGCTCAAGTCACTATTCGCCTCTTTGCAGAAGTTTATGCGCAGCAGCACAAAATTGGTGGTGCCGGTGGCAGTGGTAGTATTCTCGAGACCTATCCCGGAAAAATGAGACTGCCTAGTTCACTGTTTTCCGCCATGGCAAGCCACAAAGAAGCTCAAGATGTCGCTGACAAGAGCTTCCTTCCCGAAGAGATTGAAGATGTTCTCGACGGTATCGTGCGGTCCTGGATGCGGCCCAAGAAGCATGCCGCTAATACCGGAAAGAAGAGAAAGAGTGAATATGCCGACACGAATGGAAACGGCGAATCAAAGAAAGCTCGGAAACAGAGATCATCCGGTCCTCGAAAGTCAACGGGCATTAAAAAGAAACGAAACGCCGAAGACGAATGGGGATCCGACTTTGACGGCGATAAGAAGGGAGCGACAGCATCACGGAGACGAAGTGGACGGGGTGTTGGAAAGGGCGTCAGCTATGCTGACCGAGACAGCGACGAAGATGATCTTGAGATGGAGCAATTCGATCAGGGCGGTGAAGACGAGGACGAGGAAAATGAGGGAGACGGGGGAGATGATGAAGAGGAAGAAAACAACGATGATGAAAGTAAAGAAGCCTCCGATGACAATGATGAGGAAATGGCAGACGCCGAGCCCTCACCGCCTGTAAAGACGAAAAAGAGCACGCCAGCGAAGAGATCATCGCCCGTTCAACAAAAGTCTACCAAGACAGAGAATCTACCCGTTCGACGATCAAGCCGACGGGGTTGATGATTACCACCATATTTCTGTCTGAATATTATTGTTGCTGTTGTCTTTGTTTCACGTAAATTTTATATTCTCGTTCTTCCATCCAAAATACCCATCTGTCATGTATGTGATGTTTCAATTGTTTCTTGCCAATTCAGTGAGACCTCGGGACTTGAATCTTCCTCAATCCGTGTGTGAAAATCTATGCGATGATATTGTGAATGCCTTGTCTTGCCTTCTTTTTTCCTGTATTGTTTTTCTACATTATAGTATAGCATGCTTCTCATAAACATTTATATCCCCTCTTCTATTTTCCTCCGAGCATCGCGCTGAGTTTATTTCATCTTTCTCGAGTCCATGTATGTTTCCTTTTTTAAGATTTAATTGTGATGTCAACTGTTCAAAATTGTTTCCTAAACACATTTGAAGTCTGTATCGATAGTAGCTAGCAACACTGAATGAGCAATGGACCGGAATACATTTGGTTTTTCTACATTAGTTGACACTACGAATAAAGCAAAGAAAAAATATTGACAAAATATCAAAATGTATCATGAACTCATATACAGTACACGCGCCCACCCATAAACACTATCCAACAAGGTATATGATGCTTCTCAATTCACCATAAAACAACATTTGAAGAAAAAAGAAAGAGAGGAAAAAAGACACCAATGCGGAGGATCGAGTTAGGAGGTAGAAAACCCTCCCCAACGGAGGAAAAGAGTGGGAAATAGAAATGGGAAAAAAGAGAGGGAAAGAATATATGCGGGGAATTGTTCTTTATCCTCTCTCTTCTTTATGTATTATGTGCGGAATTAAAAAAAAAAGTTTTCATGAACTGAATTTCCACGTCCTGTTGACCATAAATTATTGATGACAGTTTAATTTCTCCAGTTTTTTCGGTCACCAAAAAGAGATCATTGTGCAGGTGGGGCTGCTGCTCTCCGTCCAACTCTCTCTTCGACACGTTCCTTGTGTTGTCGGTTTCGAAGGTGGACTTCAAAGTTATCAACTGTCATTCCGGGTCCGGGTGTATACAGTTTTCCGGGACAATCCAGACACCGTATCCGAGGTAGGTATTGGTACTTTAGCCTTGGGTTATTGGCTTGAGCCGGGTTGCCTACTGGCATCATTGTAGTTGTGTCGACAGCAGAATGTCGCATGACACCCTCAAATTGGTCATTAGGGTAGAATCGTTTCAGCTGTTCTAGTCCAGAGACAAGCCAACGTGGAGCGGGCTGGGGTTTGGTCAGCTTGGCATGTTATGAATGTTTTTTTTTTTTTTTTTTTAAAAAAAAAAAAGTACTCACTGGTGGAGGCCCAGATACGGGAGGCGGAGGTGCGTCAACAGCTCCGATCTGCGGCGTTGGAGCTGCCCCAGGCGTATTGCCTGGCCGCATTGGAGCGGCACTTTGAGGCTGTGCATTTGGCGGAGGCATGGTGCTCTGAACAGGAGTTTGTAACTGCGGAGTGTTGCCTTTGGAGGGCGGTCCTGTTCCTGAAACACTAGGCGTTGACGGTTGTTTCCGGTTTTTCTGCTCTTGCAAGAATAGCCTGAAACGGTCTTTGGAGATCTTGAGCCTGACCACAAGCTTCTCTGGCTCCTCTGAGCTCTCCTCTCTGTAATCACGTCTCCGCGGGGCTCTAGTCTCGTGCACAGAAGGTTCCGGGGTAGCTGAGTGTGTAAAGTTCGCTCGCAAGGCCGCTTGGGCTGCGGATGCCGCGCCTCGCATTCCTCTCGTTCGAGCAGTACCTTGGGATAAATGAACACCAATTGCTGGAGAGTCAACAGAGGAATCGTCACTATCTGAAAGATCAGAGTCATCGATCCCATCGCGCTGTCCAGCACCAGAGCGTCTCGTCCGACCGCTTCCTGAGCGTTTGTACAGATGTGTCTCGTCGATTGAAGAAGCGCTGTTAGGGATGACCGAGGATACGATCATTGTTCGAATAGTTCGTTGGCGATCTTTCAGGTCCGGAAGCGCAGGACCCCCACGACGATTTACAGACCGCTTCTGTCTTCGTTGCTCTCTCGATATCGAAACTTCAGTGCGCTCAAGCGCGGCCTCGTTGAGCTCGTAAAGATATGGGGTATAGTCTTTTGCAGCCTGGAACGGTCTGAATGTGGACAGTAGAGGAGAAGGCAGGAAGGCTGTCTTGAGGTCCGGATCATCCACTGGTCGGCCGTCGAATGGATGTGCCGTAATGTATAGGGATCGGGTGAATAGTTGGACTTGTTCTCGAATCGAGTGGGCAATTGCAGTCGTGAATTCGCCGGAGAGTGACAAATCGTTAGTCATTTGTAATGCAAATTCTTCGGGGGAGTTGTAAGGGTCATTAATTTCCCATTCGAATTGGTCAACCAGAGTGTGTTGGCCGATGGTTATGTTGAGCTTCACCAAAATTCGCATCTCGTCGTTTTTGTAAGCATCGTACGGCAGATGGGGATCGAGAGCCTCGTCTTCCATAAACACGTGTGGAAAGTAGTCACCCAGCTGTTCGTTAATGCTCTGGGTTATTTGTCGGATGAGGGGACCACATGTCTCGATCGCAAGGCCTAAATCCTCGACCAGTTTCTCAGCAAACAACTCAGGGGAAACCACTCGGTCGTGAAGATTCCACGTGAAGGTGTCACGAATCTTTACTTTTTCCCAATCACAATCTAGGCGAATTGGGACCAGATCTTCTCTCATTTCGCTTTGAGTTTTCATATCCTTCCTCGATATGCGCAATTCTCTGGCCTTTCTCCCGCCTGGTCGGCGACGATGAGATGGGTACAGCAATTGAGGATGTTGGTTTCGGAGGTCCGTTCGCGGATTGCCGAACCCTTCATAGCCAGTACCGTAGAGCGCGGCAGGGTTCATTTGTGTTTCTCGGCGCAATGCCAGTAGATAGTCTCTCTCGGCACGCTTTTGCTGAAGCAGATCTTGGCTTGAGTTACGAGTAGCTGCCAGAGCATTGTGCTGAAACTCGCGATAGACATATTGCTCTAGGAGAATCTTGTCCACGGGAGTTTCACGCACCCGCACAGGCAGGCTTTCCGGGACAGTAGGGGAAATGACAGAGCCAGACCGAGAACGTTTGCGACTCGCGTTCACGCCATTGGCGCCGTTGGGAGTCGATGCATGGTCCGAGATGCCTGACGTAGCAAGCACTGCCTTGGCATTCTGTTTCGATTCAGATATCGTGTCAGAGCCATTGGTCTCCCTGTCTTGCGATGGGCCAGAGGGCTCCGTCGGCCGTATTTCGTCAGATCCATTATGGGTAACAAAGGGGTTCGACTCGGCCGATGCTAAGGCGGAATGCGAAAGATCGCCTTCAGATGTGTCGGGAGAAGGCATGGCTCTCAATCTATGGGTGGAAGCTGGGCGATTGGAGACGTGTTTTTCATGCGAGGCACGTCCAAGGTGACAATCGCGGTGGTGCGGACAGTTGAGACTGACTGTCTACGGTCGCATCATTAAAGAAGCCTAGTTCAAAGAAGGAAAAAACCGCGTCAGATAACCACTATGCAAGTACAAGCGCAAGCTCTCAGGGTTGGAGAGAGGAGGCATGGCGGTGCTCTAAGCCAGGACGCGCCGACGCCGCAGCGGTGGCCGGGGACGGTCAAGCGCGCAGGATTTTCAGGTGACGAGCAGGGAACAATGATGAGGCATTGGGGGGGGAACTCAAGACATACCAGGCCAGCAAGCAAACGGCGCACCAACAAGGCGGCAGGCGAGTATGAAAGTATCGGGGTATATTATTGCGCTGGGGGGAGCGGAGGGGGGACGTGCCAGGACAGGCGAATGGAGTCTTTCGTGCCGCGAAAGCACGCGCAGGGGGTGAGTATTTGCCAAGCGCCGGCGACGAGATACCAACAGCGGCGTACGAAGGAAAGACAGAGCGCACAGGCAAGCTCGGGATACCGGGCCGGGGCTCGACAGCTAGCGAGGCAAAGTGCAGAATCCAGTGACTTCGTCACTGGGGCAGACGGCGATGGTGAGACGCTGCTCTCTGTCCAGTCTGGTTGGGGCTTTCTGGAAGAGAGGAGAAGCAAAGTCAGTCTCGCCCGGCGCTGACATGACAAAACACGCTCGCCCGCGCTAGCCTTTCCGCTTCCGGCATAGTGGATGTGAGTTCCAAATGCTGCCGAGGCACCGGCGAGCACAGCGCGTCAATGAGGCAGCCAGGAGGGATGCTGCTGAGGTAGCTATTATAAAGACTTGCAAGAGATACGGATGACTGGGAATAGTTGCAGGAGAGAAGTCGGCAAGAGGTCCGTCGCTGCTGCTTGTTGTGGTGACGCCCATCGCCGTATTTTTCGGTATCAATACCGTCACTTTCACTAGCGGGCCCGCTTTCCGCATCTGGACGTCACGTGTGTTGTGGTGCGGACCAATAATATGCGTTGTCTATGGACTCTATGTAGCACATGTTCTACAGGATGCTTCAATTGATCAATTTATTGCAGGTGGACTGGTTTTAGCGTTCAAACGTGGATATTACATGTGTATGCATTCGAGTGGCAAAGAAATAACTACATATATGTATAGCCTGACTGCACTTTAATATATATGTGTATAGTGTGTCTATGCAATATATATATGTATATATATATCCGTACTTTGAATTATCAATCACTTACATGTATTGCTACATCGATATACTAGATAACTGCGTCAACCACCACAGCGCGATGGTCCGAGTTAAAAACCCCATCGTCAAAGCGATTGGGTAAAACGGCATATCCCCGTGGTGTCCAGGGTAAGCTTTGGACACTATCTTCTTTGCCACGGACCGGCCCAAGGAGAATGTAATCAATCCTTTTTGGCTTCTCATCCTCATACCCGAACCCGGTCCACGTAATTTCATTCCCGTAGCGCTCTGCCGGACTGATCAATGCATGGCTATCTACTAGCGACGAATTAACGGCAGTGAGCACTTGGTATGCTTCCTGGTGCTCCTCGCTATTCAAGTCACCGGACAAGACGACTCCCGAAATATCCTCTCCACCTGTACGGTGGAGATACTCGTCGATCTTACGAAGAATTATATGTGCTGCCTCAAACCGGGACCGAGAGCCTTGATCGTCGAGATGCGTGCTTAAAACTAGGATTGTTTTCGCCGTGGTGCGATGCCTGAACAAGCCGACAGTCACGATGCGAACCGACGCCGCATCCCACGACTTTGATGGTTTCTGTGGGGTCTCCGAGAGCCAGACAGTCTCCCAGTGCTGGAGCTTCCAGACACCGGGACGGTAAAAGATGGGCGAGTACTCTCCCTGTTTCTCGCCATCATCCCGACCCACTCCAATATAAGCCCACTGAGACTCGTCTTTGGCTTCACCGGTGGCAGTGGCACTGTTCAGGCCCGACAGGATATCCATCATTTGCACGTGAAGGACCTCTTGCAAGCAGATGAAGGACTCTGGAATGTGCTGTGTGCTGTAGACTAGCTCGTTCAGAAGCCCCTGTTTCCGATCCGCCCACGGCTTCTCACCTTTGAAGGGCCATGACGTTGCATAGCGGATGTTGTGGGTGAGCACCCGGAGCGACAGAGTATCTTTCGACAGCATTGCAACCCACTGGCTAGGCTGGAAAACTTGAATTGCGAGGCTGCTGGAAATTAGGCAAAGCAGGATCAGGCCAGAGAGGAGCTTCAGCGGGAGCTCCATGACAGGCAGTTAGTCGCAGTATATGGTGGTTGTTGTTGGTGTTGCCGAGCAGCAGTGAAGCTCGGGCACTGAGACACGACTATCCTGGTTCAGCGATCTGAAAAAAGGACTCGACAGACGGATAATGATGCGATGTCGCAGACATCTGGAGCTGTGACGTTGGCGCCAAAACAATGACGTTGAAGACGGCAGGCGGGACGATCCCCAAGGCTCGCGCCTGCCCCACTATTGCTGCGGCGGCCGCACACACAACCAGCAAACCCCGCCGACGCCAGAAGCACTGACGACTTTCCTCCTGCGCACACGACAGTCTGCAAAGAGTAGTGCGAACGATACGGCGTTGGACTCTGCAATATATTCTCTTCTGACTCGTCGTTCCCGTTTTCCCTTCATCGAGTGTGTTGACACTTCCTCCAATTCCCCACTGAGAGATTGTTCTCGGCGATCTGCACGCAATGGCGGAAACCTCCGAGGTTGGTAAGTGAGAGAATGCTGTGCTGTGCTTCGCGTTGCTGTTCTGGGCTAGATCATGACCGGCGCCGGTGTTGTAATAATTATAATAATAAAAAAAAAGCTCGTCAACTTGATTGTTAACCATCCACGCTGCAGATTACACCCTCAACAACCCCGATACCCTCACCAAGTACAAGACCGCTGCGCAAATCTCGCAGAAAGTGCTCGAGTCCGTGACAGGTAATTGCCGAACATGTCACTCGATTGAAGAACAGCTCGCTGACTTGGTCGAAAAACGATAGGATGGTGCCTGGAAGGGAGCAAGATCATTGAAATCTGCCAAAAGGGTGATCAGCTCCTCGACGAAGAGATTGCCAAAGTCTTCAAAGGCAAAAAGATCACCAAAGGTTTGCAGACCCACGTATTCATTGGTCTAGTCTCGTGTTAACCGCCTGCTTCCTTTTCCAGGCATTGGCCACCCGACCACTGTCTCACCAAGCTCATTCGTGACTCCCTACACGCCCCTTGTCTCGGACACTGAAGAAGCCGAGACTACGATCAAGGCTGGCGAGGTGATCAAGATCCAACTTGGTGCCCAGATCGATGGCTTCGGTACCATTGTTTCCGACACTATCATTGTGGCCAGCAAAGACTCCCCTAAGGATGTGGTTGAAGGTCGTGAGGCCGACCTTATCCATGCGACCTACTATGCCAACGAGCTTCTCCTGCGTTTGATGGTGCCTCCAGGCCTTCTGGCTTCGGGTACCGACGAGGAGAAGGCCAAAGCTGCTGCGCAGAAGCCGCCCACCCAGAGCAAGATCTCCAGCCTCATCGAGAAAGTGGCCAAGACATACGATGTCAATGTTGTCGAGAACACAACCAGCTGGCTGTTTGAGCGCAACGAAATCGAGGCTGCCAAGAAAATTATCCTCTCTCCTGGCGGCGGCGTCAAGGGCGAAGGCTCCGCCGAGGTTGGTGAAGTCTGGGGTGTCGAAGTTGGCTTGAGTCTGGGTTCAGGCAAAGTCAAGACGCTCCCACAGCGGCCTACTCTGCACCGCCGCACGACCACAACCTATATCTTGAAGCGCCCAAGCTCTCGCCAAACGCTCTCTGAAATTGTAAAGAGATTCGGAACCTTCCCGTTCAGTCTGCGTCAACTAGAAGATGAGAAGGCTGCCAAGGTTGGTGTTGTCGAGTGTGTCCGAGGAGGCGTGGTCCGTCAGTACGAGCCTGCTGGTGACTCGGAAAATGCACCAGTTTCTCGCCTGCTGACTACTATTGGTAAGCGAAAACCCAAAAGATGATCTGGATGACCATAAAAGCATAACTAACCTCCGATATAGCCATCACCAAGAACGGGCTGACCAGACTGGCTGCCCCGCCTGCCCCCGATCTGACCAAGTTCAAGACGGACAAGAAGATCGACGACGAGGAAATCTTGAAGATCCTCGAACAGCCCCTAGCCAGATCGACTGGATCGAAGGGAAAGAACAAGAAGAAGAAGAAGCCCGCCAAGAAGGAGGGAGAAGAAGAGTAGAGGAAAATCAATCCCATCCGACTAGACATTGTGAAAGAGAGCTAGGTCTAGGAAACTCTCATAGGTAAGGAAAAGCAGAATCACCTTCGGCTTTATTATTTTATTTTTTGGAAACTTGAGCTGGAGGAAGCCCTCGAGGCTGATGGCAGTTTTTGAGAACTGCGCGTGAATGTTCATACATATAACCGAATGAAAAGAAAATGAGAGAAAAAGCCATTTGAATTCCTAGTACTGCCTATGTCGCCGTAGTATATCTATCGCTTTTGCTCTAGAGTGTGCCTGTGCTTGTGAAGTTGCCACCTGTGCAGCTGATCATTAAACGGCCACCACGGAACCCTCGCAGAAACACAGAACACAGCACAGTGATATTTCTCATTTCCTGACAATAAATCCCAGGCAGTCCTGGAATTATCACCGCTGCATTGTTGTTGCATGCGTGGGGGGCGCCAGCGACGGTGCTGTCTTGTCCGTGACCAGCCTGACCACTGGTTTCCGCCGCAGCCACCTGATTCCTTCTCTCCATCTCACCTGCACCACGTCCCTGGAGACCACCAAGACATTTCTTTCCCTGCATCTCTGTTTTCCTTTTTCTGCACCTTGTGGTTTCCTTCACGACATTACACGCTCTCTCCCCCTCCCCCTTTTCCCATTCCCTCTTGTTGGGTATCAAACCAGGCTGCTAGAGATCTTCTCTTTCACTCGCGCCGAAGTCTTTGCTTTGTCCCAACACCGCGTAATTCCGGTGATTACCGTGTCTTCAGCTAATTTCTCGAGTATTCTCGTGGGGAGTTTCTTCATATACTCGCGACACCGAGATCACTGGCCAGTGCTTCGCATATCATCTCACCTGAGCCTTTGCATATGCATAGAAGTCAGATCCTGTGCTCCCATTCATCAAAAGCCTACTCTTTCCGTGACTGCTGAAGCTGAAATTCCAGGATCACAACAAGAAAGTGTTTTCTTGGATTGGGATACGGGGAACCCGGCTATTCACAGCATCTCGTTCACAGAAAACGCTGAGTGTTGCCATCCTCGTCAAACCCCTCACAAAAAACCAGTCGACCCTCTACATCAGCACCAGCACCCGCCACGCTTCTTTTTTCTTTCAAGTCAAGGCTACAGGCCAAACGCTAGAAACTATTACCTTTGCTCTTTTTCTGTATCCCCAAAACTCTCATCTCTTGTTCTTGGTGTTCTCGCCACCATTTCCTCGCTCACCCCTTCCGCCCCTCGACGCTGTCTATCCTGGCAGAAAGGCCAACCAGGCTGGCGCTTTGACATCTCAAAGAAATACCCCCGAGTGGTTTTATTTTACATACCATCGCACTGTAGTAGTCCTATTGCGGTCGACGGAGTGTGGGCATATCACATACTCACTTGGCACCTGGCGACTTTGGTGCCCATTTTTCCAGTGAGTGAAGAAAGAGAAAATTGACGAACAAAAAGTCATCACAACGTTCCCCCATTTAAAAGGTCTGTCATTCAGCAGAGTGACTTAGCCTTGGAACGGTCTTCTACAGTTTTATTTATTCGCGACTGCTTTCTATCAGAAAGGGGTAAACCCCCCCTGAAACCACTCTGAGCGTTTAACATCGCAAGCAACGCCTCAGAGTCGGCTCATTTATTACGAATATAGCAGAAAACGCACGAAGCTATCAGGCAGGCCATCCTAGACAGCAGGAATCAGCGCTGTTGGTGTTGGCGATTCCCTTACATTGCCGCATTAGGGTGTGACTTGCAGGACTCTCCCGAAAAAAAGTCCCCTGCTCGGCACTCCCGTTCTTCTTCCTTTCTTCCCTCCCTCGACCCGAGGACCACGCGGGGGCAGACCACGACTCAACGGCAGAGCCTGGTGCTTTTGCAGCCAGCTTTGGGAATCATCTGCCTGGGTATGTTTTATTTCTATTGTTCTGCTTTTTTTCTTCCAGGCTAACTGTCGCGCAGGCGCTCCTCTGTCCTGCGCTATTTACCCTCTTTTGTCCGAGAGTAATAGCACCAATTCCCTTGCCACCATCCCTCGAGAACAATGGCCCCGAACCTGCGCTCGAGTTCTCGTGCTACTTCGAATAACTCGCGTCCATCGACGCCGATAGCTTCTCTGCCAGCGTCAGATTTCACCGAGTCCGCGCGACCTCGCAAGCAACGGCGCACTGGCCGCAACTCGCGCATCGGGATCGAGATCCTCGACGATTCCACGGCGGAATCCCAGCCCCTGGTACCATCTAGCACGTACAAAACAAACGCAGACAAAGACCTGTACAATCGAAAGCTGGACGCGGAGATGTCGGTGAATGGGAAGTTGTCGATCGATCAGCTGATCGCCAATTCAGACTGGTCCGAACCTAGCTTGAGAGAGTCTCAGCCAAGTTACAAGGACTACACTTGGTCGAGTGCCTGGTACGGCCAGAATGTTGCCCTTTCGTCCATGCGACCTCTGGGCCAGCTGCCTTCGGTAGCGGACAAACGCAAAGCTGGGATCAAGATACCAAAACCGGTCAAGGAGGTCATTAAAGAGGTCAAAGATCTCAAGAAGGGATCCAAGAAGACCACCAGCCAGGGAAACCTTGTATCTGGAAGTGATACTCCCGTGACCATCTCCGATTCAGCCTCGCTCCCGATATTTGCCTCCGACGAATATGACGTCGAGAAACTCCGGTCTGTGGTGCAAGTTGCTCTGCGCGTCGCCGAAGAGGCTGGAAACCGCGCTGTCACACAAGGTCTTCGGCAGCTGTGGGAACAAGGCTCCTCGGATTCTTTCGCGCTTTCTATCCTGGATAGCGTGATGAGGAAAAACCCTGACTCGGAGCAGAAGGCTATGTTCAAGATGGTCATGAGGGATGCTTATAAAAGCAGCATTCCTTCTAAGGATGCTATTGTTCCGGCTCCGGTCAGTCGTTCTCTGTCTACAACCAGCGCCAGTTCTCTGTCATCGGCCAAATCGGCCGAACCCAGGGTAATTGAAACTCCTGCGATAGGGACTCCTGTCACCAGGGGTAGGAAACGAGCCCGCGATTCGGAAGTGCTACCTGTCCCGGCCTCGAATATAGATGATGCCGCCGGACAGAAGCAACAGGCGGATGAAGTTATGGATGAAGAAGTAGAGGACGTGGCATCAATCGCGAAACGGACGCGGCGCGACAACTTCCCCGATGTTACAAGGGAGAGCCGAATTCGATCTTCCTTGAGTGCGGACAGCTCGTTGGATTCGTCATTTGACGGAAGCGTGGTCGAGGTTCGAAAGACGAGAAACCGGCGACGTTCAACCAAAGTTGTTGCTCCTCGGGATGAAGGGCCTGAAAATAACGACCATTGTCGGCAGTGTAGGCGCTCCGGAAACCTACTATGTTGTGATGGGTGTGTCAATTCATATCACTTCTCATGCCTTGACCCTCCTCTGGACCCTGCCAATCCTCCCGAGGGACAATGGTTTTGTCCATCGTGCCAGATGCGGAATTCATTTGGTTCCCTTGTCGAAAATCTCGAACAGGAAGAACAAGACTTTCAACTTCCTACCACTATCCGTGAATACTACCAGGGCGTGCAATCTGGCAAAGGAGGAGTGTATCAGCAAGTGGCCGCCAATCTGAGAAGCGGGCCTCATGGCAGGGGTAGACGCGAAGGAAAAGCCGAACTAGAGTATATGACCCGATTATTCGATGCCAAGGGAAAACTCATCGTCTGCATTTCCTGTGGGTTGACGTCAAACGGTACACGCCCTATGATTCAATGTGACTACTGCCCGTGTTGGTGGCATCTTGATTGCACGGATCCTCCTATGTCAAACCCGCCCAAACAGCTGCACCCAAGCGACAAGATTTACCATAACTGGATGTGCCCTAATCATATTGATCACGAGCTTTTTGTTACTCATAGCGACAACGAGGCACATCCCAGCATATCTCGCATTCGCCGACCTAGAAACCCTCGCGTGATCGATGTCGATATCTTACCTGAGGATTCAGAGGTTGAAGAGCTGCAAGAGACCGAGTCCCAAGGAATCGTCTATCGAGTTTCCGAGCATGGTGTGAAGCTCAACTTTATCGAGCGCGTTAGGAAAGAGAACGTTCAGGCTGATATCCGGGCCGCCGGTGCGAAAATGTACAGCGATCACGCATGTAAGAAGCTGGACGAACTGGTTGAGCGAGCAACAGAGTTTTATAAAACCGCCGCTCCACAGATTTCATCGAATACCGAAGCAGAAGCATCGATATTGAATTCTCGGTCTTCGGCGGACCGCGAGGCTATTGCTAACCTGGTCTCATTTGCGACTCAGGGCGGCGACGCTCAACCTCAACGTATACAGCCGGACCGAGTCACGCACCTGATTGATGCCATGCTTGCTTCCTCAGAAAATGGTGCGCCTCACGCTCAGACGGAGTTGGAGTCCCTTGAGGCTCTCAAAGACTTGATTACTCGTCGCATCGGGGCCCTTCAGGAATCTCCTTGATGGCTTTTATTTCCTACCGTTTCACTCGATAAAATGGCCAAAGTGTCAAGCTATCATTGATTGAAAGCATTAACAAGCTCGCATACACCGGAAACCTCGTTTTTCGTGACTTGTGTGGTAGACTTTTGACAGCAGCAAGCCCAAGGCTAGTCTGCAATTCATGTATCATAGAACGAAAACGGTTTGTTTTGCTAAGGAGAAAATTCTTTTTTCTTTTCAACATTTATCTTTGTCTATTGGACGTTGGTCATTTTTGGAGTTTGATTTTTTATTTTTATTTTGTGATCGGGGCTCCAGATTATTTTCATGGCGAGAAGGGGTTTGGGCATTTATTCTTTTTCCTTTTCTTGTTTCTCTTTCTCGTCGAGTCTATTCTCATCAGCATGCATCTGGCGACAAATCCGCTTTTCTTCTTTCCCTTCTGATGTTCTCCTTTTAATC
This sequence comes from Talaromyces islandicus, assembly GCA_000985935.1. Classification (NCBI taxonomy): domain Eukaryota; kingdom Fungi; phylum Ascomycota; class Eurotiomycetes; order Eurotiales; family Trichocomaceae; genus Talaromyces; species Talaromyces islandicus. The sequence continues at coordinate 3,348,180 of CVMT01000001.1, read as the reverse complement.
GCATAGGGCATTATTTTGTTTTGTTTTTCGAATTTCTGCCCAGCATCAGTGTATTTAGGGGTCAGTGCCTTTTTGATGCTGGCAGGGAGGTTCGTGGAGTGTTTTATTATTATTACTATTAGCATGATTTTTTTTTCAACTATAAGACTACTTGATTCATGGATATAGATCCTGTTTTCTCGATCATTTAAGTGTAAAACATGCAAATTACTTCCATGAGAGGACTAGATCACGATGCAAACTGTTGTACACTACTAACCACAAGCTAACTATTCATTTCCATCAAAGACAGCTTTACACGTAAAACAAATACAGACATATGTGGCGGAAAACAAAATCCCGGAAAACAGAAACGGAAATAATAATGATGAAAAAAAAAAAAAAAAAAAAAAAAAA